>RXID01015161.1:36719-371907 GCA_005019695.1 Trichopus zeylanicus subsp. travancoricus
TAATCACCAAAATATATTTTATTAATTAATTTATTAAATATTTATATTTTTAAATATATATATATGAGAATAAAATAAAAAAAGTAATTTATTTATTTGAAAATAATTTGTTTTTATTTGCAATCCAAATACCGAAATTTACGAAATTGATAGAATTGATAATTCCTTAATTTTAATTTAAAATATATCTAAATACCGAAATTATCAATTCAATTAATTTTTTCAATTTCTTATAATTGACTGAATTAATAATTTTTTTAATTTTAAATCGGAATTGATCCAAAGAAATCCATCCATAACCACAAAAAAATAAAAAAAATAAAGTTTGCGGATGGAGAGCGATGTGGTCACCTCACCTCCTCTACGAACCCCCAAACCCCATCCACTCGTTTCCCTTAATTTTCAATAAAATAGAATATTTATTGCAAAAAGCTCCCTGCTTTTCTTTCTATTTGTTTAGCAACCACTTTTTTTCTTGTGAAATAAATCTCAAACCCTATAAAATCCCCCGCCACCAGTCTCCGCCCTCTTCAGATTATCTCTTCAGGTTAAGCATCGATTCCCGATTGAAACGCGTTCCGGGTCAACGCAGGCGAACGCGACCGCTACCAGGCCTTCGGGCGAGCTCTGCGGCGCTGTCCCGATAGTCTACTGCGACGCGGACGCTGCCTTCGTCTGCCACCAATGCGACGTCGTAGTCCACGCCGCCAACATCCTCGTCGCCTGCCACCTTCGCCGCCCCCTCTCCGTCGTCGAATCCCCATCCCTCTCCTCCCCCTCCTCTTCTTGCATCTCAACCGCTTCATCTACAGCGACGCCGCCGGAAACCACCGCCGGCAGGGGACATCGTTTTCGTTGCCGGCCGGAGGAGATGGTGCTCCGGGGATGGAGCCGGAGGTTGGGACTGGGGCGCGGGTGCGCGACTGCGCGGTCGCTGCGGCGCACGCGCTGGGTGCATGCAGGGGGTGGCCGGCGAGGGTGGGGGTCGCGGCTGCGATGTGGTTCGCGATTAGGGCCGGTGGAGGAGCAGCGGACGAGGTGGTGTTGAAGCGGCTGGAGAAGTGTTCCGGTGTGCCAGCGAGGGTCATCGTGGTCGCGGAGTCGCGAATCGCGGCGAGTCTCCGGCGACGGCGAGTCACCGAGGAAGGTTGGGGCGAGTGCTCGTGACGTTTTTTCTTTTGCATTTTCCGCTTTTTCCCCTAAATGAATCAAATATTTTTTAAATTCGCATCATTTGTGAAAAAGGCAGTCCATTCATGAATATTAGGAAAACTAGGGCTGTGTATGCATAATGCTTGAAGATGGACAGATTTGTAGTTTAACAAAATATGAATCGTTTTTTGCAAATAAAACTTAACTGTGCAAATACTTATTTGGAGGGGGTACAGATGCAAACATTGATTCTGTAGGGCTATAGATGCAATTCGTTATAAAGGAAGGGCAAATGTGCAAATCATCCTGAATGCGTTTCGTTAGGAGTCAACATACAAAACTGAAATTGAAAAGGAGGTTTTCTGGCGAAATATCAATGGGAAATCTTGTGACATTGCAGATTCCAATTTGAAATTTTTAGTTAATATTCATTGCAAAAACTACTTCTGTTGAAGGAGGCTTAATTATGACGTTATTAAGTTTAATCATGCAATTAATTTTGCAAATCAATCTTTACAAGATGGTAATCGTTTTCCTTGATCACTGTAAAGGAAACATTTAGGGTTCATTTGGTACGGGGTCAAGGTCAAGGTCAAGATTAAAAGAAGGGATAAAATAAAGAGATAAAATGTAAAACGCTAAAGCGGTCAAGTAAATCCCGTTTGGTCCTTGATCCGGTTAACATATGGTTAAAATTTTTTATCGACTAAAATGCCCTCGGTTGAGTACTGTACATATTACTGTTCATCTTCCTCTCCGGCGGAGATCGCGCACGAAGCCGGCCGCCCGAGCTCGTGCGCGGAGCCGACCGCCCGAGCTCGGCCGCGAAGCCCGGGCGCACCAGCTCGCCCGCCGCGAGAGCTCGCCCCCGGAGGCTGGGCGCCTGAGGTCGCCCGAGGTCACCCGCGGAGCCCGCCGCGAGAGCTCGCCCCCGGAGGCTGGGCGCCTGAGGTCGCCCGAGGTCACCCACGGAGCCCGCCGCCAGAGCTCGCGCACGGAGCCGGCCGCCCGAGGTCGCCCGCGGAGCCCGCCGCCTGAGCTCGCTCGCGGAGCTCGCCGGCTGAGCTCGGGGGGGGGCAGCTCCGCCGCGGTGTTCGCTTACTGTTCATCGATCTGAGCCGTCGGATCGAGATCCAACGGTTCAGATCAAGTGACGGTATTCGGCTGTTACCCGATCTGAGCCGTTGGATCGAGATTTGACGGTTCAGATCAAGTGAGGGTATTTTAGTCAAAACATGGTTAAAATTTAAATAAATAAAATAATATTAGTACGGTCAAATTTTTTGTGTTTGAAAAATAATCTGATCTGGACAGGATAAGCTTAGCCTTGACCCGTACCAAACGCACCCTTATTGATCAACAAGTTTGGTTTACAAGCCGAGTGACAAGAATGTGTGTGGGACCCGAGACAATCATCCGCACGTCAAGTCCATAATTAAATTTACTGTCCAAACAAGATTATGGTTCTATGGAGAATATTAGAGACCAAGGTGTCTGACACATAACAAACGATATCAATCGGTTGGTCCCCCCTGTACACGTGGGCAGGCACCAACATATTTGACACCTTTGATTCGAAATTAAAATCAAAACTAATAAACTATTTTTATAAACTAATTTTTTTATTAAAATTAATACTACAATAATTTAAAATTCGAAAAATTATTTAATTTTTTATAATAATTTAATTTAATAATAATATAAAATAAATAATATTAATTTTATAAAAAAACATATATAATTTTAAAAAATACTGATTCTCGCCTTGATCCCAAACCAAACATAACCTTATTGTTCACCTGCACACTATCCAATGCAGACAGCAGCAGACAATATCCAAACCTGTAGATCTCAGCTTATGATTCCTGAACAAGCTGTAAATAGTAAACATAGATAAATAACAAAACCAAAGCCAAAAGCATTAGCCAAACCAATATAATCAAGTACCATGGAACAATATTTAAGACAAACATTGGATACAGATCCAGTTTAACCTTTCAAGCCAACCTTGTTACAAAAGCTCTCAAGCCTAATGCCAAAAAAGGTGGGAGAACAAAAAAGAAAAAAAGAGAAAGCTATACACCCAAACCTCAAGTAGAGAACAACAGCAACTCCAACTAAAAGGCCACCATAGATTTGATTGTCATAGATATAGACATTGCTATTGCCAACAACCAATAAAGAAATACGGGAATTGGCAGGAAATATATACTACACGGGGATGACATCGATCTTTGAAGTGTCTTCACATCTCAACACAATGCCATCCAGGCTTGCCGGGAGAATACACTTCGCCCACTGGCATCCAGTGGAGAAGGGCTCTGAGGGAGGAACTATCATGAGCACGTTCTCATTCCTTTGGACGACTCCCATTACACTAACTGTGCTTCCCTCCTTGATGTACCTGTAGGTTTAGAAGACAGAAGATTTTATTTTTGCAAACTAAAATCTAGAGAGTAGCATTGCTAAATTTGCTTGGAGCCATCTTCATCGAGAATATCATAAATAGTTGTAAAAGACGGTTAGGGGGGTTACCCTTCTTTCAAGCGCATGACGCGATCATCACTTGAGAGGTTTCTCTGCCCCAACCACCTGAGAAAATCTGGGGACATGTCTTTGTTGTTTGGGTTGATGTCAACAACAATGGAGTCGTCCACATAGGGAGTTACCCTAGCACCATAGCCTGTTTTGACCAAGGCTCTCAACCCAGATTGGAAATCGGAAATGTAGAAATCAACCACATGGCGCTGCCAAAGTTATCATGTATGTCATCAGAAAGAGTCAGAAACACTAACTAAACCAACCAATTAAGCATATCTAGTCATTCGAAATTTCAGTTACGACAGTTTGAGATTGCCTTGGTGTACTGCTAAAACTATTTGGGGAACCATGCCAGTTTAGCTGCCCCACCAAATGTGATTGTCAAGTACCCACAGTTGACCTAGTTGTGCTATGTAAGAGCATGCTCACTGACCTCTGAAGATCTTAGTCCCCAGGTAAAACGTTGATGCTGAGGATTTGCAGCCTTAGAGTCCCAGCCCCTGTATT
The DNA here is from genome assembly GCA_005019695.1 of Trichopus zeylanicus subsp. travancoricus. Taxonomy (NCBI): domain Eukaryota; kingdom Viridiplantae; phylum Streptophyta; class Magnoliopsida; order Dioscoreales; family Dioscoreaceae; genus Trichopus; species Trichopus zeylanicus. The sequence continues at coordinate 40,920 of RXID01015161.1, forward strand.
CATATAAACAAGTAGACGTGTAGACACATCGAGGAACCCTTTGGAATGATGATTCAAGGGGAACATTTCCACAAGTAACCACCTGCAATTAGTGCACAAGTATTGGAAAGCAAGAATTCAGCCCAATGACTAAGACTGGAAATTCACCAAGACATCTAATAAATATTAAATTCTAAATGGAAATAAAACAGTTTACAAAAACACGGAAAATTAAGTTAAAAATGATTGTCAGGTCTTCCCAAGATTTGACACCACTGTGGTTACGAAGAAAAAGTGGAAATCAGCTATAGAAGAGTGCATAACTTTGCATATTAGATGAAATGATTTGTAAACCAAAACAGAATTTGAATTTTGAGAAGAGGACAAAAATATTTCTAAAGCATCAGAAGAATGATAAACTAGCTTGTGCATGGTTATTTAGTTATTGTATATCACTAGAAGTGAACAATCAGATAAAAGAATTTAATTGTGTTCTGTGAGAAGATACATACCCCAGAGACCTTCACATATTGCCCGTTTTTAGCAGTCCTTAGCTCAGCATCAGGATATTGTGAAATGTATGCTGTCATGGCCCGCATTCCCCAGCAAGAGTTCCACATGAAAAGTGCTGCAACAGCAGCAAATATGACAACAACAACAATGAGAAGGATTGCATTGTGCACAGCACCAAGAATAAACCCCCCTGCAATGAAAGCCATCACAAAAAGCAGAATCACAGCCCACAGTATCGGTTTTGGAAAACTCCTCTTGAATGAATACTCTTCTTCTTGGCTTAGGTTGGTGACAGCTTGGTTATGAACAACAGAAGTGCTATGCAGCTTCATTGATCCTATGGAATCGAGAGGACCCGAAACTTTGCGAGGGGCTCCAGATGAATTCAGTGGCCCTGAAGATATTGGTCCAGAAGTGATGAGCCCTGTAGCAGGCAGAACAGGAGTAAGGGGGCCGGAATTTTGTCGAGTCATGGGGGTGACACCTCCAGATTGGGGACCGGATGACTTCTTGACTGAATCACCATGTCTAAGAGGACCAGAATTGGATTTCTGTCTATTTGAGCCTCCAGTGGCAAACGACGACCCAGAACCTGGAATAGCAGCACACGGCACAGAACCAGATGAATAGCTTGATCGACCAGTGGCGCCAGGCATCATAGGCCCTGAATTAGAAGCAGCAGCACCAAATGATGCATTCCGTGAAGACGCATTGAGGGGTCCAGATTTCCTGGACTTCTCAGCGTGCATGTCAAACATTTTTCCAAGCTCTCCGGATTTTTTTATATCCCCTCCAGTATAGGGCATGGCTGTGGAGCTCATGGTCACTGGCTTCTCCTTTGGCTGCTCAGGACGGCCTGAAACATACAGGCCATTGCTGAGTTGATGTGATGGGAATCTGGAACCCATCAAGTCCGCGCTAGATTTTCCTGGTAGAAATGGAAAGTATAACTGCTGATGGAGAGTGCTTCACAATGATCAAAACTGAGTTTCCAATCACTCTGACATCACCACTAAGGAATAAGTTTTCTTCTGTATACTGCCATTATCAACATTCATCTGCAGCAAAACCACATGACAAGTTCATAAGAAAAATGCTGGAAAGTCAGTTGAGAATTCATGATGAATGATTTGAAAAGCAAACACAAACACTTTGGCCAAACCAGAACATGAACCTTGGATTATCTGAAAAAAGGACAGTCAATGTAAAATCAAAATATATGTGGAACAATTTAAAAAATAAACTGCATCATAGAACTCACACTCGATATGAGAGAATCAACATAGTAGCTAAACAAAGTTGGCTGCCATTATCTCTTCAAAATAAATAAAAGAACACAGCATACATATTAGTAATATCTGCAATCCAAAAAAAAAAAAGAAAGCACCAGCAATGCAACCACACACAGAGAGAATTCAGGACAAGATTACAAGAGAAGGTTTTGCAACAGAATCCTTAAATCTAACAGTTCGGCAATATGGTGAGAAACCAGTGACATTAATATACAATAAAATTATTTCTTAGGAGACAAAGCAAAACATATAACCATCAAACATATCAAAATCTAAAAGAAGGGATACTAGGGTAGCTAAAATGCTGAGACAGACCCAGACAATGTTATCCATCAAATCCCACCACAAAGAATCATCTAATTTGACTTCTAAAGAGCATTATACCAGCAGTTACATATTTAGTTTAATTACAAATGATAGAAATGCCGAGATTCCATCTCCTAACAGGCTAACTTGGAAAAGCTAACATTCTAATTTCAACTTTCACTTGCTTATTACCATCAACATTCTACCTTCCCTTCTGCTTAGATCATTAGATGACAGCTTTGCCATTATTTCCTAATTAGCATGACACTCCCAGTTTAAGGATTGTTTTCTGTCAGACCTACCGAGGTAACACCTTAGCATTAAAAAGTCCTTCAATGCGTGCTTCTGTGCTTTAATATAGTGCAACAGAGTAAAAGTAGTCCACTACACTCCAAATCATCCAGTAAAATTGCATTGCAAATGCCATTTCAACATATTTGTACATATCCACAAAAATATCTACATTAGTAATTCAGCAGTTTTCAATGCATCAAAATCATCTCATTACACCATCCAAAAGAGAGGTAGAAATCTTGAAAGAAAACTTATGAGCTCGTAGAAAATAGGGAGAAATTCTCCCTTACAAATTAGAACCAACTAAATCAAAAGATTCTTTTTCTCCAAAAGGTAAAACAACTCGGACCTCATTTTGCAGAAGGTTGTCCTGGAGTTATCAACCAACTACTCTCTCAAAATTGGGTTGACACACATTTATGTTGTTACTACAACACAACCTGAGATTAGGCACCCGAAAAAGCCAAACTACTCCACCGGAGTGACCAATCTTTCCAACAACTTGTGTCGACATCAATTCACCAGAAAAACCAAAATCCAGTGAACTTTAGTAAGTCAGACCTCAAACGGCTCACGCAATTAAACAAAATAACAATCCATCACAATTATTAGAGGCAAAGCAATAGGGAGGATACATCTAGCAACCACAATCAATGAAAATATGAAACAAAATTAGTGTTCTTAGCAAAATATAAAATTGATCAGGGGCAGATTCATGAATATCAATGGAAGAGCATCAATGGCCGTTCCCAAAAAAAATGAAAAAGATGGGAAATCTTTTCACGAGCCACCACATCCTTGCCAACAGATCTAAGAAACAGGAAACATTCAACATATGATGGGACCACATGCCTCACATTTTTAATCACATCCAATGAAAAGATTAAAATTAGGCACCAGGATCCAAACATAACATCCAAATTTGCGGGAGATTTCAGCCCTTAACAACATTAAAAAAAAATCCTCTGCTTTTCTAGAAGCAAAAAGATCCAGATCCTAAAGGCATACATGCCCAAAATCCCTCCTCCCATTTGAATAAAAATAAAAAAAAATGAGAATGAGGAAAACTGAGGATGGATATTCACGGTATCTTCCTCTAGACGCAAAAAAATAGTGCCTGAAATCATCAAAAATCCCAATTTTCCACGCATATCTAGCGTTCCAAAACCTAGAAACTCAGATCCACGTCAAATATTATCAACCTTTTGTGACGAAACAAAAAAGCAAAGACTCAATGCGAGACGAGAAAAAAAGAAGAGAACCCTACAAATCCAAACGCCATTTATTTCAAAACCAACCAGAAACGCATTCCCATTGCATCAAAACAGCACCAACAAACAGATCTCGCAAACCACCAACCTTCCGAAAAAGGAAAAAAAGAAGATGAAAAATCCCAACTTTTCCCCACCACTCAGATCCCAAACTTGCGAGAGGAAGTAAGCACACATTCCCTCCTCCCGCCCAAACCCACAAGCAGATCAGCAAAACCTCGCCGATTTGGGATCCAAAACCTCCAGAAAAACCGCAAAATCGCAGCAAAACCTCAGTACCTGATGGATTCCAGCGAAGAGAAGATCCGGAGGAGCCCGAACAACCCGAAAGTCGCAATCTTTGGCCGGCGAAGAGGCGAAAGGCAGCTCCTGTAGCAGTACTATTGCAAGGACAACAGAGTGGAGTGGGAGCGCGAGAGAGAGAGAGAGAATAAAAGGAGAGAGAATGTGAGCACAAACCACCAATGGTTCCAGCTCTCGCCCTTCCCATTTTCTACTGCAATTTGAGTTTAAAAAGACCAAAATGCCCCTAGGGTTTTATTCATGCTTCATGACCACTTTTCCATATTTCAAAAGAACAATTTTTTCCAAAATTTCTCATATTTTAATGGTTAATCCTCTATTCTAATTTGTGTTTAAAAGACCAAAACGCCCCAAAATGCGTTTGGTTTAAAATGATCTAAAATAATTTAGTAAAACATTTTTATAGAGTAATATTTTTTATCAAAAATAATTCTACAATAATTTAATATTGACAAAATCAATATTTTAATAATAAATTAAGATAATTAATTTTACTTTTTTAAATAAAAAATTAAATTTTTAATCAAATTATATGTAATTTTAATCTCAAACCAAACAGGGTCCTAGGTTTTATTCATGCTTCATGGCCAAGTTTTCAAAATTTTCAAATAATAACTTTTTTCCAAAATTTCTCTTTAATTTTCTATTGTAATTTGTCTGAAAGGACCAATGTGCCCCTAAGGTTTTTTTCTTGCTTCTTGGCCAACTTCCCTTCCAAAATTTCTCTTTTTTTTCATTTTCTACTTAATTTTTGCAAAATAACCAAAATGCCCCTAGGGTTTTATTCAGGGCCCACTTTTCCAAAATTCAACACCCAAAATTTTTCTTTGCAATTTGGAAAGTCTTTATCTGAACCACTATTATGTGATTTTAATGTTTGATTTGGGGTATTTTGGAATTTTACTTAAAAACAATACAAAATTATTTTTTAGCAAATATGGAAGAGACATTTAGTTCCTTAAAAAATAACTTTTTTGCTTTTTTTTTTTTAAAGTGGTCGAGGGATTTTAAGGATACGATGCTAGCTTTTTCAAACTTTTTAAAAATTTTTTATGTATTGCTTGAAAATTAGAAAGTCATCATCTGTCTGTATTTAAGTTTCCTATTTTTTTTTTCTTAGTAAATTTTTATGACCAAATTACCTTTGGGATAATATTTTTATATTTTTTTATAAAGCATAATTAAATTTATGAAAAATTAACTATTTTATTATTATTAGTAAAAAATTCACTGTAATTTTTTTTAAAAAATGCCTAAATTAAAATATTCAAAAATATTTTATTTTAATATAATTTTGTCAATTAAATTAATATAAAAAAATAAATTATTTTCGAAGACGGAGAGCGAGTTAAATTATGAAAAAGGACGTGGAACGAAATGCAAAAATTTTTTTGCACATATAACCCCCAAAAACTCAAATTATATATGTAGCTTTCCTTTTTTTTAATAGATTAGACTATCATTAGAAAAGAGTTCAACATAAATATTTCTTAAAAAATTGTATTTTTCGTAATCATAATGGATGCCAATCAGAGAATGAACTGAGAGTTTCATTGCGACACATAATTATCTTAATTAATAACTTAATGCGGGTCATTATCTTTTGAATTTATGTTTTATAAATCATTCTTTCTCTCGTGTCAATGTGGGTCCTATGCCATAGTTGTGGCATAATCACATGACCGACACGTCGTCTCAATGATTTGGGAACAAAATAATAATTTTGAGCGTGATACATAAGACCCTATTAAATGCGACTGTCATTTATGGACACATAATTTATATTTATATTTTTAAGGCTTTTTTTGCATATATCCACTTTCAGATGACGTGGAATTGCATATTCTTTCTCGAGTCTTTAGAATTATATAAATATAAATATATCTCAAAATTTTATCGTTTTGTCAAATAATAATAAATAATTATTATATTATTATTATTTTACTTTTCTATTCTTCACTCTTTTGATTGACGTTGACGGAATAGTTTTATTAGTCACCGTTTGTTTCATATCAGAATTAAAATTAGTGAATCACTTTTATAAATAAATATTTTTTTATTAAAATTAATATTTAAATAATTTAAAATTCGAAAAATTATTTAATTTTTTTTATAATAATTTAATTTAATAACAATATAAAATAAGTAATATTAATTTTATTAAATAAAATAATTTTGAAATGAGTTAATTTTGATTCTGTTCCGAAACTAAACGCCGACTTATCAATCCCATTATGTATATACTCTTCACTCTTCTGCACAGCGCAATTTTTTTTAAAAAAATATATTTTAAATACCAAATTAACAGGAAAAATTTTGAGACATTGATTGGACAAAAGAAAACATCGAGATCCCTGTTTCTTTTTTTATCAAATGAGAGTGACCAGTAAATCAGGAAGATTTGTGTCTTGTTTTTTCTTTTTTGGGGCCTAAAGTAAAAGATTAGTGAGAATGGGACCCGCATGGATGGTTGGTGACACTACCCTTAGATTTTACTCCAAGCCATTTTTCAAGTTTAGAAAACTGTTTAATTTCCGTGATTTTCGCTTTTGGCATCTTCGGAATGCACATTTATTTATTTATTTATTTATTTTTTGCTTTCTCCAAATCTGACACTCGGAATTTAATTGGCTTGTACGGCGGCATACATATAAATGTTTTGCATATATACCCCTAAGAAATGTCATAATTAACTCCATTGGTAATGAAAGATACATTATTCATACGTCTTTTACAATAGTGTGCATTTGCAACCATTTTTTCCGACTTTTATGTATACAAAAACACCCTTATTCTTTGTTATTATTATTCTGACACATTGTATATGCTTCCATGGCGAGCCGTAATTAAGCTGACTATCTCTGGGCTATGTCGCGGTTGAGTCGGCTCGGCCCATTGCGGCCCGAAAGAGGAACAACCGTAACTTCGTTTCCACCCTCATCACCTTTCTTAATTTTTTTTTTTTTTTTTTATTTCGGTGGTCGGCAACAAAAAGCTCGCGCCTTTGGAATACCGTTGCTCCTCATCTCGTCGTCCGCGCTCTTCTCCAGCTCGGAAGGGCCCGGAATCAGATCTAGGGTTAGGTTTCGGACTCCTTCGAGGCATGGGCACCTGGCGAAAGGCCTACGGCGCGCTCAAGGACTCCACCACGGTCGGCCTCGCGAAGGTCAATAGCGAATTCAAGGTTCGATTTTTGCTCTCTATTTTTTGGATTTTTCTTTGGGTTTGATTTTTTTTTTTCTGGAGATGATAACGTGGGCGGCTTTTTGATTGGTGAAAGGATTTGGACATCGCGATCGTGAAGGCCACGAACCATGTGGAGTGTCCGCCCAAGGAACGGCACGTGCGAAGTGAGTGGATTGGATTTTTTTTTTTATTTGGTTTTTTGATTTTGAGTGGTTTCGAGTGGAAATGGTTGCATGTCATCGAATTTTTTTGTTTTTTCTTGACTGGGAAGCCAATTGTTTTATCCGTTTTGGGTGAAATTTGTTGTTTGGATAATATTTCTATATTCAGGATAACTTCCTGGATTTAGATGATGTATTTGTTGATCAATGTAGGAAATGAAACTTTTGGGTTCCATTTCTTTGCTCATTTTTTTGTTAGAATCAAAATTTTTCTGTTGTTTCTGTAGCTTGTTTGTTAAATTTTGGATTTTTTGAATGTTTGAATATTTTATAACACTGAAGCTGTTGGATTTGTTGTTGTTTGTTTTTTTAAAGAATTATTAGCAGCAACATCCATTTCTCGTCCGAGGGCCGATGTTGCTTATAGCATATATGCACTTTCAAGGAGGTTAGCCAAGACTCGGAACTGGACGGTATGGTTTTTATGTTTTCCATTCTCAATTTTCTTAATTGCAGAACACTATAATAGGATTTTACTAATATTATGGCCTAATCTTAAAGAATATCTTAAATTTGGATTCATTTGCTTTAAGTTACTCTGGATTAGAAATGGAAGTTTCTTTTAAGTATGATCATTTTACACGTCAATATTTCCTCCCTAGGAAGTTTCAAATTTCAATGATGGATTTGATATTATAGATTTCTTTATTTATTTGATTAAATACTTGCAATAGGTGCATTTAGAGATGCATGTTGATAATTGATTACGATTTTCCATCTTTAGGTGAGTAATCATATGGTGATGGAATTCTACAGGTTGCATTGAAAACATTAATAGTTTTTCACAGAATATTGAGGGAAGGTGATCCTACATTTAAGGAGGAGCTGATGAATTTTTCAAAAAGGGGGCGCATTCTACAAATATCCAATTTCAAGGATGATTCAAGCCCTCTTGGTTAGTTCTATATTACAATGGAGCAAATGGAATTATGCACTTGATCATACACTGGTTTTTTTCCTTTTATATCTGGGGTCATGGTTGTTATGACTGTATGTAAAATAGTGGATTTCTGTTTTTCTAATGATTTGGCTTTCTTGTTTTCAGCTTGGGACTGCTCTGCATGGGTTCGAACTTATGCTCTGTTCCTGGAGGAACGGCTCGAGTGCTTTAGAGTTTTGAGATATGACATTGAGTCAGAGCATCCAGTGAAACCTGCAAAGGGGAGTAGGAAGGTGCTCTCAGTGACTTGATATTTCACGCAAGCTCTTTGCTATTTACTGTGCCGATGTTGTTGGTTTTTTTCTATTATTAAGTTTCAATGTTACACAAATTATTATAGGGGCATAGCAGAACAAGAACTTTAGATTGCGCGGATTTGCTAGTACATCTTCCAGCTTTACAGCAGTTGCTGTTCCGTCTTGTGGGTTGCCAGGTAATGGTTTTTGGGAACCAAGAGCTATTGTGTGAGAGTGATGCAGGAGACTTTTGCTTTAGTTGCTGTTCCGTCTGGTCATACTTCCAGTTCTTCAGCTAGTTTTTTTATTTACCAAAATGACATTAACTGTTCTAGTGTTTTTCTTTATTTATTAGCCTGAAGGAGGAGCTTTTGGTAACTACCTTGTGCAGTATGCATTAACACTGGTATGTTTGATTTCTTTTTCAGTTTTACCTTATCATTGTTTGACTCTGAAACATTATTAGCCCTTTACCTCACGCCCTATAATGACAATCAGTAGTAGAAGTCCTTGAAACAAGTTTTTACTCTTAGATGAAATCATTGTTGCTATGCATCTGATTGTCATTCAATAACCTGTTTCTTTGATGCGCATTTTTAAGACTTGACATTTGTTCTGGTCTAGGTTTTAAAGGAGAGTTTCAAACTCTACTGTGCAATTAATGATGGGATCATTAATCTTGTGGACATGGTAAAGTCATTTAAATCAATGGCTTTCATTAGTAACATTCCTTGAATATCTTCTACTCATTTAATAAACTTCGAGTGTTTGCAGTTCTTTGACATGTCAAGATATGATGCTATCAAAGCCCTAGAAATGTATAAGAGGGCTGGCCAACAGGTGACAAATTTTCTGTTGATACATTCTGTTTTTGCTTTCCCCTAAAATTAATGGCATCCAAAAGATGATCCACGTTAAGTTTACCATGCAGTAATTCCAAGATCATATTGAATTTCTCTTCATTATGTTCCAACAGGCAGAAAATCTAGCTAAATTCTATGACTTCTGCAAAGGTCTGGAGCTTGCCAGGAACTTCAAGTTTCCCACTCTGACACAGGTTTTTCAACTTCATCTTCTAGGATTTTACTTCATTAGGATAAGTTTCTGATATTCCTGAAATTTCTTTCTAATTATGCTTTTCTCTTGTTTGGTCTTTTATGGGCCCTATAGCCACCACCATCATTTCTTACAACTATGGAGGAGTACATCAGAGAAGTACCTCAATTTGGTTCTTCAAATAAAGCACTGGTGAGGAGTCAACACTTTGTCTATTCACAAAAATAATTCTACCTGGATTCAATTGTGCAATTACCTTTTAATCCTACTATACATCTGATTGTATACCTTTGCCTTGTTTTTCTGCCAGAGGACATGGCAGTTTGTTGTCAGCTTTGCATGGCTTCACCTTTTATATCCATTACTTGTTAAATTTTTATCAGTTCATTTACCATTTAGTGTTCCTCGAGAATTCAGCTGAATTCTTTATCTTTGTTCCTTCACTGTTGGCTAGCCCAATACTTCTCCAATGACTTCTTATGGACATCTATTATTTCTTCTGTAGTTTCTGTTTGATAAAACTATAATTGAAGTATCTAGCGAAAAGTAAGCATGTAAAAGCATCAAACATAAAATGATAGTGACAAACTTTTATCCTTCCGGTTGAATTATATAATCCCATAGTTCCTCGTAACAATTCAAGCTTAAGAAGGAAGTATTCGATAAGTAGCTCTAGACAGTTGAGTATATATTCTAGAGGTTTTGTATATGCACTGTCTTCTTTGTTGAGATTACTTTCTGTGGTTTTACTGTTGACAATTTTGGTTTTTTTTTTTGTAGACTTTAAACACGATATTTCTGAATATCTTCTACTTTTATTAAAGTAATGTAGTTGCTTGTTAAGAGTTTTGGGAACCTATCCAAATCTGCTGAAAATTTTTTTCTACTACTTTAATCAGGAATATGAAGAGAAGAACCTATTGACCTACAAAGAAGAAGAAGTGTTTCCTCCAGAGAGCCCAAAACCCACTGAAGACGAGAAACCACATGTAGAGCCCAAAGAACCACCAGAGCCAGACATTGAACCTGAGCCTCGGCCCATTGGAGATCTATTAGTACCCATTCTATCTCCTTATGTTCCTGAATAGATTGGAAGAGTTACAAATGCGATCAATTCATGCACATATTTATTTGAGTTTTTCTTATGTTATTGTACCAGGGTTTGGATGAGATAAACCCCATGGCTGCTGAACTTGAGCAGAGCAATGCACTGGCTCTTGCCATCATTCAACCTGGTATAACTGGATCACTTGCTTTATGCACCAACACTCCCTTGATGGTTGAATATTGATACTTCAATCGTCTAAATATTGTGCGTCTTAAACTATTCTTTTGGTAATCAAAGATCGCTGCGCCTTAATCATCACTAACAAAGCAATGCCACCACTTTCAACTCCTATTTGTTTTCCAGCTGTAGCATCACCATGACTTGAATTCATTTTGATTCATGCAGGAGATGTCTCAAACTCAAGTAGCACCTCCAGCTTGTTCACAAGTGGAACCAATTCCTCAGGATGGGAGTTAGCACTAGTCACTACTCCAACCAGCAACAGCAGCCATGTGGCTGAAAGCAAACTGGTACATATCAAACGAATCCACTGAAATCAGTCAAAAATTCAGCCTGATTTGATTGCTTGCTTCCTTCATGGGTAAATGCTTGTTCTTGACAGGCCGGTGGATTTGATAGGCTCTTACTGGACAGCTTATATGAGGATGCAGACCGGAGGCAGCAGATAACCAGCATCACCAATCTTTTTGAATCCCGGGATCCATTTTTCATGTCCAACAGCATTGCACAGCCTGCCAGTGTGCAGATTGCTATGATGGCTCAGCAACAACAGCAGTATTATTATTATTATCAGCAGCAGCAGCAGCAGCAACATCAGGTGATGATGGTGCCTCATTCCTACCAACACTATTATCCTTCTCCAGCAATGGGGACTCCCAATCCCTTCGGAGATCCTTTGGGCAGCTTCCCACAAAGTGCCCCTCAACAAGGCCATTCAATAATTTGATGTCTTTTTTCTTTCCTTCTCAGTATCATTTGATTGATTTTTATGCTATTTATGTTCTTCTAATTCAACAAAAAGAAAGCAAGGGTGATGCTGTTCGTGTTAACTTTGTACATGTGAGTTCTTATTGAGTGTAATTGTCTATGATTCTTTGTGCTGGAGATACTTGTAAATGATTGATTCAGGAATGTTGAATCATTGAATTCATTCTTTGCTTATGTCCCATAATAATGCTTCAGGTGCAAACTTTTTAAAGCATTATCTTAATATCTTTCCAATATATTTTTTTTTATCTCTTGTTAGAATTTCAGACTTTTGAAATATGAAAATTAATTAAGAATCAATTGTATATAACTCATTAAAATATCACTAAATTGTATTTCTCCTCCAAACTTAAAAAATTATATATAACTCCTTGAAATTTGTTAAATTACATATTTTTTCTTTAAAAATTGAAAATTTGTATATAATTTTTTGAAAATTTTCAAATTGTATATTTCTCCTTCAAGTTTTAAAAAGTTAAATATTTTTTCTACTACTAAATACATTATAAAAAAATTATCAGATATAGCTTTATTGTTAGAATCATAAATATTTAGAGAATATATATCATTTAACATTATTCAAATTGAAATAAAAAAGCAAAAATACTCATGACTTAATTAGAAAAAAAACTTTGATGGTTAGCTCATTATTGCAAGAAACTCTTTCGTTTGATTAAGAATTTTTCTTATATTGAAATTTAACTCCAGGTGTAAAATAATTATTTTGCCCTTGGTTTGGTTTAAACCCAGTTCAATTCAATCACACATTAAGTTTAATCCAAAATGAAAAATGATAATTTTACCCTGATATGCTTTAAACTCATTTTAGTATGATCTTGACTAGACCTAAAGTTCAATTTAGGTCATATTTGAGGTCTAATATGAACTAAATTTAGAGTATGTTTTTACTTATATTTTTCATTATGTTAATCTATACATGATTATGGATATTTTTTTATTTCAATATAAGTGATGTCAAATGTATATATTTTCTCAATGGGTCATTGTATATAACTCCTTCAAATATTAACAAATTAAATTTTTTTTGCAAAAATAAAAAAAAGTATATAACTCCTTTAAGTTTTATTAAGTTGCATATTTCTCCTTGAAACAAAAAAAAATTGTATATAACTCCTTAAAATCTTTTCAAGTTACATATTTCTCCTCTAAGCTTAAATAATTATATATATGTATATATTTAGGTTACTGGATATATTAAACAATTTTATTGGGTGTAAATTAATTGTTAGAATAAGTAATATTAAAAATATATATATCATTCGATGTCATTTAGGTTCAACTGAAAAAATGCCTTTGATCGAATGTAGATTAGTATAACAAAGAATACAAAAAAAATAAACTCCAAATTTAGTTCATATTGGGCCCCAATTTGATCTATATTAAGTCCTAATTCTAGTCAAGATCAAGCCGAAATATATTTCAATCATGCCAATGACAAAATTATTATTTTATATCTTAAGTTTAAATTTAATTCAAGATCAAAGTAAAATAGATTTAAACTATATAATAGGTAAAATAGTCGTTTTATTTATGAGTTAAATTTTAATTTGAAATAAATATCTCAACTAAATGAGAAAGAATTTTTTACAATAATAATATAACCACCAAAATCTTTTCTAATCAAGTCAAGGGTATTTTTGTTTTCTCATTTTAGTTTAAATGACACTAAATAATATGTATGCTTTAAATATTTCTGATTCTAACAATAAATCTCCAATGAAATTTTGCAATATATCTAATAATGTAAAAAAATATTTAATTTTTTAAGTTTAGAGCAAAAATATACAATTTGATAAGATTTAAAACCGTTGTATATAAATTTTTTAATTTAGAGGAGAAAGATATAATTTGATAAGATTTTAAGTAGTTATATACAATTGGCCCATTAATTAATTACCAATAAGAGAAAAAATTTAAAAATTATGATGGAAAATTTTCATATAAAGCCATTGGCAGTTGAATAACTATATATAAACTTTGAGATTTAACAACTTCTACAAATCACTCCTACCATGATATTTTGCCTTGATAATTTAGACTTATCCATTATATTCATAAAAAAATAGAAAAAATAACTAGTTTATCCTTGAACTGAAAAATATTACCATTTATCTCTTTTAGAATTTTTGTACTCAAACTACTAATAAATATGTTTTATTTGACGTCCATCCAATGTCAACTTATATTTAGATTTTTTTTTGGGTCAATTGCATATAACTCTTCGAAATCTCGTCAAATCAAACATTTATCTTTCAAACTTAAAACTTACACATAATTATATGAAATATTGCCAAATTATATATTTTATATTGGAACTTGAAAATTTACAAATAACTCTTTGAAATTTTGCTAAATTACATATTTTTTCCAAACTTAAAAATTATATATTCTTTCTCGGGTTATTGTATATGTTGTAATTTTTTTCGGATGTGTATTTACCATTAGAATTATAAATATTCAAAAAATATATATCATTTGACATTATTTAGGCTGAAATAAAAAGATGAAAATAATCTTAATTTGGTGGTTCGATTGTTATTCCAAATAACTCTCTCTCATGCAATTAAATTTTTTTTATTTTAAATTAAATTTTTAATATGAGATATAAAATAATAAATTTATCCCTGATTTGGTTTAAATCAATAGTTTTACTTTATCTTGAATTAAATTTTAATTCGAGATATAAATAATAATTTTACCTCTAACATAGTTTAAATCCATTTTCGATGTAATTTGGACTACAATTGGACCTTAATTTAGATTATATATAGCGCTCAATATAAACCAAGTGTAGCGCCTATTATTGTTTGTGTTCTATGTTACATGACTTTTAATCATGTCAGTGATATTGTCAGCTTTTTACTTTTGTCCTGTCAACATGAAATGATATGTATTATTGGAATTTTCTTGATTCTAATGATAAATTTACACCCAAAGATGCTTTTATAGTATATCTAATAACTTAAAAAAATATAATTTTTTAATTTTGAAGAAGAAATATGTAATTTGACAATATTTCAAAAAATTTTATGTATTTTTTTGAATTTCAAGGTTAAATACATAATTTAAACTTTTTTAATGAGTTATATGTAAATTTTTAAATTTTTAAAAATAATTTAATAATACTTTAAGAAGCTATATGCAATTGATCTTTTTTTTTTTATATACAAGAGACAAGTTCATGCAATAAAACAAATACATAAATAAATAATTGAGAAAAATTGAGAGAAGTGATGCTCAAAAGCTCTTATGCAATCCAAAATATATCCTTTAAAACTTTAGAATTGTGCCAAAAATAGAACCCTTTTTTTTCACATTTATAAAAATTTGGACTAATAATTAGTCTTCATGATTGTGAAGAGATTCATAAAAATTGGGTTCCTTTGTAAATACAGAAAGCTGCGAGAGTTTTTTGCAATGTTGACAAAAATCCCTTAATAACATATGAGGGGCTCATTTGCAACATTGCAAAACATTTTCTGGACTTCGTCTTGTCGGTTTCTCGGTTCTTCTTCGTCAGCGTGGTCGTCGCGGTTTCTAATGGCGGAAGACGCCGGCGGAGCTCCTCCTCCTATGCCGCCATCTCCGGCGGAGATCTCCGAAAGATCCCAGGTCTGCTTCTTTTCTCTCAGATTCCATTTTCCCCTTCTGGGTTCCGATCTCTCTCCGACTTCATCCGAACAACCTGCAGATCCATTCCTAGGGTTAGGATTTCTGCCCCCCAATTTCTTTTGATTGCGGTTTCTTGCTCCAAATTGCAAACTTTCGTGGATATTCCTCGGTAATTCTTACTCGAATGGATCGGATACTCGACAGTTTCCCGATTTCTTGCTACCAAAATCTGATTTTTCAAATATTTTTCTTCGGATGCAAATTAAAATTTTTGGTTTTCTTATTTTTATCTCAGTGCCCACTGAATCTGGGGGTTTGAATTCTTTTGTTGACACGATGTTGGATGCTTGTGTAGGGTCGAGATAGCTCTGCTATCCAGAATTTGCCAAATGCTGCTCTCCAGATGTTTCCAATGCTGTATCCTTCCATGATGCCGGGGCTGGTTCCGCAGCTGGGTTCGGAACAGAATGATCCTGGTCCTGGAATTTATGCTGTTCCCGTCAGTAATCCTTTCATGGGACAAGTTGCTAGCTTTCCAACAAATACTCTTATTCCTATCACCTACAAAATACCTAGGTAATATGGGTTTTAACTTCCATTCTGATCTTTGCTCATGCGACTTTAATTGTCGTCTTTGTTTTGTTTGTCAAATGCATGGGTATTTGATATCAGCAGAAGTAGCTTTTTGTTGATTCTTCTTATCAGTCTATAGGAATTAGGAAGAAATTCTCTGGGACGGTTGGTTATGTACGCATCGAAACTACTGCACTGTATTGACCTGTAGTTTGAGGTATGCTAAGTGATCATCCATTTTTGGTTAGCCGTGGCTATTGTACTGTACTAGAGATTCTGAGATACAATAGCTGGATATAATGTATAAATTTTTGATTTTGTCAGATACCTAAATCCTATGGAAATATCAATGACATTTGAATGTTAAACCATACTCTCAGAAACTTGTGTATCATACATAGCATCAATAAAGCTCAAGGCCCTTCTGCACTGTATCCTTTTTTTTTTTTTTTGAGCAGAACAAGATTTTACCATTAAAAGCCTTGTCAAGATAACAAGGAATAAAAGATACAAGATGTATATTTTAACAAAAAGCTATATACAAAATATGAGGTCCCCCAAAAAACCCAAAATGACAACCCTGTTTACATAGTGATTTCAGCATACAAAAAGTTGAGATATCCATTATTCTCCAGCGGGGTTGCCAGCCATATCTGCCATTCATTTATGCTTCTTAGGAGCTGGACCTGCTGAAGAAAAACAGTAAAGCGTGAAACAATAGTATTAGGTATTGTTTATCTCGAGTATTACTGCTTCTAACTTAGACTCTAGACTCTTGTTGTACAAATACATCCATGTTCTTAAGGTAAAACTTAAGGAGGAGAGGACGAGAGGAGGGCTTTTGGCTTTGTTTTGGAAGTTTCTATTGTTATGATCCTTCTATAGCAGTCACTGCAAGGAGATGACTAGTAGCTCCTCAACTGTTAGACTTCCAACTTCTAAGTTGTTGCGCCATTTAAACTAGAGTTCATCAATTGATAAAGGAGCAGAGATTGCCTTTACACAAGGTACAATTCTATTCCAGGCTACTGCAAAAAAAGAGTGTTGCGGAAAATATCGATGTCCACCACAATTCACAATATAGAGGAAGAACAGAAAAGAGGAAAAGATAGCACACAAGAGATATATGTGGGAAGACGATCCAGAGAATATTGTATTAATGAGGAAGAGAAAAGAGAAGATTACAACAACGGAGACGAAACTCCAATATCACCAACTCTCCCTCTCTTTTTCTATATCTTGAGACCCTTACATCAATGGTGTATTTATAGATGTGGCCTAATGATGTTTGAGTCAAAATAGAAGACTGACTCAAATAAGACTTCTACTAATTTAAGACTTCTAGAAGATAAATCTAGATAAGGATTAGGCCCATTAATATAATTAAGACTATCCGGAAAATCCGGATTCGAGACACCATAAAGCCAACAATCTCCACCTTGGCTCGAATCATCTTATTCTCTGAATTTGAATCTTCAATAGATGTCTTTACCATTACCTCCTGGGATAGGATCAACGACCTTGAATATTGATCAAGTCCAAACAGAGGTTGAACTTATCAATCGGAATCACCTTCGTCAACATATCTGCAGGATTTCTTGAAGTATGAATCTTTTGTAAAGAAATCTCGCCGTCTTCAATAATATCCCGAATAAAATGAAATCGGACATCTATATGCTTTGATCTGGCATGATACATTTGGTTCTTCGCAAGGTGTATGACGCTCTGACTGTCGCAAAAAATAGGAAGAACATGTTGAGAAAAACCAATTTCACTTGCCAAACCTTTTAGCCATAAGGGCTTCTTTGACGGCTTCTGTAGCTGCCATATACTCAGACTCTGTTGTAGATAATGCTACAGTTGACTGTAAGGTACACCTCCAACTAATAGGTCCTTCACAAAGAGTGAAAAGATAACCAGTGAGGGATCGGCGTCGATCAAGGTCTCCAGCATAGTCTGAATCGACATAGCCAATAATTTTGGCCTCTTGCACTGTGTTTCTGTCGAAACATAAACCAATATTAAGAGTACCTTTAATATATCTTAATAGTCATTTCATGGCCTGCCAATGCTCTTTTCCTGGATTTGCCATGTAACGACTAACAACGCTGACTGCTTGTGCAATATCAGGTCTTGTGCATACCATAGCATACATTAGACTTCCAACAGCACTTGAAAATGGGATGTTCTCCATGTATGCATGCTCTTCATCTGTAAAAGGACATTGTTGAGCTGAAAGCTTGAAGTGAGATGCCAAAGGAGTACTGACGGATTTTGAATTCTGCATGTGAAAACGAGAAATAATCTTCTCGAGATATTTGCTCTGTTTAAGCCATAATTTTCCATGCTTTCGATCTCGATCAATCTCCATACCGAGAATCTTCCTTGCAACACCTAAATCTTTCATCTCAAATTCCTTTTTCATTTTAAACTTTAAATCATTCAGTAGAGATATGTCTTGAGTAGCGATAAGCATATCATCAATATAAAGAAACAATATAATAAATGAGTTATTGGCATGCATCTTAAAATAAACACAGCAATCATGTTTGCAGTGAATGAAATCTTGACCCAACATAAAATTGTCAAACCTTTTATACCATTGCCTTGGAGATTGTTTCAAACCATAAAGTGATTTGTTTAACTTGCAAACAAAATTTTCTTTGCTTTCTTGGATGAACCCTTCAGGCTGTTGCATAAGAATTTGTTCTTCTAATTCTCCATGTAGAAATGCAGTTTTGACATCAAGTTGTTCTAACTCAAGATTATGAAAAGCAACTAAAGCAAGTAGAAAACGAATAGATGTGTGTTTAACCATAGGAGAGAAAATTTCATTAAAGTCAATACCCTCCTTTTGTGAATACCCTTTTGCAACTAAACGAGCCTTGAATTTAACATCATCTATCTCAGAGAAATCCTCTTTCTTTCGAAATACCCACTTGCAACCAATTGCTCTTTTACCTTTTGGTAATTTCATCAGATCCCAAGTATGGTTCTTTTGAAGAGAATTCATCTCTTCATTCATAGCAACTGCCACTGAGAAGAATTCTTATCCTGCACTGCTTCTTTATAGGAGGAAGGATCACCATTGTCAGTAACTAAAGCAAAAGCTACCATATCTTCAAAACCATACCTTTCAGGTGGCTTTATTTTTCTTTGAGATCTTCGAAGTGGAGTCTTTTCAGAAACTTGATCCTTAGAATTTTTTTGAGAGTTGGGCATACCCTGAATATCTTCTTCTGAAGGAACTACGTGCTCCACCTCCACTTGCATTATATCATTGGGATCTTTCTTGAGAGATTTTAGCATACCACTTTCATCAAATACTATGTCTCTCTCAATAATTACATTTGAAATAGTAGGATCCCACAAACGATAGCCTTTGACGCCTTTGGCATAACCCAAGAAAATACACTTTTTGGAACGTGCATCTAACTTATCCTTGACAACATGCACATAAGCAGAGCAACCAAAAATCTTTAAAGAAGAATAATTTGCAGGTTGACCAGTCCATACCTCTTCAGGAGTCTTGCAATTAATGGCTGTTTGAGGAGAGCGATTCACAATGAAGCATGCTGTATTGACTGCTTCTGCCCAAAAATCTTTATCAAGATTAACTGTACTGAGCATACTACGTGCTTTCTCCAACAAGGTTCTGTTCATCCTTTCAGCCACACCGTTTTGTTGAGGTTTTCCTGGGATGGTAAAGTGACGCTTGATGTCTTCATCTTCACAGAATTTGAGAAACTCTGTTGATTTGTACTCTCCGCCATTATCACTTCTGAGATATTTGATTTTTCTGCCAGTTCTTTTTTCAACTGAAGTTTTCCACTGTTTGAAAACAGAAAACACCTCGGCTTTGTGATGCAAAAAATAAATCCACACTTTTCTGGAAAAATTATCAATAAAACTGACAAAATAACGAGCACCAGATTTTGATGGAATAAGAGAGCACCACACATCAGAATGAATATAATCAATTAAGCCTTTAGTGCAATGAATACCAGTGTTAAACTTTACCTTGGACTGTTTACCATAGAGACAATGCTCGCAGAAATCCAATTTACATGAGTTGAGACCTTTCAGTAATTTTCTTTTGTTGAGCTCATTTAAACCTTGCTCACTCATATGACCGAGACGCATATGCCATAATTGAGTCATATCAGAAGAAGAAGAAGACTGAGAAATTACTGCTCCACCTGCAACGGTTTTTCCTACTAACTCATATAAATTTCCATGCTTTAGGCCCTTCATTACTATCAATGAGCCTTTAGCAAACTTAAGAACTCCACCTTCAGCAGAATACTTATAACCAGCAGAATCCATAGCACCCAAAGAGATCAAATTCTTTTTCAAATCAGGAACATGTCTGACATCAGTAAGAGTTCTAATAATATTATCAAACATCTTAATTTTGATTGTTTCAATTCCAACAGTTTTGCATGGATTATTATTACCCATCAAAACTAAACCACCATCATAAGGCGTGTAGTTTTCAAACCAATCCTTATTAGGACACATGTGATAAGAACAACCAGAATCAAGAATCCAAATATCATGGTAACGATCAAAATTAGAACTAATAGAGAGAACGTTACCCAAATTATCATCAGAACTCTCTTCAACAACTGAAACTTGTTCTTTGGCTTGCTCTTTAGATTGAGATTCTCTTTCTTTCTTTGCTTTGAGCTTCCAACAATCTTTAATTGCATGTCCCATCTTCTTACAATACCTGCAGTTTATTTCTTTGGATTTGGATCTAGAACGACCTGTCCTTGATCTTTCTTTGGTACGACCTCTGACAATTAATGCTTTTGAGTGTGACACATCCCCTCCAATCTTTTTCAAATATTCATTAGATAGAAGGGCAGCAGAAATATCGTCAAATTTCAAATCCTTTCCATACATGAGAGTAGTTTTAAGATTCTCAAGAGAAGGAGGTAAGGACGATAATAAAATAATTGCCTTGTCTTCATCTTCAATTTTAACATCAATGCTTAACAATTGAGAGACAAGTTTATTGAAAGCATTAAGATGATCAACTATATTCGTACCTTCTGTCATTCGAAAATTGAAAAGCTTCTGCTTTAAATAAACTCGATTTGAGATAGACTTACTCATATACTGTTTCTCCAGCTTTTTCCATAACTCTGAAGGTGATGTTTCATCAAGAAACGGATAGAGTACCTCATCGGTAAGACTGAGGATGATTGTGCTATGTGCGCTGGCCTTTTGGTTTTCCCAGACACTTTCGGTGACATCTTCAGGCTTGACGTCCTCCAATGTGTGTCTCAACCCTTGTTGAGTAAGAATTGCACGAACTCTTGCTTGCCAAATAGGAAATCCTTGCTTTCCATTGAATTTCTCTATATCGAACTTCGTAGTAGACATATTGAACCAAGCTCTGATGCCACTTGTTGCGGAAAATATCGATGTCCACCACAATTCACAATATAGAGGAAGAACAGAAAAGAAGAAAAGATAGCACACAAGAGATATATGTGGGAAGACGATCCAGAGAATATTGTATTAATAAGAAAGAGAAAAGAGAAGATTACAACGACGGAGACGAAACTCCAATATCACCAACTCTCCCTCTCTTTTTCTATATCTTGAGACCCTTACATCAATGGTGTATTTATAGATGTGGCCTAATGATGTTTGAGTCAAAATAGAAGACTGACTCAAATAAGACTTCTACTAATTTAAGACTTCTAGAAGATAAATCTAGATAAGGATTAGGCCCATTAATATAATTAAGACTATCCGGAAAATCCGGATTCGAGATACCATAAAGCCAACAAAAGAGCAAGTGCAAAAAATATAATCAATGTCCTCAGCTTCCTTGCTACACAAGGCACACAGACCGCCTTTACACAAGGAAGAATTCCGTTCCAGGCTGTTGCAAAAAAAGTGCAAGTGCAAAAAATATGATTAATGTCCTCTCAGCTTCCCTGCTACACAAGGCATAGAGGTCCCCTTTTCATTTTCTTTTTATTAGGTTATCTATGGTGAGAATTTTATTATGAAAAACAAGTCAAAAGAATATTTTATCTTTGAGAGGGTATGGGAGCTTCCAGATTTTGAGAGAAAATATAGAAGGTAAACCTCTATATATGATAAAGTTGTATGCTGATTTGACACTGAACTCTTTTCCTCATCTCCAGACTAATTTATCCTGATCTTGGTTGAGAGAGGAGGGAATAAGTCCAATGAGGTGTTGTTCTAGGGATTTGGCTTCAAGAGGTGATTTTCTCTTGATTAGAAACCCTTGATGTCCTGCATATGCTACCATGACTATTTTATTCGTTGCAAACTGTGTTGCCAGAAGCATTGTCATCTTAATACCGAGACTCTGTACCCATCTATCTGTCCAGAACAAAGTTTTTCTGTCAGAACATACTATTATTTCTGTGCAAACTAGGAAGTGCTGTTTTACCTGTATCACTTTTTCCATAAGGCGGAACAACTTTTAGGGTCTTTGCTATTTAGAAGGGATGAGGTTTCTCTTTTGTAATAGTTATTCAGGACCAAATTCTTCCAAGGACTTTTGTCTGTTCCAAACAGTTTCCACCACCATTTCATTAAAAGGGTTTGGTTAAAAGCTTTTGTGCCCTGTACACTCAGACCACCATTTTGTTTGTTAGTACATACCAATTCTCAGCTAGCTAGATGAGATTTTTTCTCATCTTCAGATCCTCTTCAAAAGAATCTAGCTCTTACTTGATCCAACCTGTTTATAATCCACTTAGGAAGCTGATATTATGTCATTCAGTATATAGGAGTTGTAGAGAGCTCCGAATTCGCCAGTATTACTCTACCCCAATAGATATGTATTTTCCTTTCCAAGCTTTTAGTTTTCTTTCCATTTGATTTATAAGAGGTTTTCAATCACCTTGATTCAATTTAGAGTCTTTAATGGGTAGACTAAGATATTTGAAGGGAAAATTCTCTTTATCTTACAGCTCATAATATCAACTAGGTTAAAACACAATTCTGAAAAGTAGTCCCTTAGTTTGACCACAAAGCTTTTATGAAAATTAATCTTTATTTCAGACAATCCTTCAAACATATATATGATACATTTTAAGTTTAGAAGTTATTTTGCATCTGCTTCACAGAAAATCAATATATCATCAGTATAATATAGGTTTAACACCCCATACAAACCACTAACTAATTCCAATTTCTGAGCCAGCTATAACATTTTGTGAATACAGTCTGTCATCAGAATAAAGAGGTAAGAAGATAAAAGATCTCCTTATTTGATGTTTGTTTTACTAAAGATGCTATCATGAGGGTTTCTATTTAATAGGATAGAGACCTTGATTGTTTTTAAGATCTCCTTAACCCATAAAATTCATCTTGTCTCAAATCCTCTCATTTCTAGTAATTTAAATAGAAAAGATCAATTAATATTATCATAGGTCTTTTCAAAATTCAGCTCAAGTATAACACGTTTCTTTTTTTATTTTTTACATTTGAAAATGATCTCTTGGGCAGTCGTAATACTTTCCAATACGTGTTTATTTGCAATAAATGCCGACTGGATAGGGTCAATCATAATACTGATTTTTTTTTCAATCTTTCAGTTAATACCTTGGTAAAGATTTTGATAATACAATTCAAAAGTCATACTGGACGGAAGTCCTTAAGACAATTAGCACCCTCTATTTTGAAAACTGGGGTTATTAATGTAGAATTTGCTTTCTTTAAAATGTTTTGTAAAATAAGATGGAGAATCCATCTGGACATGGGGATTCTGATTTAACCATATCCCAAATAATTTCTTTGATTTTTGACTCTATGAATTCAGTCTCCAGGTCTTTTAAATTAGTTTTAATGGGATATAATTTTTCCAATCAGTTTTTATTTTTCAATCCTTAACTGTCCCAAACAGATTTTTATAGTATTCAATGGTATGCTTGGCCATATCCTCCTTTTTCATATGACTGTTATCGCCGTATTTTAATTTAGAGATGAGATTAATTCTTCTATGATTACTAGTTGTCTTGTGGAAAAAGGTTGTACTTGAGTTTTCCTCATGTAACCACTATGTCTTAGCTCTCTGTTTTCACGTTGCTTTCTCTTTTTTAAGTACATCACTCAGTTCTAGTTTAAATCCCTATTAGACTGTCCATTTCATCCTCAGAGTTTATTTAGTTCCTGGATATATTTCAAGCTGGCTATATTATCAAGAAGTTTTTTTTCTTATGGGCATTAACATTGATGAAATGGGTTTTACACCATTTGTTAATATTAAATTTGAGCCATTTTAACTTTTTCATTATGCTTTCTACTGCATTATCTCAATTAGGGTATTTTGTCTGTTTTTCATTTACCATACTTATAAAGTCATCCTTCACAAGTTACATACCTTCAAACATGAATCTCTTTCTTTTGTTTCTGTTGGACTCGGCAGAATATACTATTGGAATAAGATCAAATGTGATTTGGGATAGGGCTTTGGCTGCAGTTAGAGGATGGGTAGATTTCTATTCAAGTGAGACTAGGAATTTATCAAGCTTGACAAAGTTAGAATTTTCTCGTCTATTAGACCAGGTAAAACATTTGCCAAAAGGGGGATATTCAACAAGTTATGAAACTCAATCCATTCATTAAAAGTAAAAGTATCTAATTGGTTCCCTGTAGTGTTTTGTCCTCTTAAGAGGATATGGTGGTATTAAAGTCATTAAATACAATTCATGGTAGGTTCCAGTTTTTCCTTATCGAGTTGAGTTTATTCTAGCACTCTTTTTTTTTTCTCTAGCTTGGGAGACATATACAAAGGAGCATAACCATTGTAGCTGGGTATCTAGAGAGTAGAAAACTACTGAAATAGAGAAAAGGCCCTATGGTATGATGTAGTTGTTAAAGTCTGTTATTATTCCAGCTCAGAAGGATACCACCCGAGACATTTTGGGAAGGTAGGGAGAGCCAGTTGAAAATTGTTTTACCTTCTAGGTGTTTTAGTACACCTTAGGGTATGGTTTTCATTTTGGTCTTCTGAATGCCAACAACGTTAGCCTTGGCTTCAGAGATTAAGAATATGATTGCTCTCTTTTTGCAGAATATGCTTAGGCCTCTAATGTTCTAGGTCAGAATGTTCATTTGGGCACCTTGGTTTTTCCCTTAGACATGATCTCATCCTGTTGTTTTTCTAGTTTCTATAAAGCCTCAAATATAACTTTTGTTTCTGGGTTCTCTAGATGTGTGTCGAAACCACAAATAAATCCTATTTAAGAAAATTTCTCTAGAGACCATGAAGAAAAAGAACTACTTTGCCCGGTATTAAAGTTAACTATTCTATTTCTAAAGGGAGCATGAATAATAGAGGAAGATTTTGATGTACCTACATCTTCAAGCACCTTTCTAGTGTTATGAATCTCCCTTGCACTTCTACGCAGTGGGAGAGCTGCAGATTCCCTCGAAGGTTCCGGAGCAAGTACAGCTACTGATTGAAGGGTATCAATAGTAGAGTGGTTTGGTCCCAGCTCAGCTACTCGTAGCCTGTATAATGTGCCTCGTCCTATCCAACCTTTAACTCCATTCTAGTCACCGCCTTCTATGATCTCATCGTCAACACTATAATATGTGAAAAGAAAGTCCGGTATTTTTAGTAGTTGTCTTTCCTCCAAGGTGTGCCACATCTCCTTGTCAACCCAACAGAGAACTCCTCTCCAAGCTCTCTTCTACATGATGATGGTAGGGCCATTACTTCCTTTAGGCAAAACCTTGCTTTGTTCTAGCATAGGTATACTTGCAATCGTATCTTTTGCAAACTAAGGGATCTCTTCTTGTTCATTGGAGCTCCTCACCCTAATTGCCTGGTAGATAACGGTGAGAGGTTTCTTCCTCTGTACCCAGTACTATTGGTCACCTTCATTTTCTTTCGAGAGAGACTTATCGTCCTCAAGTATTTCCAGCACTCTCAAGTGAGCTGCCGCCACAAAATCTCCAATGTTCCCCTTGAGAAGGGTAAGGACTTCCAAATTTCCCTTAACTGGTAATAACGCTTTGATCTCCTTCAGGTCGGTTGTTGTTTCCAATTCTCGATCAACTCCCAATACAGAGATGTTTAAACCCAACGCTTTGTTTCCAATTCCTCTTTGGGTGCAGGTGCCGGATCTCAGCTTCTCACTATTCTCCTTGAAGTTTCTTTATAGATACAACCATATCCAGTGCCTCCATGTTTGGAAAATGAATCAGGAACTCACCCTCCTTGATCAGTCCCGCCTTCCATTCCACACTTCTGGCCACAGATTAGAGCACTCCTGTTGGATATCCTGAGTAGATGGGGATCCTTGTACAACCAGGATTTTAGCATATACCGCTAGGGTTTACAGAAAGTCCCTGGTCTCAAGGTCTATCGGTATTTCAAAGGATTTAGAGAGAGATCAGGAGGATTCACCTTGGAGTCTTCCACCAGCACCATATTGAGGAACTCGATGTCCCCATTCAAGGCACCCGAAGCATTGGAATATCAAACCATGATCCATTATCCTTTGGCCTCTGATCTTGATCTAGAGTTTGGGCAGTCTGCGAGGTAGGTGATGAGTCGCTTTGCCTGCGAGGAGTACCTCTTTGAAGGAAGTCCTAAAGCGGATTTGGGAATCTGGTGTCCTTCCTCGAGATTGAAGATCTGAGGAAGTCCCTTGAACTGGATCTTGTGGGCTGTCATGGGCCGTGGGCTGGATTCTCTCTGTCCCTGCAAGTTAGAGATCTAGGAGAGATCTTGGGGAGATCGCTTTGGTTATCGGCCGTCGGTCTCACCGCCGGAGCTGGAGGCGATGGAGGTCTCCCAGGATCTCCAGGAATCATCCTAAGTTTCCCTTTCACTTATCTTTTTCCTTCTCAGCTGCGACACATACCTTGCACATCTTCTGCACTGTATCCATTGCCAGGTGGAGTTTCTTGTATGAACATTTGTTTGGTGTTTTTTTTTCCTTTTTCTGGTAAGCTGCCACTCTCATCGTTTATGTATGGTGGACTGCTACTTCTAGTGGAAATTGTCATATGTGTTTGCTTTCATATGTGGCTGATGGGGAAGGAGTTTTAGAGGGATTTGGAAGTTTTGGTCTCATATTTTTGCATGTATTTAATGTTTATAGTCCAAGCTGGATTTATGGCATTTTCCACCATCACATGCAAAATCTTATGGTTTTACTAAATTGTTTCACAGTATAACAGAGTGACATTTTGTGGAAGACAAGTGTTTTTGCTTGTCAATGATTTAACATATGCTTTTCAGGTTGCCACCCATTGAACATTTTCTTAGACTGCTTTTTCATCTTCATATTTTTTTGTGACTATTAGCATGGCTACTTGGCTAGTATGGGAAGATGCTACCTTTTAGTTTTTGACTGTAACCTTTATATCAAGAAGTTTATGACTACTAAAACTCGTGCAGTTTATGTGAATATTTCATTAATAAACTTTGCCTATTATCAGGAGAACAAATTCTGCAGGATCAGTTGCTGGAGAGCAAGGACAGGATGCAAGGCAGCAGCATGGAGCACAAAGGCCAGTTGTTGTCAGGAGACTTCAGTTTGCGTTCCATCTTGACCTTGGTCTCCTCATAAAGTTGGCAGCTGTGGTCTTCCTGTTCAGCCAAGAAGGATCAAGACGACGACTCGTTCTTCTCGTATTCTTTGCTATGCTTGTGTATCTGTAAGCACTTGTTTTATGCTTGAATATTAACATTTTAACATATTCTTCTTTGAATTTGAGCTTATATTTTCCATGTTATCTTCACATGTTTGCTTATTCCAGATCTTAATTCTGACCTATTGTTTTCCACATATTGTCATGTGTCTTACTTTTGCAGTTATCAGACTGGGGTTCTTCCTCCATTGATAAGATGGATTCAACGAGGTGGAGCTCCTCCCCAACCAAGACCTGCTGTTCCACCAGAGAATGCCCAACCTTTGGGACCTGATAACAGGAATGAGCCTCAACCAGGTATTATACTTCATTTATGCAATAGATCCTGAATGTTGTTTCTGATAAGCAGTATTCCAATTCTGAATAGAATTTCAAATGTGTTACCTTCTTTCTTACCTATTCTTCCATGTGGCATGGATGCATGGGAGAGAATTGTGAACTGAAATTTTGTTGCTTTTCCTCTATCCAAACTTTTGTTTTATTGGACAGGCAGTATTATGCAAATGCGATTTGCAACTATGTACATAAAATATGCTTGCTATATGTGTTTTTATTGGATTAAATTCTTTCTATTTCTCTGCAGAGGAAGATCATGGAGTTGATAATCAAAACCGGCCTCCTGAATCCGAGAATCAACCTGCTGCAAATGAAAATCAGCCAGAACCTGAGAGAGGGAATGGGATGAACTTGGGGGGAATTGCTAGGGAAATTCAGACATTTGTCATTGGATTCATTACCTCTCTTCTTCCAGGGTACCATCACAATGATTAGGCTCGTAATGACTGTAGATAAGCAAACACCAGATAACTCACCAAAGAAGAGCTAAACTGTAAAATCGAAGTCTTTGATGAACTGAATAGTAACAATGTATTGTTTTCATCCAGAGTCTGTATCTTACACTAGTGTTGGTGGTGAATTTCATTCTTCAGTTATCCAACACCTTTGGGAGAAAGTATAATGCATCCGTTGAGTATACCTGTTGCATGCAGATAGCTCATTGTGATCAGATTGTCGATGACTTCATCTTATACTGCAAAATATCCAGCATTAAGGTTCTTGAAACCTTGCTGTTGAAAACAACATTGTTCTGAAATGAGTACAGAAAACCAAGTCCGTGTTATCTTTTGCACGTCAGCTGTTATTTGAGTAATGTTCTTATTTTGATATTGCCATTGTCAATATTGTTTTGGGCAAATCAATAAAGAAGCAATTACAGGTTGAGCTCAGCAAATTGTTTTGGTTGATGTCCATATGGCATCAAAACAAAAAAATTGGACATGAAAAATACAATAAAGAAGCAAAATCAAAAAATGGTAGCAATGCAAAATAATCACCATAGAACAGCTCTATGATACTGCATAAAAAATTCTCAGATTTTGACAATGCCGCAAAAAATACAGGAACATTTGCCACCACGTCCAACAATAGGGTATCATGCCACTCTTCAATGCAGCATTCCCTCTGAAAATAATTACAGAAAGAGCAATATCACTAAAGAGATGCTACATAGCCTGACTGAAGCGTATCCCATCTGAAGCATGCATAACCTACCTTATTGTTGCACCACAGGTACAGAGCCTGACTGAGAAAAACATCAGTGCCCAACTAGCCAAAAAGTTAAACATTAAAAAGCATTCCATATCAATTTATAATATGGGCAACATCTGCATCTTTGGAAACCTATGCAAATAAGTATTTGTACATCAGTGGAAATTGCTGTTAGATCCATGTGAAGTTCTGGAAATTCTGTGACTAATTAATTGCCCAAATTTTATAAAATGCAAGCATTACAATGAACAAATTAAGCATATGGAATAACATTAGCAGGATATGCCTAATGATGCCTGAGGGACCCTAAAAGCGAGATAACCGCTTCCGCTTCTGATTCTTTTTCCTGGGAGCAACACTCTTTTGCACAGCATTTTTCTTATTCGGATGGCGCACAAGACTTCTATCAGATGGCCTGCCAACAGATGTTCTTTCTTTTCTGCTAACCCATTGCACTGGCAATTTCTTGACCACCCCAGTGATATCATCAGAAGTAGTTAACTCTACCAATCTCTGCACCTTTTCCTGCACTTGGGTGGCCCATGCAATGGACTGATCAAGTGCAAGTGAGTCATCCAAAGGATTTCTCCACAAATTGAGCAGAATTTCTTGGAAAGACTGATATGACATCAAGGGCTGGCACTCCTTACGATTTTCACAAGCCATGTTAACTTTTATCACATGCTTGCATAGATTCCCTTGCATGGACCAAGAACAATTACAGAAGGCAAATTCTGAACCTGGATTCCACACTGTTCTAACCTGGTTGCTGACTTTTTGACTCAATACTTTGGCATAAAGATGCTCTTTGTCATCAAATGTCACAGCACTGTCTGGAATTTGTAGTGCCCTGTGCCATGAGGTAGAATAAATGTACTCATCTTTTACTTCTTGAAAAGTTCCACTTTCATCCGCATAGAGGTCAAGCCAATAGCTGGAATGCAACTCAGTTGTCAATTTGTGTACTAACCAATCTACACGCTGAAGCGCCCCAAGCTGTGGATCGTCATATATTTTTAGCTTAAGCTTCACATGATACCCTTCTATGGCACCGGATGACTCTTGGCTGGCCAGTGGGAGGCTTTTCATAGTTGAAAGCCACATTTCTAGAATGATAGTTGAGAAATGAATGAACATTAGAGCATAAAGATATAGTTTAACAAAACGAAATGTGAAATCAAAAATATAATTCTCTCACCAAGTTTTGGTATCCAAAATGCCTTAAAATACTGCATGAAGGCAGTTTGGTCTATGAAATCCTGAATAAATTCTTCCAGAACTTCATTTGGATCTGTTTTGCTCCAGATGGTGTACATGATATTCCCCAGGCGTTTGAAAATTTCGCGCTGGACAGGTGTGTTACCACATTTCTTGATGACATTCCTTAGCCATGATCTTCGAATACGCCAAGTGGAAAAAAGGATAGGGCAGCCAAAGGTATCCCTGAAGATAGAATGTATCAAATTGAAGTAGTGAACATTCAACGCTAGAAGATTCAAGTAGGGACCACATCTACTAAGATTATAATCTTGCCTGATTGGATCAATCTCTAAAGCAGGATCATCTATTATATACCCACTGATCCTCCAACTTGTATCCAATATACGAATCCTGTCTATAAGGGCTTTCATCCATTTAGAGACATCGTGCTTGGTAATAGTGCGAGTTATGACCCATGCAACAGGAAGAGCATGCTGTCTTGAGTCGAAGGCAAGGACTGTGTACAGTGGATACTGAAAAATTCAGAGGAAATGATAAGTTATGTATAATAATGCATACATGCATAAGCGAAACATTGTAAACTAACTTCTATCAGCACAAGACCATTTCCCCTTCATGCCACAAGTCACATATGTACTAGTGACTGCAAACCATCTTATCTAAGAAAAAAATTATGAGAACTTCAGCAATTGGTACTATAAAGTATTTATTTATATATTTGGTCATTCAATCATTCATTTAAGGGGCTTGCTAAGTTGAAAATTCCATAAAATGTCGATCAAGCCATTATTCAGCAGAACTGGCATTGATACTTGTGTAGGCTTTTCTTACAATACCAAGCAACCAAAGCTTGGATGACTATTCAAGTAACCAACTACACTGCTAGCACTCACAGAAGGAGATTCTTGTGATGAAGTTCATGATGTAAAATTTTTTTTATAGATATCACATAAATACCTTGAGTCTGCTTATGCCAAATGATGAGTCTGATGCTAGAATACTATGATGACCAAAGCGAATCATCTGTTGCAACTGCCATTCTGTTTGGATTCCAAGAATAAAAGGATCTGTTTCTGAAGAATCCTGGTAAAAGAAAACAGATTTTTTATTCCTTTCAGCCCACATACGGATGCTAGCTTGGTCATCAAGATCCAATTCATGGCTGGATCTCTTAATAATCATCCCCAGCTTTTGAACATATTGCGAAGCAAGGCTGTTAACTTTTGCATCTGAACCACAATAACGCTGAATTCCTTCTATGTGTGTTTGCAGCACATTCTCCTCAGGGACTCCTAGGTAAATCAAGGACATTGTCTGCTGTTGGATTTCACTGCAAATGTATGGGATCTTCTTGGCACCTGGGCCAATAGCATCTCTATCAAGTGGTCCATGGCATATGAATCCAGACTTATTAATATGGCGCCTTTCATGATATATAATGAGAACAACTGATGGGCGAGCATACAAGCGCTTCACTGCAAAATGGCAGGTGCATCCACGCATTGACTGTGGTCGAGCGGCACGGTTTCGTGTGTTAAGCCTGTATCTGCGACTAGGTAAGATTGTCCCACCCTCTCCATAATTCTCAGGGCCGAAAGAACACCAGTATCTACAAAGTAGAAAAAATGAAATAGTAAGAGGAGTAACTCAAAAGATGAATGCAGAAGTTAAACAAGTGAATAGGGAATGCTAAAGACTCACAGCCTGTAAAGAATGTATTCATCACTTCTGTGCTCTTTCAAGCTGCCCCTCTCTCGTTTCCGTCCTTTTTCAATGTGAAATCGAGTGGGACACTCCACATTTGAACATTCACCATATATAAATGCATCAAGCCGCACATAAGGGATAAGTGCTACATCATCAACATGGTGCTCTGATCCAAGCTTCGTCCAAGTAAGGTCAGCAGCAGAAAATTCCTCACTTGGAGGATCTTGAACTGGGAGATCATCTATGGAATCCTTAATCTCCATCCACAACCCTATGGCCCAGCAATAAAATTAAAGATCATGATGCCTACAAAAGAGTTGGAACATACAGAATGTCAACAAAATTAATTAGACATTAAAGGATAACATGACACATTTTTAAGAATTCTCTAGGAATATACATGCTTCCATGAACTGAAAAGTACAGTTAAAAAGGTCAAAAGAAATGGTCAAGTCATATTTTTAAGTATGGGTTTTCCCCTGTACTATCATGGACTGGCAATATCATAACTCACTTTGTGTATGTCTCAAGGAGAAAACTGAGCAAACAAAGATTTACCAGCCAATAAGAAGCATTACCTCTGGTTCTGCAAAGCAGATAATTCAGTTATAAAATTTAACTTATGCATTCAAATAGTAGCAAGCTGCATCAATCACAGAAATGGCACTGCATAACAGACTGAAACTAATGGTAACAAAAAGTATACAGAAGCTCAAAAGTCTCAAGAAACTAGTAATGAAAAAAAGATCCAAAGTGAACACAATTAACAAGCGCAAAAGCTCTAATGCAAACTCAGATTCAAAAGCAGAGTAAGAAATATAACCATATAAACAAATAAAAAAAATAAACAAAAGGCCTTGGCTACTGTTCATCAAATAAAAATAAAGAAAGGGCGATAGATTTTTCACCTAAAGCATATAACTAGCTCTGCACTCTGCAAAAATAACAAACGACTAAGCATATAACCAGTTTCTAAATTGAATGCAGACAATAACATCATAAATGATACAAAAACTAAACAAGTCGTCATGGAAACGATTAGAAGCACAACTTAAACTGGCAAAAAATAGAGAAATAAGTTCAGTCCTCGCATCGGTAAACCCTAGCTACAAAATCACTCAAACAGGTGAATTCCTAGCATATGCAGAGCCTAAAAATTGATCACAAAAAGTAAAATCTCACCAAGATTCTCCTATACCAACACTCGAACATATCACCAAATAATCACGTCTCAGACGAAAAACATACAAGACCCCAAAAAAGACAAACTGGGGACAGAATCAGCATCAAATCCTAGCCAAACAACACTCGAAGGAGGATCCAAGCGTACCAGAGCTACAAACCTTAAGTGTTCGATGAAATGCCTGCGAGGATTCAAGATCACAAAAAAAGAGGGCGGAAAGGAAGTTGCACTGGCCGGGCACGGGCAGGGACGCACCTTGAGAACGAATAAGAGGAATAAGAGGTGAGAAATCGCCGGCGAGCTCAACGGCGGAGTCGAGCGCTTGGCTTTCTTCGTCAGCGACGCCTCCGGAGCAATCGGGGCTTTGGGAGGGGTTTCGCGGCGTCCAGCGGCCAAGACTTGCTGGTGATAATGGGTCGGGTTTGTATGCGGATCGGGTCCTTGCAGGTCAGAGTCCACACGCTTAGCTCCGGTTTGATTTGAGATCAGAATTATACGATTTTAAAATTAATTTTTTTATAAAATTAATATTATTTATTTTACACTGTCATTAAATTAAATTATTATAAAAATTTAAATAATTTTTCGAATTTTAAATTATTGAAGCATTAATTTTGATAAAAAAATATTAGTTTACAAAAATAATTTATTAATATTGATCTTAGTTTTAATTTTAATTTCAAACAAAACGATGCCTTAAGTACCCGGCAAATTCTTTATCCATGTAAGTCCCTGATATTTTCCTAATATGATACAATCCATGTAAATTTTTTTTGATAATAAACTAGAGTTTATAATAAAATTTGCCATTATTAGTCAAAATTAGATATTTTGGAGTTATTCAAAAAGTAAGAAAATATATTAAAAAATCAAACTCATGAGTAATTTGGTAAATTATGTGAGCTTAATATTGTTAATCACATATTAATAAAAGATATATCTCCTCTAATTATATTAAATTATGATGGATGTGCACTAATGAAAAATTGAGGCTAATACGTAAATATAAAAATCAAAGGACAATAAAAAAACTGGCGCTTTTGCTCGTTGCCTGTTGCCAACAACCCACGAATTTCGATAAATCTTTAGTTCTAATTAAATGAATTACAAAAATAGTAATTATCATGTATTTTAGAGGAAATTCAATAATTAAGATTTATTTTAGGCCAGTAATAGATCGAAGCTAATGGATTAGAATACTATCGGGTTCAAAACGCGACAAACCGAATCCACTAGCCAGCGGTATAAACCGGATATGAGGAGGGCGACATGGTTCACATAGCGCGAAATCCCCGGCGGCTTATCTTCGCTGGTATCCTCGCGAGTTCCAAACGGTATCCACTTTCCTCAATTGTATACCAATTTTCGCGTCTATATTTGTTGATTTTGCTTGCTGATGCTATCATTTACATGCCTAGGAGATAATTCTGAGCAAAAAGTTTTGTTTTTGTCTAATCTCTTGTGGAATTTCTCGGTTTCTGCTCGGATTAATCTTTCCGCAAAGATTGCTGCTTTCTTTTGCAGTTTTCTTGTTTGCTTTGGAAATGGATGTGCTTGTGCTCAGTTGATGCTCATATGTGGTCTTAGACAGTTGTTTCGGATATATTTGTGCACGGTTTATTTTGAACATGAATGTGTTTGTGCTCAGTTGTAGCTCACAACTAGTATATATATATATGTTGGAATTGTGGACAACTGAAACTTGGAATGGTAGAATTTTCTCCTGAACCATTTATGTTTATGGTTGAGAAGTTGGTCTTTCTGTGTTCGGCTTTTCGGAAATTGTTAGCATATCTTGTTCATTAGCACTTGTTATTTGATTGCCTTCGTCTCTTTTAACCAAATTTGGCCTATGTCTGATAGCTATAAGAAATATTCGGACATTCTCGTGAAAATCAAACATCCAGATTTCTTGTCTCTTTGATCTACATTTTGCTTGGAGAATTTGATCAGGAGGCAAGATGGCTGTCAAGATTCGTTTGGCGAGGTTGGGGTGCAGGAATCACCCATTCTACCGTCTGATCGTGGCAGACAGCAGGGCTATGAGAGATGGGAAGCATCTTGAAGTCTTGGGCTTCTATGACCCACTGAAAGGTTAACCAACTTCCATGTTTTTTGTGATGATGATGGTACTAGCGCATCCATTCCTGTGAATTCTTTTTGCTACAGCAAGATAGTGTGAATTTCCATTTTCATCCAGCTGCTTCAATAATCTTTTGGTGCTTTGTTTTGCTATAAATTTTTTCCCTTTTCTTTGGGGTGATTAAACTTTCAGAAGTTAAATTCTTTTATTTTGGAGACTGAGGTTTTACAAAAAGAAAACATCAACTGATGTTTGTTTCAGAAAAGGATGACCCCAAGAAGATGGCCCTCAAATATGACCGTGCACAGTAAGTAAATATTTTGATTGTCTGCATAAGGGGAAATAGGATAACTTTCCCCTCATTTTGTATTGCGTTTTATTGCAATATGGTTCATTATTCTCATGGTTTATTCCTTGTCTGATGGATGCACAAACTTATTTCTTGCCATGAATTTGCTAAAAACTTCATTCTATTTTGCAAATATGCATTAGCATTGCCATGTAATGAAAGATGCATCTCCTGATCAACTTGGAGGAAATTATGTTAACTGTGAGGCCTCTAATGGTAATCACATTTGCCATGTCTCAATTGTTATCCAAACTGGAACTTACCGATAGTTGGGATTTATATGTACCTGATGGATCAGTATATAATATTCTATGTTCCTCATCATGACATGATAAATAGCAGATCCTACTTTCTTTAGTTGGTCTTTACTTTTTGTTTTGTAATTCTGCTTAGAAAGGGATGTGATTTGTCACTGGATTTCTGTCCTCCCTTGTGCACAACACAAAAGCCAATAAAACTGCGAGACTGAAATAGACAGAAGAAATGTTAGAGCATCATGCCAACTTTCTTAGTTAAAGTACACCATCAGATGATTTTGCTCATCTTCTCCACATTGAAGCTGCTATTCTGCATTACACAATCCACAATACTTTGAACTCTCTGAGTTACTTGTCAAAAAGTTTGAATGACTCTTCTCTTGGCTGTTGCTATACTAAAAAGAATCAAAACATGTCATTGTTATGAGGATGCCTGGTCATTATTGATCTAATTGTATGTTTATTTTCAGTTAATTCCAAGCTACGAGTATGAGGTTACAATCCTCAATACTCACTTGTGCAAGTTTCTGCTCTTGTTGCAGATACTGGTTATCGGTTGGCGTGCAGCCTACTGAACCTGCTCAACGGATTTTGCTTAAGGCTGGGCTGGTGAAGCCGCTGTCAGCGGTGATCAAAACCAGTAAAAATGATGGGACTCAATTCCCAGTTGATGTCTGAATCCATGACTAGAACATGGAGCGAGAAGCCAAATCCATGAGATCAGGTCATGCCTTATTTTGTTAGTTGTTTTTGTTTGAGGGACTGGACATTTCGCAGCCCTCCTTAGTTGTTGTATTCTTAGTTGTTGTATTCCTGCTTTTCTCCTCTATGCCAAGAACTAGTGATTTAGCACAAGCTTCTCATTTAATTGTTGTGGTTCATTATACTGAGCTTTGCCCAGTTATTCAAGCCCCTTTTTTATGCAGTACAGTTATATTCGCTTCATGGAATCCTGATAGGCAAAAATCAGTCTTGAAGAGTTGCATTCTCAACTGCATCGTTGCCTTGGGAATCATGTTTTTTTTATGCCATCTTGGTTGATAAGAACTGGATTTACTACCCGAATCCAACATTTTGACGTTTCAATGAATTCACAATAAGAATATATCAAAAACATGAATAAATTATGAACATGAACAAAAAAAAATTGAGAATGCAAGAGCAAGATCAAAATAAAAAATCTTCGATTCCACTTGTTTAACTGCTGGGCTCACAAGCTAATATGAACCCTAGCACATCTTGTGCATCCAAATTCCAAGCAAAAGTTTCTATAATACAAGAATTCTGTGTCATACTTATAGCATTAAAATGAAAATATACGTTCATAATGTATTCAGGTTCTACCTGTTGAACTGACAGCTTTCTAGTTTTGACAATGTTGTTCTGCATGAGTAGATCCTCTACTAGTTGGGAACTGTCGCACTTTACAACAAAGCCTGCTGCATCATGTGTGAAGATCATGGTAGCATGAACAAGCACAAGATAAACCACGCTGGATCACATAGCAACATTTCCTCTTCAACTACATCTTTGCGGGAGCAAACATAAAAGAATGGCAAAAAATCAGATGAAATATCAAATTCTTCAGTTTGGAAATAACAAAAATATATATTAGAAAATTTAAGTAGTGTATGAAACGAGTAAAATACCTCATCTTAAAAGGTTGCTGATTGAGAGTGCCGTATCAATGTGAGGATCACTGAAACTTGGATATGGCATCTAACGATGGTAATTTTGTGCTTTAATGATAGTCCATGCCCTGGAAAACCAATGGAGTAGATTTTGTCACTAACAGCCATAGTAGGCACATAATTCTCAAGTTGTAACAAATTAATTGTATCTGTCCATCTGCCTCCACTGAACAAGAGAGATAAAAAAAGATAAATAAACCCCAAGAGACATATTCTGTGTCAGAACCAATATTTTCTTTGGAGAATGGGATTCTAAGAACTACTAGGACTTCACAAAAGTTCAATTAAATGCTATTAACTCGAATTAGAAACACAAATAAAGTTCCAATCCGAATTGTGGACAATTCAGGGCCAGATATGAGTTACTGTTAGTTCAGATCCCCAAAAGGAAAAGAAAATAGTTATGCAGCAGAATTTCAACTTGGTGGGCTATGCACAAGGGAATGGGCAAGAGGGCATGTGATCCTTATCATCAGGACTATTTACTCAGGTTGACCACTGTCTGAATGATCCAGCTGTTCAAAGAAATGGAGTAGCTTCCTACCAATAAAAAGTTGAAGAAGAGCATCAGATTCATCAGGATTTTACTAGTTTGAAGCAAAGATATTTACAATGCAGTATGTTACAGACTTACAGCTGGTTTGGAAAAATTGTGTACAATATGCACTAGAATCTTGATTGTAAAAACAGAATGTTGATTATAAACTAAACAAGCACGTCGATATCTTGAGATCTAGAAGGCTCACCTGTAAAGCTGCTCCAGTAGCACAACTAATGCAATTTGGTGATTCAAAACCATAGTTGACAATCTAATTGTTACATTAGCACGCTTACGCACTTGTGGCCCATGACCATATGGCCCACCAATGCAAAATGCAAGTCTAGATGATCCCTGAAAAATGAAGCATGCCAGGTGGAAATTCAAATTTGTGGATTTACTGAGTTTGCTACTTTGAAATTGAATTTCGTACTTTGATAGAGGTTTCTTCTGCGACTGGTCTGAAAGGATAAAAAAATTTCTCAATGCTATAGGCATTACAATGGAATGCGGCTTTCATGTGAAAGGAAAGAAAATGGAATAACACATTGAAGATGCCTAAAACCTGCATATGAGGTGTGAGATAATAATGGGAACGAAGGACAGTCTGTGTGTGTAGGAAGACCTTCAGCTTAAAGGTAGGGAAAAAAGGTCCAGACATGGCACAATACAAGAATGACAAGAACCAATGCACTACTCTCCTTTCTCAATATAAATGCATGGTTCAAATTTTCCAAAGAATTTTTTTGTGTCGAACCAAAAGTATTTCAAGGCCACACCAAAAACCTTTTAGTGAAATGCAAATGCCAGAGTAAAAGATGACTCCTATATGCTTTGGCTAGAAACTAGCAACACAGAGAATAATGTATAGAAAATGAGTAATTGATCACAGCTCAAAAGCATTGGCAACTAAAAAGTACGAGGCACTCTAACCATTACAATCTATTTCCTGTTCGAAATGACCAGGTAAAAAAGGCTAAGTACTTACTGTTTTCCCTGCATCCCCAACTAGATCAGCCATCTCCTCAGAGCTAATATCAGCTCCATGTTCATCCAGTACAACCACCTACACAGCAATGACCAATTATAAAGGCAATGATTCTATTTAGCATAAGGTAGCAAATCCCTAGCAGAAGAATCAACCCCATGCAAAAATTGGAAAAGGGAAGCGAACACACAGAGAAAAAAGATAATGCACACACAACATGATATATCAATAGATGGCATGCAAATACACACATAATAGGATATGTCCATAGCTGTTTGTGCTCTATGGTAGTACTCTTCCCATCATGCTATTATTGGCTACAATTTATGCACACTGCACGACCTAAAGGGGAGGGTTCACCTAAAAAATTACCACCCATGTAACAATTAGCTTTCTTGCCTTTCTTTTAGCTTCTGTGGATAGAAGACAAGCATCATGGTGCAAGACAGCAAAATTGATCAACAAAGTAGTGTTGCTAAAAGAGAAAAACAAAGAAAACTTCGAATCAATCAGTTTCTGAACAAAAATTAGCTATTCTATGAATGCCCAGACAAAAGGTTTGAGGTTATACCCAATCTTCACGCCTGATTTGCTGCATTGTGCTCATGTCTTCTGCTTCTACTTGGGCCACAACATCACTGCGTTGAATATTTAGATTTATGTTAAAATGCAAACAATTCATCACCCTTTTTTGAACATTTATGTCATAAAAAAAACTCATAACTATATATTACCCTGTACTAAATCTAAATTATCAAACGACATTCGTTTTAGAGACAAACTACCCATTTGTAATCAAAACAGCTCAGAAAAATTACGAATTTAAACATATAAAATTTATATAATGGAGATAATTGAGCAAATCTAGCATCCAAATCTCTACATTGCAAGTTGCCCATCCAAAACTCACAAGAATAAACTGCTGTACCTAGTATTTTTCGGATTAGACTTGATAAGAACATCATCTACGCTGCAATAGTGCTTGAGCTTCTCCTTAAACTCTTCAGTCACAAGCTGGATTCCCCGAGATCTCTTCTTCCCAACAGTCAGTATCCGCATCGGTAAAGCTCTCTGACAATGTCAAGATACCGAAATCAAATATCTGTGACCCCTATTTCAATTTGCTGGTCTTACTTCAAGAAAATTAGGGTTTTGGGATGGAGAGTGGGCTTACCACGGATTGGCCGGCGTATTTTGAACGTTTAGCTGCAAATTTTTTGCGGAAAAAATATCGATTCGAGAATTAAGAGGTTGAAAAATGAATCATAATTGCAGAATTCGGAAGAGGAGAGAATCGAACGCGAAAAACCTGAGAATGGAGCTGAGCTCTGGCGCACAGAGAAGTGGGATGAGATTTCCATTTTGTTCTCGTTGCGAAGCAAGCTTGTCGATAAATCGGAACTGTGACATTTACGTAGAAACCCTTAAACTTTCTCTAATAACATAGAACCTCTGCAGTTTTTTATTTTTTTTTAAAAAGGTCCTTGGTAATATTTTAGAGTAAAAAATATATCACATGTGAACAAATATTTTGCTCCAAATCTTAAGATAAAAAATATAAATATTTATTTTTTTAAAACATACAAATCCTGACTTTCTTGTAAAGTCAATTTGATTTCCCTCACGATACGCATTATTATATTTTTTTAAAAAAATGGGTTAAGAGTATTCCTCGAACACATGTATTTTAAGTTTTTATTAACATAGATGCTCTCGCGTTATATCAAAAAAAGCCTAATTATCTATATTAATAATAAAAGCACATGTTTAATATTTTACTAAATAAATTTATTTTCAACCAATATTATATATTAATACATGGACTAAGATTTTTTTGATATTTGAAAATAAATTATTTATATTTATAAATAATTTATTAATACATACTCACTATAATAGAAATACGAGTTAAACACTTGCGACACACATAAAAATTATCCACAAATATACAAAAACTTTTATAATTTTAATTTTTTGGATTACTCATTTTTGAATGAATTAATGACTCATCATATATGCAAAAAATAGCGATTAAATGTATATTATTTTTTAAACAAATAAATGCAAAAGGGCACCTAGGCCTTTCTCCCACAATTTTTTGTTGTGAATTTTATAGCTTCAAAAATTACCCCTTGACAATCTGAAATGTAGAAAAATAATATGCTCAAATAGATGAACACATGCAGCAATACACAGGCACTTTTGAGTTCAAAAAATACTGCAAAATAATACACTTTAAACAGCCTCCAAGTTTATTGTCAAAGCAACAAAACTGTGAAACACAGATTTGAGACAAGTAATAAGAATATAAATATATATAGGTTGGCAATCCACAAAAATGAAAAAATGGAGGCAAACAGGTTTGCATATACCAAATGCTACATAAATCTGATGGGACCAACTCTAGGATTATAAATAAGCTGCTGAACACAGCAAATATTCGTACTCTATGATTACAATCAACGAGCCTCATCTTCGAGATTGCGGAATCCAACAGTGAGATCATCGTACAATTTCTTGAACTTTGCAACAAGGGCTTCCTCACCTTCAATGGGATCTTCAAATTTTTGGGACCTGAAATTGATGCAGAAATTCAATCAATTTAGATTGGCATCTTGATGGAAGTTTTCATCCTTGGACGAAAAGTGCAAACAAAAGCAGAAAAAGGAAAGAAACTATCTTGGCCTTCAGCAACCAACAAAAGAATCTCATAACATATGAACAGCATGACACTACTTTAGACACAAAAGAGACTGGTGCACATGGAGAAAAAAAGTCATCCTAATTTTTGACCAATGTTGCAGCAATTTTAAGCATAGAGAACAAAACTATGATTCTAAGATCACGAGTAGAATATTACTTACACCAAGCGGTAGAAGAGGTCACCCAATCGATGTTTGATGACGCTGTATGTTATTTTCTGCCCATCAGAACCAGC
The DNA here is from genome assembly GCA_005019695.1 of Trichopus zeylanicus subsp. travancoricus. Lineage (NCBI taxonomy): Eukaryota > Viridiplantae > Streptophyta > Magnoliopsida > Dioscoreales > Dioscoreaceae > Trichopus > Trichopus zeylanicus. Next base: position 82,946 of record RXID01015161.1, read on the forward strand.
CGCCCGTTCTACTGCCTACAAGATCATAGTATGGTATAGAAACATGGTCGTTACCCAGTTTATGGAACAAAATAGTAACAATAAGCTTCACTATTAGATGCTGATGATAGCAAATAGTTTATGATTAAAAGCAGAATTATATGCAAGCCAAAATACCAAAGTGAAAAAGTAATTGACAGTAGTGCAAAATCTAAAGTTTAAACCATAATTCCAAGAATAGCTGCCTTTATAGCACAAACAACACCAAAAACTATTATAAATCAAACATCAAGAATGATTCAAAAGGAGAATATCATTACCAACTTCTAGTAAGACCAAATAAGTCGTGCAGCTGTATAGCACTGAATAATTTTATCAAAGGCTACCTAGAATAAAAACCAACCTGATTTGCCAAATTATTGAAATGAATGATGTTCCGCATCATCCACACTGATTTGTAAAAGGGACAAAATTTGTCATACCTGTCCCAATAATCAGAAATACTACATCAGCGAATTGTAATTCTATGACACAGAGTTGCAGAATAACACAAAGATATTGACGAATGTGGACAATTCAAAGGGATAAATAAAACTTACGGGGTAAATGCATTCTGCGCAAGATAATCCTCCCTCAGAAGCTTTGCTGTTTCTATAGTAATTTTATCAGTTTCTGCCAGGGCATCCTTACCTACAAGCTGCAATATAGAACGGCAACTCAGAATAAAAACAGAAGACATGATTGATGTACACAAAATTTTGATGCTGTTTTCAACAAATGGTCTCACACTGCATGTAACTTCTGAGCATAGATGTGTCATGAATTATACCATGTGAAGGTTACTTCAGTTTTGCAGCATAATGGAATATAGTATTCTAGTAGACTAAAACAAAACTCATGAAATAAGTAAATAAACTCAAGAGAAAATGAATAATGCTAATTTTTTATAATATCTTCCAATTCCGCATTTTAAAAAAATTCATTTCTCCTTTTGGTTCTGTAAATACATGAAAACTAGTTCCTTGAAGTAACAGTTGCAAGCAAGCCTCTCAAACTCAACAATGAGTAGAATATTCACACTTTCTTATGTTTTATTCACAAAAAAGAGCTGCATTGACAACAATACATAAGAAACATTAAAATAGTAAAAACAGTTATAATTGAGGAACTTCAGTAATGAGAACTCTAAGCATCTACAAGTTGCTATAGATAGTCTATAAGGTCAGGCACCATGGCCTTGGACAATAAATAATAATTGGAAAGAAAATTTCTAGGTAATGAAAATTGTGCACAGAAAGTAACTCTGACAGAAAGTGTACCTGCACAATTTCATTCAGATCATCCTCTCTCTGTAGCACCTCACGGGCTTTTGTTCTTATGTCAATGAAATCTTGATCAAATTTCTCATAGAAAGATTCTAGAGCCTGCAGAAAATAAGTTGTAAATAAAAACAAATCAGATGAATGTAATCATTAGAACACGATATAGCTGAATAAGATTTTGCTAGATTTCTGGGATTGTAAATACAGAACCAAGCAAAGTAGAAACTCAATAGAATATCACAATCATTTCTTATGTAATGACAACAATAGAAGCAAAAGTTGGATCACAACTGAACCTTTGAATACTTGGAATACGAAATGAGCCAATTCACTGATGGGAAATGTTTTCTCTGAGCAAGTTTCTTGTCCAGACCCCAAAATACCTGTAAGATGGATTGGTTAGTAGTCAAATCATCATTTTACACATATTAAGGTAAAGATAGTTCTTACTACCTGGACAATACCAAGTGTAGCAGATGTGACTGGATCAGAAAAATCACCTCCAGGAGGAGAAACTGCACCAACAATTGTTACACTGCCATTACGGTCTGGGCCTCCAAGACATTTCACTTTACCAGCACGTTCATAGAAGGATGCCAAGCGTGCTGCAAGATATGCAGGATAACCACTATCTGCTGGCATTTCAGCCTGGAAATCATATCCAAAAGTCAGAGCATATAAAACTAGATACATTCAGTTTTTGAAAAATTTTCATTAGACCTCAAACATGGAAGGTGAATCATAGACAATAAAAGAAAGATCAGCACTGGATGGATTCTCATACTGAATTTACTGGCAGAATGTTAATGTAGTCCATCAAGTTGTTGTTATTAAAAAAACATGATCTTTCATGATTACCATATTACTTGATTCATTTTTTCAGTAACCAAAACAGAGACTTTGGAAGTTCATAACCATAGTTTCAATTATTCCTAGAAACTGCGCCAAGCAAATCTGAAGTAGTGTTATGAATTCCCAATCTATAAGAACGGTATGATGCATAAATCATTGAAAAAAGCACAAAGACGTGTGGAAAAATGAGCAGTAATGATTTTAGTTACCAGTCTGCCTGATATTTCACGCAAAGCTTCTGCCCATCGAGAAGTAGAGTCAGCCATCATGCTGACATTATAGCCCATATCCCTAAAATACTCAGCAATAGTGATTCCTGAAAGAAAAATATATAAGTATAAGTTGAATAGAATGCAGTGAATAGTGCAAAATCTTATGAAGTTAACACACAGAAACAACTTTCAAAGAAAAACTACAATGGCAGAAAACTGAACTAAAACCACCATCCAAAACTAAGAAAAGCAGTTTGGATTCTCATATAATATAAGAAAATTGCGGGATAATGGTACTGATCCTATTGGAATCCTAGAGCTGTTTTTTAGAAGAATTAGGTTCGAAGATAATACATCTAAAAATGCACAAGATTCTGATAAATCATAGTGAAAACAGTAGTTTCAAGAAGCAACAAAAACCTAATAAAAAATCCACTGATCCCATCTATTTGATAACTAAAAGATTTCAGTCCCAAAACAAGAAATCAAGTCTAAACTTCTAGACAACTCCGTTAACCTACTAGACTGAGAAAAAGAAAATCCAGCTCAGCCTTGGGATATGATACCTTCATTTCTGACCCAGGCCTTGACTTCATGAAGTGTTCAATGCAAAATCCCAGACCAATTAAGGAGAAACCCAAAGGCAGTAATATTGCAATATAATAGGACAAATTGTAAATTTGTAATTGCATCCTCAAAAAGGTTGTAAGATTGTAATAAATGAAGGGCACATTTAACTTGTAACTGGCTAGACTAAATGCTGTGAACCCTCAGTCATATGGAACAGTTGGTAGGTTAAAACATTGAATGTTGCAAGGAGTGAAGTTCGCAGAGGAATCCATTTTACTCATAATGGTTACCACATCTTCCTAACAAGCATGTACCAGACAGCACTAAGCATTGAAAGTCTGGACAGATGCATACCTGTATAAATAGAGGCCTCACGAGCAGCGACAGGCATATTAGAAGTGTTAGCCACAAGTGTGGTACGCTTCATGACAGACTCTTCACGACCGTCAGGCAACGCCATTGTCAGTTGAGGGAAATCCATAAGCACCTGAATTACCAATTTATGTAAAACTTCCAGCAAAAATTAAGTGGATATGAATCAGCTTGATTTACGGCAAACCTCTGCCATTTCATTTCCTCTTTCTCCACAGCCCACATAAACGACTGTGTCAGAATTAGAGTACTGAAAAAGCAAACAAACATAAACATAAGACCACTTAAAAGGGAAAGAAGAGTAAGAAATCCAATATCAAAAGCACTACACAAGTGATTACCTTGGAAAGTGCTTGACTAATAACAGTTTTTCCACAGCCAAAAGCTCCAGGTATAGCACAGGTGCCTCCAAGAACAGAGGGAAAGAGTGCATCAAGAACACGCTGAGCAATGTCCACATATAAGTCATCAAAATAAGGACTCAGTAAAAACAATTGTTCATACATCAGAAATAATAGGATAGGACATGAATATATTTTGCTTGTACATACTTGCCCTGTTAAAAGTGGTGTATCAGCAGCAAGTTTTGAGGCAACAGGTCTGGGTGTACGCACAGGCCATGTCTTCCAAAACAAAAAAAAACAGACACATCTTACTTTAAAAGTAGAAAATAGTGAAATGGCAACCACTCAGTGACTGCTTAGAAATTAACCTGAAGCATGGTAAATTGCTTTTTAACACCTTGGAACTCCAGCTCGAGTACTGTATCCTGTTGTAGTAAAATAAAACCAATTAAAATGAATAATGAAATAGGTTAAGGGGCATAATTTAGATGAATGAACAGACTTCTGAGGAATATGCTGCTAACCTTCAAACTATACTGTCCAGCTGGGGCAATGTAGGTAATTTTTCCCATGGAACCAGGTGGGAGTGCAACATGGTGTTGCATCAAAGTATTCTCAAAGACAGTCTACACAGATAATTCATGTCAAACATTCCAAACTCATCTGGGAAATCACTTGATCTAGGAAAGCAGGTTAAAGACTGAAAGGTTTCACCACTTACAGCATATAAATCACCACCAGTAAGGAGATCTCCCACAGCTGGAAAGGTGAGAGGGAATATCAATACTTTCAATTGGACCATAAGTTAGAATACTCTAAATTCTACAAAAGAATCCTATGAAGTAAGTATATCACATAATGGACAATTTACTCACCTAACTTCTGAGGCTCAAATTCCCAGAGTATATCTTTGTCAAGTGCAGGGACAGAAACACCACGAGGAATATACACGTCCCCGGACTTTATGGCAATAGTCTTTAGAGGCCGCTGAAGAATAAGGAAGATGAAAGGTATGTTACTAGGTGACATATAGTTAAATGTCCATACAAAGAGCTCAACCGCAATCAACCATACAAAATCCTGAAGTATTATTCAAATCTTAGGGCATATAAAATACACTTGAAAAACAAAATTATGGCAAGAATCTGAAAAACAGACAAAAGAGGAGCCCCTTCAGCATACGGAAGAAATCAAGCTTAGTTAAAAACTGCTGCATCAGCATCACATACAGAATGAGAAGTCACTAATCTAACAGTATGGTCGACCCCAAAAAATTCTGCATATAAGTTTCATAGTTATAGCTGCTGCATACATAAGAACTTGAACAGACCTGAATCCCATCAAAAATGTTGCCTAATATTCCTGGTCCAAGCTCAACTGAAAGAGGCTGTAAGAAAAAAATCCAACCCCAAATTATTAAGTACAAGCAAACATGTTGAAAACAGAAATTGGCTAAGGGTGATTAGGCTTCAAATATACCTTTCGTGTCCGCAAAACAGGATCATTTACCATCAAGCCAGCAGTTTCTTCATAAACTGAAGCCCAAAGGCAAGACAAAAATTACAAGACTATCCTAAAACAGTACAATGAAACAAAGGAAATAAAACACAGAAACAGAGAGAAGATGAAATTCGGATACCTTGAATGGTAGCTGAATCTCCCTCCAGTTTAATAATCTCCCCAATAAGATTGTCATGACCCACTCGGACCAGTTCATACATGGCAGCGCCACTCATTCCATCTGCTACCACAACTGGTCCAGATACCTGCAAAGTTTTCAGTAAACCAAGAACAGATAATGTGTCAAGCAATTTATCCATGCATAGAAGTTAAGACAGTGGATAATAGCATCTCTGTCAAGAACAACCATTTTCCAAGTTAAGATATTTGTTGAGCATATACAGGTGCATAACACTCACATATGCACTTGTACCCGAAAAACCTAGTCCAACCATTAATAATTGAAGTGCCCTTCATTAGCATGTGCATGGCCAATTTGGCCAGGCAGTTAATGCCAAATAACTGGAAAAACCTCAGAAACTGCCAATGAGGGCAGATCCAGGCGGGCCAAGTGAGCCGCATCTTTGACAAACCTAACCCAATTTACTTGATAGCAGCAGGTCAATATGTCAAGGATTCTGGAAGAGTCAGATGGATATACCAGAACTTAGAAACTCTATCTCAAACAAAATATATTAAAATCCAATGTCCGTCTAGAAGCACCTAGATGAAATGGAAATAATTTTTGTGACTGAACTAAATTTGCAATTTGACCACTTATAACAATCATCATAAACAGAGTCTATCTATTTTAAGGTACAAAAATAAAGTCCTATTTATTGCAGACACCAACTATTCTGCTTTAACTTTCAGTACACCAAAAGTATTTGGGTTCTCCATAAACTGGTCAGTAGCAAGGTGACGCAGCTAATTTTTATCAGATTCCAGTATAAATTATTGCTAATAACATCATACGTCACCTTCTTAATAAAACCAATAAAAAAGAAATTGAAAATCATTTCAACTGAGAGGAGCTACAATTAAAATTCACGCTGCTTTCAAATTAGAACTTCTCCAATCTAGACCAAAGAAACTGATGAAAGCAAAAAACCAATAAATTGATCCTAAAAATAGTTACTGCATAACTAAAAAAATTGGACCCGCTCTTTATGATTAGAAGGCTATAATGGTATGAAGATCAGGAGAACTTATAGCTCGTTTTAAATGTTGTTCCGGCCGTCAAAATTAATCTATTTTAACAAAAAAACAGTTTTTTATAATATACATGCTCGTATATTCAAAAAAAAAAAAGTTCGAATCTTTTATACCCAACACTTCGTTCCAGGGCAAATCCATGGGAAAAACAAACAAACAAGACCAGAGGCTATTTGACACCATAAAAACCGATTGTTAAGGCCCTAAACATCGAGGACAATACCTTGCGGACGTATCCATACTCGCTCTCCCTCTCAGAATCCTCGAAGGTGGTAAGCCGCTCCCCATACGCCATCTCCACCAGTTGAGATCGGAAAAGAGGAGGGAACGGATCGCTGAGCTAAATCCAACGATCGGCTACCGGATTCCGACGGGGATCGGATCAGAGGAAGGAGATGGGGGATCGACTAGGGTTTTGGAGATGGCGAGATCTGGGGATCGAGAGGCAGAGTAAGAAGGAGCTCTGAGAGCGCCACGGAAGGGGAGGCGGCAGAGATCACTCGTACCCGTGCCACGTTTGGGTTCATTGTCTTCATTGTTCCTTTTCTGCCCTTCGATTGGGGACGATATTACAATAGTGTACTTGGGTCGGCCCGGCCCGAATTTCCTTGTGCCCGTTGTTTGCTCGGAGGCCCATTGCCATTAGATCGCTTCAATTCGGAGCTCTGTTGCGCATTTTTTGAGACCTACACGTAACGGGTCTCTCCCCTCGAATCCGATAACCCACAAACCCGACAAATGGAAGAATCGGGTCAAAACGAACAGCCGAGACGAACAGCGGGAGACTCGATTCTCCTCGTCGTCGTTGCTGTTGCCAGAGGATCGTCGGAGCTAAGGTTAGGGTACTCGTTCAGAGGGATGATGGAGAATGGGGAGGGACGTGGAGGGGAAGCGGTGGCGACTGTGTGCGGGACGCTGTTGTACTACCACTGTGGCTGGAGACAATCCAGCGGCGTCTCCCTCGCTGCTGACGTCCTAGTCGTCGTCCTATGCTCCCTCGGCATCCTTGGCATGCTCTTCCACCAAATGAACATCTCGTACCCCCTTAATCCCCATACCCTTTCATCATAATGCTCATTGTTGGATTTTGTTATTGAATTTTGATGAGCTACCATGTGATTTTTAGTGTTTGTGGTAGGAAAGTTTGATTGCTTATCCGTGGTTTTCGTTTTTTGTTGGTTTGACTTGAATTTTTTTATTGTAGATCATTGTTTTTGGGGTTGTGTGATTTGGGCGAGGCAGATGTTGAGTGGTGTATTCAGCAATTTTCATGTAATTGATGCAAGTGCAAATTTGGGATTTTTGTATTCATATAGCTTGAATTGCATTAATAGAAAAGATTTAGCTTTGAAAAGTGTGACGAATCTAAGGGTGTCTCGATGTTTCTCTGATTTAAGGGTTACTTTTGCCTAATTGTCATTCTAAATGATTGTACCACCATTTCCTTATTTTCATGATGTCATGTTCTAACATTTATTTGATCTATGGTCATAGGTCCATTTATTTGATTAAAAACACTAGTTCTATGAAAATTTCTTGAGATGCCATATCCTTTGTATGCCATCTTTCATGAGGCGTCATTGTTACATCCATCAAGTTGCAAAAATCTTTATGTTACAGATGATGCAAATTTGACTTTGCTTTGGATGAAATATAACTATTATGTATCCCTGCGTGTCTTTATTATTTCTGCTACTTGACAGTGACATAGTTTTCCCTTAATTATTCTTCAAATTTTTTATTTTTTTCATCATATGTACTTGTTGATTACTGGGCAGGGTACCTGTTGATCCTCTTTAATGGCAGATTTCTCAGGATACAGCCCATGGTATTTTCTCTAGCTTGGCCAACTCAACTGGGGCACAGCAGAATCTGTTTTGAGGGTTGCTGCTACCAGACATGACAAAAGGTTTTTTCTTAAGGTTATTGACTAATTCAAAGGCTAATATTTTCTAATTAAATTTGATTAAATGGATTATCTCAAAATGTTAGTTGTTGTCTAAACAAATCATTACTTCATCTTTATTCTGATTCCCACTGTTCCTTTTGTCATGTAAATAAACTAAACATGTGGGTGTAATTTTGCTTTTATATTCATCCTTTAAGTAGACAAATTGGGATATCCATTGCATGGACAACTGTACAGTTATTTTAGTACATTTTTTTACAGTACTACATTTATATGCTATTTCTTAGGTTGCTATTATTCTGTATTTTCTGTCAACCTTGGGAAGATTGGCGTCAGGCACCACAGTTGCCTATGTTGGTGAATCCGCTGCATAATCAATTATTACCCTTGTTATGTCTGGATTTTTGTCTCAGCCCTTTATTGAAATATTTATTCAGGTTTATGCATATTCTGCTTGTACATTTTTGCACAAAACTCCAAACTGGTGGAAAGGTGCACCTTTCAGATTCTAAGAAGAAGAGACTCTTGTGGTGGAGGTTAAGATGGCATGTAACTTTTAGATCACACATTTTGTCTTTGTTATTGGAAACTCTTAAAGGAACCTAAGCCGTCCCTTGGCTAGGATTATATGTGCCAAATATTTCAGGAAGCAGGGGAGACACATTGTAAGCTACAAAGAGCCATCTAAGGGTTCCTATTTCAGATAGGTCTGGAAGTTCAGGTGGGCAGAGGGCATAGAACACTTGTTTGGCAAGACAGATGGATTGATGGCAAAACTGCACAAGGGGTGTTTTACAAAGTCAGTCTTAAGGCAAAGAATTGGGGAGTTGTAATTATGGAACAGAAACAGTGCTGTCAGAACTGGTGACAAGTTCTGCTCATCAGAAGCTCTGACAGTGCACAAAAGGAGGCAGACAACTGCTGAGCTTGATTCAGCAAACAGGGAGATAAAAGAAGATAACATTATATGGAGAGGGAATAGCAACGGTATATTTATAACTAAATGTTTCTACATAATGTTGATGAATGAGGGTGTGTATACAAGATTTCCTATGCAGATCTGGAAAAGATGGTGTCCCTAAAAGTCAAGATATTCAGCTGGTTGGTGTTTAAGAACAAAAATCTCACCATGGAAAACCAGCTGAAAAGAAAGAGGCAGGGTCTCTGCAAAATGGTACAGGAAACCAGTTCCAATATCTTGTTCCAGTGTGAATTTACTGGATGGATATGGTTACATTTTTTGCAGGGCTTGAGGATCGATACATATCCTGAAAAAGTGAAAAATGCATTGGGGGAGTGATGAGCAGAACTGCCTGGAGGAAGAAGGGCATCTGCAGGCATGGTGGTGCTTGGAGTATGGTGGACCTGGAGGGAACGGAATAACCGAGTCTTCAGACAGAAAATCAGTCCCAATATCTTGAGATTGCAGGACTGCATCTCTAGTTTGATAGCCTGGTTGCATTGCAAAGAAACCGAAGCTTATATACCAATCAAAATGTGCTAACCAAGCTAGAACACATGTATGTGTGCATGAAAAAGGGCATGGGCGATGTGAACTCAAGAGATGGACAACTGGCTGGAGATAAGAGTGTTGAAGAATAAGAATTAGGGCTTAGTCCCCGTATTGGGCTGAGCAATACATGACATGGTTGCATTAGAAGAAGTATTTTCCAAATATTTTAGTACCTGGAATTTCTCACAGCCCATAAGATGTAATCGGGTCATTAGTAAAGCCCAAAAGCAAGTCAAGTTCAAGACCCAATAGGAGTTTAAGTTAAGTCCGAGCATGTTGGGATTTTCAAAAATATAAATAGAACCTGCAAGAACAAGTAAGAAGATGAACTGTTATCCATTTATTTTTGGAGGGAAAGAACTTGTCATTAAACGTAAACCCTAGACTTTTTCAAGAACAAGCTCTAAAAATTGACATAATATCAAACAAGATTTTAGGTATTGGTTTCGGTTTTGATTTCAGCACCCAGCGAAACCGATACGTTTCGGCCGAAAGATTTTTTGGAGTTATTAATTACGTATTAACCAGAGTTTGACTGTACTTTGACTTTAAATTAAAAATACGATAAATTTTTAAACAAAATTTTGTAAAAATTTAAAAATTATGAAAGAATTTATAATTAATTTTACCACAATATTAAATATTATTTTAATTAATTAAAATTAATTTTGATAGTTAACCACTGTTTTTATTTATTACTATATAAAAAAATATATGAGAAATAATATGAATATGATTAAAAAGTTAAAAATTAACATAAGCAAATTTAACTTATTATTAAAATATAATTGACACATACATAATTTATTAATTATAATGTAATACAACCAATTATCATCATCATCAATTGAGTTTGAAACATCTGAATGTGGAATTATGAATTCAGTACCTGAATAATTCAGATGAACATTTATAGACATACGAGTCGGAACAACTAGCTCTGCGCAATCTCATGACAGTAATTTACATGGGGGTAAGACCAACACAAATTTTTTTTTTATTTTACTTTCGATGGAACGATCATGCACGCATGCACGTGAATAAAAAAATCGACGTGTTTCGATCAAAATCATTTTCATTTCAGTTTCAACCAAAATATTTTTTTATTAATTATATTTTGACTAAAATTTAATTTAATTTTAATTATTTTTTAACTTCAAATTTAAAAAAATTATAATATGTTTAAAATTTTTTAAAAATAATAAATAGTTACGTAAATAATATCATGTACGTGAACAGTATCTGATAAAGGCCGGCAAGGGTGTCGAAATCAGACTGACGATAGCGCTAGCTCCGGTGCAAGGTCGGCCTCAGCCTGCGGGAGGGGGGGTCAGGTCGGCGAGGGCATGAGGCAGGCGAAGGAGCGGCGGCAGGCTGGTGAGCGCGCGGGGCCGAATCCGCTCCACTCGGCTCATTTACATTGGTATCCAAGATAATTATAAATAGCTAAAATGAAATTGTTAGCTCGGGCTTGTGCCGTGGGCTTGGCATGGCCCGCAACCGGATTGGCCCGTTGGCAACCCTTCGAAAATCGGCCAAAATTTTCAATTCTATAGATTGATTTTTGAAAACTTAAGAGAATAAAACATGAATTAAAATAAGTAGAGACTCACAAATCTTTTACGTAAAACCAGAATAATCAGCATATTTATTCTACAAATGACATCACAGCTCCCGATTCATTAAGACCACATGCCCATGCAACACTCACAATAAAATCAAACACAAATATCAAAGTAGATCCAACGGCTGAGCAGCTCCGCTTTCTGATTTCAGCACATCTCACTTATTCATCACGGAAAGCAGAACGCCGAGGGCGAACGCAAATCATGACTAGTAGTTACGAGAAACTATAGAAAGATGGAGAAAATCTACAAATTACCTCCACCAAATTAAAAAAAAATAGAAAACTACTTACCATAGGTAAGGATCATAGAGATTTACGTAATCTCAAAAGAAAAGCAAAACCATTTTGTCAAGAAGACTTAAATAGAGAAGAAGGATAAAGATTATGACATAATCTCATTACTTTTGAACAGTCTCAAGTCCAATGTAAGAAAAACTCAAACGGACATATGAGAATACAGACAATATTTCTAAAATTCTTGTACTATATGAAAAAATATTTATAATTAAGTAAGATGAAAAAGAACTAAGTGAATATTTTGGAATTATGAGTGCTCTATGGGATGAGGTGAAATATTATTTTCTGTCCTAAATAAAAGAAGAACGAAGAGAAATAGTGAAAATGGTATCCTTTTTGGATGGGTTGGACTCTTAATATGCACAATTAAAGTCTAACTTTATGAGCAATAGTGAAATTGTATCCCTAAATTAAGTTTATTATAGACTATAAAGAACTGCAATAATGACTTCAAAAAGAAAAATGTTGACAAAAGCTTTTGTTATGATTTTAGGAGGGGATCATAATTATATAAAGCACAATAGTTGTAAAAAAATTTCAGATTTTATAAGAGACAAAGGCAATATAGGAAGAAGAAGAGGTAAGGAAAATTCTAACTTCAAGTGCATAAAGTGTAAAAAAATTGGTCATACAATAAACAAGTATTGGTTTATAATTGAAAAATTAATATAGGCCAACAATACACAAGACCATCAAGTAATACAAAGTGATGTAAAGGATAAGAAGTAATCTCAAACAGTGAAGAGCAAATGAGCATATCAAGAAAAGGGTATAATAACCTGCTTCAACACACAACTAAATAACCATGATGTCCAAATTATTGTCAGCAGGTCAAGTAAATAAACAAAAATAGAAAAAATCCCTAAATCATAGACTTAAGGGTATCAAATGTCAAGTGAGGCAAAATTCTTCACAAATATGAATTGAACATCCACAACCAAGTAATTTTCATTAGCTAATAAAACATTATCATTAATAGTTGGTTCAGGTTGTATAAATATGCTAGATAACAAAAGGGTTGAACTATTGTATAATCTTTTTTCTTACTTATTGTATTATTCAAGATATCAAACCATGGAATAAGTTTTTTTTCCGCAAGGGGGGCATAGGGGTATAGTAGAGTAGGTCATCCCTCTCAAAATATTCTCAAAATATTTTTTCCAAACTTAGATTTATAGTATAACACACTATTTATGTCTCAGTAACCCAAACATGTGTCACATTTAGATGGTTTACTAACTTGACATAATTTTTTATGTAAAGAAAGTAGAAGTAAAATCACACCACTCGACATTCATGAGAAGAAAATGATTTAATCAGGTGGTTTGCTACTTGGCTTTTGTGATCACTTTGAAATTGTTTGCACATTTTATTTAGTGCTTTAAGAAAATACTTGCCTGATTACTTCTATAACTATGTTCAGGATACTGAAGTTCAAGAGATCTTCTGAGAGTTTTATCCTTTCAATGATGCAAATGAGAATGACAAAGATGGTCGGATATGTGAGCTATGGAAATTCTTGACTTTTTAGTAGCTCAATGCTTTTCTTGGCTTTTGTATCATCTCTTGATGTGTTCCTCTCATCTTCAGCAAAGTTCAGCAATGTGTAAGGGGGAAGGTGCCTAAAGAGGAAATGAATGTTAGAGAGGAAAATGCTGCTGAGTTTTAAGTTACTAAAGAAATTTACATGTGACACTACAAGAAAATGAGAAGATTTTGTTGTGCCCTTAAGCGTTTCTTTTATCGGGTCTACGACAGTCTGTTTGTTGAGGTAGTAAAATCTAATTTTAGAATTTAGTTGGGTTCTTTAACATAGATTTAGTCTAACATCATAACCTTATTATGGTGCTACTGATAAATACATTTTTAGTCTTCGTTGTTGGTAGTTAACATCTCTTGTTTGGTGTTGATTTTTATCTTATGTGATATTTTTCCTAGAAACATGCCAGCCCATATTAGCCATTTTCTACTCTCTACTCAGGTTAGGCAACCACTAGCATCATATCAATATAGCAATTTTATTGTTGTTACAAAGGAATGAGAAATATAAAAATTTTGATATGAAAACTATGAGAAAATAGATTATTTGATTGAACAAATGGAGAAATGGACTTGGGTGTTAGAAAGAGCTACATAGACAGGTCAAGCTCGTTTTATTGGGTGTCAGTATTCTGATGGATCTGGTAGAAGTGGACCCTTGTTAGATGAAGAGTTATAAATGGCTAACTCGTTTGCTATAAAGGGTGACCTTTTGGGAGGAACAACGGTGATATTGGTTGGCAAAAGGAGAGCCACAATTAGCAATGAAGTTTTGAGTGGGCCAAAGCCCCCCATTGATTGAGCTATTAACTCAATGGCTTCTTCTTATATTGTTGATTGTTACTTCTTGGATGAAAACTAAGAACTTTGTGATTGCTGGCAGTTAAGTTCCATTCAAGAATCTTACAAAACAATCGTACCTTTATTTAGTGAAATGCTCCAAAAGTTTTGGTTTTTCAGACAAAGAACAAGGGTTACCAGGGATGGAGGCAATGAATTATAAGGGTTATTATGCTGAAAAGTGAAAACATGGGTTACTTGATATATAAGCTAATAGTAAATCTATGAAGGTTTGTGTTATAATATCAGGTGTGATAAATTAGTCCCACATCAGATATTGGATAGATAGAGTCCAATAAATATAGTAAAAAAGACCTATATCCCATGAGCTTAAGCTTTTGGAATGGTTTGGTGTCTGACTCACTATATTATTCCGGTTCGACACTCTTTCGACTCCCCCAACAAATGGTATCAGAGCTTCAGGTTCAAAGTTGTGCAAACTCTTAAGACCGAAATTACCGTGATGGTGCGATTGAATTGAATCGCTTGTTAGTTTCTCTTTAAAAATCAAAAGAATGAGACAACAACCCGTTGGTATGGGTCACACGATGGAATTGGTCGAATAAAAGAGTTCTTGAATAAGAGTGTTAAGATTAATGTGGTTAAATCACACTTGAAGGGAGAGATTGTCATAATGTCAGGTGTGATAAATTAGTCCCACATCGAATATTGGATAAATAGGGTTCAATACATATAGTGAAAAAGGCTCATATCCCATGAGTTTAAGCTTTTGGGATAGTTTGGTGTCTGATCCACTATATTATTCCGGTTCGACACTTATTCTTTGGTTTGCTCTTTAGATTGAGATTCTCTTTCTTTCTTTGTTTTGAGCTTCCAACAATCTTTAATTGCATGTCCCATCTTTTTATAATATCTGCAGTTTATTTCTTTGGATTTGGATGTTAGAACGATCTGCCCTTGATCTTTCTTCGATATGACCTCTGATAATTAATGCTTCTGAGTGTGACACATTTCCTCCAATCTTTTTCAAATATTCATTAGATAGAAGGGCAGCAGAAATGTCGTCAAATTTTAAATCCTTCCCATACATGAGAGTAGTTTTAAGATTCTCAAGAGAAAGAGATAAATACGATAATAAAATAATTACCTTGTTTTCATCTTCAATTTTAACATCAATGCTTAACAATTGAGAGACAAGTTTATTGAAAATATTAAGATGATCAACTATATTCGTACCTTCTGTCATTCAAAAATTGAAGAGTCTGATTTAAATAAACTCGATTTGAGATAGACTTACTCATATACTGTTTCTCCAGCTTTTTCCATAACTCCGAAGGTGATGTTTCATCGAGAAACGGATAAAATATCTCATCAATGAGACTGAGGATGATTGTGCTATGTGCACTAGTTTTCTGGTTTTCCCAGACATTTTCAGTGACATCTTTAGGCTTGACGTCTTCCAATGTGTTTCTCAATACTTGTTGAGTAAGAATTGCACGAATTCTTACTTGCCAAATAGGAAATTCTTACTTTCCATTGAATTTCTCTATATCAAACTTCGTAGTAGACATATTGAACCAAGCTCTAATACCATTTGTTGGGGGAGCCGAAAGAGTGTCGAATAGGAATAATATAGTGGATCAGACACTAAACCATCTCAAAAGCTTAAGCTCATGGGGTATGAGCCTTTTTTACTATATATATTGGACACTATCCAATATCCGATGTGGGACTAATTTATCACACCTGATATTATAACAGGTTTGAAGGTAATTAAGGCAACTAAATATTATAACCTGTTAGATGTACTAGGCGAAAGCACAACATCCACTTAAGTGGTGGGGGTGGGGGAGTGGGTAAATTAGGTTTTAGAAAACCATGATTTTTTTTCCGTTTGGAATAAAAACAGAATTGATTTAATAGTAAAAATGATTTCGAACCAATCACAATTAATTGCAAAAACAAGTAAAATAAAGTAAGCTAAGAGTGCATCGCAATGTAAAGTAGTTTGGAGGTCAATCACTCCTACTTTATTATTTTTATCTCATTTTTGGGAATTTTAATAATTTACTAGTGTGTTGTTTCGTTGCTAAAGTCAACCTGTTACACTCATTTTTGCTCCAATTGACAATGCCCACTTCAAATCATAATTTTACTCTCAAAATAACTCTAGATAATTTTGGGGTGTTTATAATTGATTTTGAATGATAAAAATAATTCTAATATTTCACTACAAGATCACTCAATGCGAAAATAAAAATATTGAAGATTTGAAAATTGAAATGTAAGGATTAGAGCTATTAGATGCTAGAGGACTATTTGGAACTTGTTATCTCAGAAAATAATTACTCAAGAATGTGTAAAAATTGTCAAAGAACAAATTTTGAACTCTTAAATATTAGTTGGTCAGAACACTAGCTATTGAGTTGTGCTCTGTTGCGTCGAGCGTCCGAACCTAAAATGTTTGGGCATCCAAAACTTTCCAATAGCTAAATTTTATTAGCCGTTGAAGCTGATGTCACGAGTTCGGATATTCAATCACAAGATTCAGATGTTCAAAAAGTACAATTTTGGACATTTGGCCAAAACTTTGAGCAACCAAACTCTAAGTATAAATTTTTCTCAAAAGTTAAAGCCTCTAAACTTTAAGTGTTCGATCGTGAAGTTCGAATGAAACTATATTTGCTATATTTGAACGCTCGAAGCTGACAAATAGAATGACTTTATTTTGTTGCAACTTAAAAATTCGTGTTTGACGCCATCTCAATCTAATATTGGACTAAAAATAAACTGATAAAGGTATTTTAAGGTAAGTTGAGTGTTAATGAAAGCTTTAAGCCACTAATTTAAATAACAAATTTTCGACTTAAAAAAATAAAAAAACTAAACTTATTGAGTCTACTTTTGAGTCTTTTTCTAACTAATTTTCATTCGTTCAAAATCTATCTATTGATCTACGTCTCATCTTTATTGGTTTCTTCATGTTCATGCATATCCGAAGCTTTTGAAAGGATTTAATCTTTATTGTGGGTTTGACTTAATTGCTATACATAACTTATAAAATAAATCAAATGCATAATTTTTCATCATCAAAACTATAAAAGACAACACCAGACATATTGTTTACTTTCTCCTAAATGTCAAACTATTATTGTTTTATGTGCTTTGAAATGTTTTGAGGCTTCATGTTGTTAAATTCATAATTTGCCAAGAATATATTATTGGTTATGAGTTACATGCTGAGAAACCCATGCATCTTTTTGAATCCTAATAATGAGATGCTAGTTTATTCCATATAGAAAGCTGATGTGTTCTCCAACCTAGGCTGACATGTGCAATTCGTAAGACACTAAAGGTAATGGTGCTTCAAGTTCTTGTTAAAATATAGCATTAATGGAAAGACTAGGCATATTTTAGCCACTATCATTTGTTAATTAACCTTTACTCAAGAAGAAAATCCAAACTAGGAGTGTCTTGTTGAGCCAATTCTTCTTTAAGAGAACTCTTTGAGGAATACCAACCAATTCCTAGGTTTATAAAAAGGATGATTTAGTCTGAAATTGAATATTATTCTCATAATCATTATTTCATATCTTGAAATGCACTGCAGTTAATGAACCAACACTAGCAGATGAGGTTAATCACAAATATGAACACAGAATAGAGAATCTATTAGGGGTGAAGATTGGAAAGCTAAATTAAGAATTAGAGAACTGACATCATGATGGCAAAGAGCACCAGGATAGCCGAAGTAATGCTTGACAGGTCGATGTTTGACTCACCAGCATGCCTTGCATTCGCTGCCAGAAACAATGCAGTGACAAGCTTCTGATAAGGATTCATATGGCTGAAAACATCAGAATGCCACTCTAAAGAGCAAAGGAATATGAGCTGAACAACCAGCAATCCAAGAACAGTTAGAGCCAGCATCACTGACTGCAAGTGAGGAAGCAAACGGTGGTATCTGAGCTCTCTTGAACTCTTCAACATGTACTCGTACTCTGCTCTCATTGTTAAATTCCTCAATGCATGTATTGACAGCCTCAAGCATGGAGGAAACGTGGTGTTTCTGAGAAAAATTTGTGGGATGATCAGCAGGAGGAGGCCTGGTTTCTTCGCAAAGGCTATCATGTTCTTGTTGGTAGGAATAAACCCACAGTTTCAGAATGAGGATACAGTGGTGAACACACAGAATGTAGGCACCTTGATAGCCTTCTTATTCAGCACTTCTCTTGCACTTGGTACAAGGTAAAAGTATACCAAGATTGCTAAAGAACCACCTACATGTATCAGCATAAAATAGCCAAGAAACACATCAACCAAGTACCTAATGGCATCAGATGTCAAATCTTTTATGCAGGATGATCTTCTCAGTGAGGACCCATTATGCTCAAGATCTGTTATTGATTCAAGCTCAATATTTTGTACCAACTGCTGTTGCTTCAGCTGCATTGTTCTGAACAAGAGGCCAATCATTGAAGTAAATACTTCTCCTCCAATGAGCATGAAGACAGGGATCATGACAAGCTGCGAGTTTGAGAATTTGTCCGTCTCCACAGTTGACATGCTGGAGATGGTGGCAGCAGACACCGAAGTGAAGAAGGTGTCAAAGCTTTAAGGTTTGTCAGTTGGATTTAATATTCTGAACTTGAGAAGCTTCAGCAGCAGAAATCCAAAACATGAGATGGAGATGAAGTAGCATACCAGGATTTGATGGAAGAGCATGAAACGGAACAAAGACAATGCTTGGCACTGAAAAGATTTGATGGAATGATCAACCTGCAGTCTTGCTTTCAGATACACAGGTGAGCAAGAACTGTACTCCATGGCAGCACGAAAATTTGTCAATGAAATGAAACCCCTTGTTATGTTTATGTACTCGAACACTTACCAATGGCTACTACTTCCCAATGTTTTATAGGTGTATATGCAAATATGTTTCTGAAGGATAAATAAAAGCTTCTTTTTTTTTGTTTGAAGTTCATTGAAAGGAGACAGAAAGTACGCACAGGCGGAGGAAGCACATGCATTCTTATTTACTATTCCTACATTAGTGGATGTTCTCCCTTCAACTTATATTCCATAGAATGCATAATACGAAAACAATCTAATATTTTTTCTAGCAGAAGTATTGCGATTGGATAAGAAGAACATTGGAGTCGTCAAACATGGTTGGGCAAATAGCCATCCAAGGGAAAGAGATGTTCCTACTTTTGATTGGATTGGTGGCAAATAAAATTCTAAATGATTAATGGGATGAGAACCTTTCAAGACGATATATGCCGCCATAATGTGCTTTGACTGATACGCTCTAGATGAATGATCCTTGGTTTCCTTTTTTGGATCATTGACTTTCTTTTGGGGAGGTTTAAGTGAGATGATTAAGGTTTTGATTTGCTAATAATATTTGGTTATTTATTTCATAAGAGTGGCATTGAGTTTCTAAATAGGTGCAACAAGTTGGATTGTGGCATTCAAGCGCAATAATGCATAATTTTTTTAGGTAGGTTTTCCATCCTTTCTTTTTTGTAACTTTTATTGTAATCGGAATCTATTGCCCACTGAGCTTGCATTTGTCCCTCGTCGTGTAAGTAATCGTTTGCTTCTAATAATGCATTTGGATTATTAATATTCTTGGTGATGCACTTGGATACCAACTTAACTAAAGCTAATTATTTTTTTAAGTGAGTTTGGCTAGCTGTCCGGCATCCATAATTGAGTATGATAACGCCCATTAGTTGCTAATACTGAGAATTGTTTTAAAGAAAAAACCCGAACGACATTTTTTACCCAAAAACACATGTTTGTGAATTTAGAAAGTAAAAAAATGGAGAATCCATGGAGGATTTTCCACCACAAACAACATAGGAAAAGCATATAATTCGAAGAAATAGAGGGGCGATTCTGAAAATTCCCTTCTCCATTTTCATTCCCTGCGTGGTAAATTCGAACAAAATGAAATGAAATGGATTATTCATGCTTCGCTTCCTATATACTTTTTCACAACAAATTATTGCAAACTAAAAGGTCTAGCAAAAAAGACGAAATAAAAAACAATTTGAAAGAATGTTGCGGCAATTTGAATGGAAACAGAAAAAAAATCGCAGTTCTATACGATGAATTGAAAAATCTCTAAATTGGCTCAGGAAGAATTTGTGCACAATCTCCTGATTCGCAAATCAACACAAGCCTGTCCTCATTAACCAGCCGGCTGGCCAACTCAGGCTGAGCTTTCTGGTATTCGCATCTGACATATGCTGCTGCTTCCTCAGCACGGTTAGCGTCCACCAGTGCAAGACAGCATCCTCTGAATCCAGCTCCACTGAAACGAGCACCATATACTCCAGGAGCTTTTACAAGGATATTGTACAGTTCTATCATTGGATCACAGCCTGCATCACAACGTTTTTTTTTTTTTTTTTTTTTTGGCATGTAAGGGCTTCTTGATCATGATTGGTATACAAATTTATGGATATGATCATAGTGTAGAAACCCCAATTAATAAAATTTACAAGCTTACAAGGCATAATTTCAAGGGCATACGTGCAAATAAAAGTGATTCGAACAATAAATTACCACATTCATAATTTCTGATGGAACTTAGGCCAGAAGCGGTCATGAGCTCTCCAAACCTTTCTAGATCGCCAGATGCCCAGGCTTTGAGTCCTAAAAACCAATGAAATGAAACTAGGGTCAAAGATAGTAGAACTCTGAGTGGTACATAAGCTCGAAGATACTAGGTGAATTACAGCAAGAAAAATGCATGCGATCCACACAATTTGGGTAGCATCACTTATTTCATTTAGTTATATGAATTGTTTCTCTTCTTCATCTGTCTCTAATGTCTTCATTTTCTTGAAATGGCGTATGACGTTGTGTCTTGTATATTCGTATCATACAACTACCAAGCCAATAGGTGAACAGAATTCCAGAGAGGAAATACAAAAAATTAGCATAAAAGTATGGTTGAATACCTTCATTAACTCGCTTATTTTCTGAAAAATAGTGCTCAGCTCTTCTAGCTAGTTCTGGTGTTAGTTTATCCTGCAAAAAGATTAAAGTAACTGGAATATAATAGTTGACTGAATCAAAACTTGAAATAAAATATACAGCAACATTGAATGCATATCTGTGGGTCAATTTGAAGTGCCGACTTAGCAAATATATAACATTGTAATAGAATGGGCTGGT
This sequence comes from Trichopus zeylanicus subsp. travancoricus, assembly GCA_005019695.1. Lineage (NCBI taxonomy): Eukaryota > Viridiplantae > Streptophyta > Magnoliopsida > Dioscoreales > Dioscoreaceae > Trichopus > Trichopus zeylanicus. The sequence goes on from RXID01015161.1 coordinate 104,189, forward strand.
GCCCACATAGGTTATCCATGTTGAGTTTGAAAGCCAAAACTAAAAGAACTTGGTTGGGGTGTGAATAGTTTTAACATATTATTCTCAAATTTTTTTTTGGTTACATGTTCACCTTACAGGTGGTTCATCTTACAAAACCAAAATAAAGGTTGTCTGACCCCCAATAAAATTAACCAGATCAGTAGCTGTGAATTAAAATTTCAGTCTAGAAAGCTATAATTTTTTCTATAGACTGGTTGGAATGTAAAAGTTGAAAAGCCAAGTTAACCTTATTACATCACAAAAGCAACAATTCTTCTTCCAAGGTGTCACAAGGATAGATCTACTGTAGTATTTAACACAAATTATGAGTTAATAGAATGATTTGTGAAAGATAATCTGTCAACATTATATAATGAAGAGGATGGACTTTGATAGCTTTGATATGTTAAATGAATTAAAAGCTCATTTTGACCTTCACCAATGAAAACTTTCAAATGAAAGCAAAAAAATAACAGGAACAAGACCAAGCGTGCTGAAGTACCTTATGAGCTTCGTACGTGGTAGGATCAACTGGTTATGACAAAGGCATACAAGAAGTCAGATCGACAATCCAAAGAGCAATTAAATGGTGAAAATATTTTCTATTTACCATCGCAAAGGAGAGGTTTCACCATCTCATCACCTGAAGTGCTGCATAAATGGGAAATCAGAAAGCAAGTTGCTTATTTAAAAATAATGATAAAAGATGAGAGGAGTCTATTCCTTTTTCTCTCTCTTTTTTTTTTTTTGAGTTGAGAGAGGAGTCTATTTAACATCCCCAAAATGGCATATAAAGATCTATTTAGAGACTCCAAGCTTGAACATAAAAGTGCAGGAATAACAGGATGACAGTGAAGATTAGGCTGTAGCAACCATAGATCTGCTACAGAAGAGTAAGTTATAATATTATACAGATATCACTGTGTAAAAACTTGAGGGGGTGACATTATCTACAATAGCTGATAAGGCCATTACCGAGGATTCTACAACATTAAGTTATGTTAGGATAATATCAACTACCTAATTGTGCTGTCCTTTACAAGACAAGCAAAGATGACCCATTCTAACTGTTATGTGGTTGTTCTAAGGTGTCTGAATAATGTATTCCACAAGCAAACTTTGTAAAATTGATGCTTTCCAGTAATAGAAGCAAAAAAATGTTACCACAAAAGAACTTGAGCAGCCTCTACACATTCAGAAACTCGAGAATTATATCCAGGGTTTTGTGTCAAACATTGCTTCAATCCTGAAAATGCTAATAAAATCTTGTATGCTTCCCGATCCTTTGAGTTCTGGTTTTGATGCACCTTTGGGGGCTGAACAAGAGAGTGCTTCTTCGTCTATTCAAGCAAAATTGCAATCATCAAAAGCCACTGAAGCATATGCCATCAAACTTGCTCAAGATAAACATCATAGCAATAATACAGTGGCAGGGTATCATGCTCCCTCACAGAGGCCCTGGGTTTGACTCTTCAACTTGCCTGCGTGTAGGCTAACCCCTGAGCTCCCAGGTGTGGAGGGGCGACTAATAAAATATAGCTCAATAGAAAGATTTCTTGTTTGCAAAATGGTTATACAAATCCAAATATCAGCAATCTCAGAATTCTCAAGCCTCAACCACCTTCCAAGACATTCGGAAGAAATGCAATATAAGCAAGTTGATATTGCTTAGAAAAGCTATGATGTGTGGTGGACAAGAATATCCTTCCCAGAAAGTTTAGTACACTGGTTATAATAGGACAGCAGGGACTGAAGACAGGTACAAACTTAGGTTTATAACTCATTTTGACAAATGCTTTACGAGAGCAACTACATCTTACAGAATAAAGGAGTCATGTGACAGACTATTGGAATCGTGAAGTAACGTACTCTTGAGAAATCTAGTGCTCAGCTTAACCGAAGACCAAGATTCCTGTTGCTTAAATTTCTTTGTTTATGAGACATAAATAGCAACTTGAACTGTAACTCCATTCCATTGTATGGACTTGTTAACAGATATAAATATACCGATCTTGTTTTCCTTAAATATCGACAAATATTCAGATAGCAGCATGCTGTCATGCAACTATACCAATATGCGTTTTCTTAATTTAGGTTACTGGTATTCCTTCTATTGGATGGTGATTGGCGATTCTGTTGCATGTATATTTGCATAAACTGGAAGCGTGTCCTCCTATTTCTCTAGATGGCTCCATTCTGCATGCAACAGCATCACTATGCAATGCACTGTCCATGTCCAATTACCAAGAGTAGTGTCAAACTGAATATTGACAAACGTTTGGCATTAAAATATATGGACAAAAGGTAAATTTTGTCCATCATTTTTACTCAAACCGCTCTTTATGATAGCTTTAGCTAATCAGACTGCATTTTTTACATAGTTTGAACAGAAAGGAGGGGTTCTTCTAGTTGTAGTGTACAATCACCATGATCATGGATTCATGCCAACTTCACAAGGATAGTATGAAACCTTTAGAAATGTAAAAATTCCATATCAAACAACATCTAAAATATTTCATAGGGGTTTAAGAATCACCTTGCAGCTCATGCAGGTAAGACAGCCATGCTTAGAAAGCAAAATTGCGGACTGATCAAGAATGCCATTCCTTAAACCTAAATATTCATTTTCAATTAGCCTGCAGAAACAGAAATTCGTTAAGATGCCAATATATCAATAGTTCCCTTGAGCAGGCATCTAGATGCTATAATGTTGTCTCTGACAACTTCTATTTTATAAGACGGAGTCCTAATTTTACTAGCAGAAGGAGGATATGCAAATAAACAATATGTCCTTCAGCTCAGTCTTCCAGGTCGGGTCTTTTAAAAGTAAGAACTATGTTACATATTCAAAGCTTTGCAATGTTCAGTTGTAGAGTAAGGAGGCACAGGAAAAGAAAGATAATATGAGGGCCTGTACAACCTAGTCTAATAGCACATGAAGCAGATCACTCTTGTGTCACAAAATTGCGTTTAAATTTATGATGTGATAAACAACTGGATTTCAACATGATGGAAAGTTGCATACTCATGTGCAGTATTGTTGTGAAGAAAAGGAAGGTGTTACACACTCAAATGCAAATTTTTGAGGTTCTCACCTATCCAACTCAATATTTTCTTCCGGTAAGACAGTAACATTATTTGCATTTTCCAAAGCCAACAGGAAAGCAATCCCAACCTGTGAATCAAATGTTATATAGCATAATTTCAAATGGCATTTTCAAAGACAGCATATAAAAAGTAAGAAATTTGCTAGACCACCTTTTTGTCATGCTTGTATGTCATATTATTAGTGCATACAACAACTTCCAGTGAATTATTCTTGCAACTTAACTGAAAGCACAGTGTTTGGATGATGAGACCAAACTTTATTACAGAATCAATTTAACTAAATGTTTTTTTTTCTGGTTTTCTTAAGCCCATTTCTATGAAAAAATCAATTTTCTATGAAATCATCAATTATGTAGAACCTTTCTCATCAAGGGCATCAAAGAAGTAATCATACTCTCACTAGTATAATCAAAAGCTTCCAATTGTGTGTTCTTTGACAGTTTGTCATGCATCATGCGTGCAGAATTCAACTTATATTTGAATTGTTTGACAACCAATGAGCAACTATCAGGTAGGTTTTCTTTTTTCTGAATCTAAGGCATCAAGTGCGTTCCTGCCGATATTTTTTCATCAACCTTGAATAACCTTGGTGTCAGATTAATTGAGAGAGATTTTGTAGCCAATTCATGTTCTATTATGTAAGCAAAAATATTATAAATTTGTCATTGGCTAGCTTTTGGTTTAAACTAGATAGCTGTTGGATACTCTTCTGTCAACTTTTCTAATCGTAAACAGAGTTAAAATCCTACCCACATATTACAAGGTGTCAAAAGCTACTGAGTAAAACAAGTTATCCAACATAAATAAGTGGTGGGATGAGATCTTCAAGGTTACATGTGTCAATTACTTCTAGAAGGAATTGTCAGTCAGTAATATATCTGAAGAATATTTTAAAATTCTTTCCAAAGGTTCTATGGCATTTTGATGTGATTAGAAAACGACTTATCAAGAGGCAACTTGTAATCAGCTTACTGCAGCTGAAGAGCTAAGGCCAGAACTATCAAGACCATCAGCACCACAAATAAACCCAATGATTCCCTGCAATATTTACAATAAAAAGGATAAATGACCAGGAAGGGGCGGTCTTGTACGTTAAAAAGCCAACACTAGAAAAACATACTTAGTTGCTTTAGATTAAACAAGATTACAAATGACAATCTCATTACTGCTTGGGATTGTAACATGATGAGTGCACGTGTTAGTCCTTGTAGTGTTTCTACTTATGTATCTCATAAAAGCATTATAAACAGGTAGTTTTATGATTATTTCTGAAACAATATTATTCTATTGCTGCAAATGTATTATGACCCCTGACATGTCCAACTATTTTTCTTTGGTCTAGCATTCTAGTTTCCAACTCCCTAACCAAGTCACCCTTCTCCAGATGAATTAAGTGATTAGTTTATTCAATTTTTGGATCTGTGCTTGCGACCCATGATTTCAATCAGCAAAATTGGGCCCAAAAACTGTAATTTAGCATCTAACCGTATAACTGTAACACAACTAAATACATGAAATTCAACGAAAAGTTATATCAAAGAATAAAAAAAATCACTGGAAACTGACGGTAATAAACTTTGGTTATGCTTGAATAAGAACAAGACAACAAAATGTATAACCTTAGTCAGATGAAACCCCTTTTTCTGCAATGCGTAAACAGCACCTTTTGCATAACGACCCCACTCTAACCCCTTGTCAACTTCTAATGAACCTTTCTGTTTGGTTGCAGAAGCATAAATTGGTTGCAGCTCCTCATCAACTCTGTGATATCCAGATATCATAATATGACAATAAAATCATAAAGTAATCAAGTATCACTGAGAAAAGTCAGATAAACTGAAGAATGATGATGATTTAACAGAAAAAAGTGCTGATATATAGACTGAAAATGATTTTCAGCCAAACAGGATCGTTTACAAAACTGCAGGATGAGCAAAATTTGCAAAAAAAAAATCACTCTATTACATGATCTTGCACAATTGCGGCTGGTCTGAACTTCAAATTACTGCTCTACAAATAAGCACGCACAACATAACAGATAGAATATTCAGGTTCTAACGTGTAATCAAACAAAAAAAATTATTGAGCCAGCACTAAGAAAAAGAAAAGAATTGCATATTCCATCAGTAGAACTATTAACAGTTGAAAATAGACAGTAAACCCTTGAATTCATACACGCTTTCGAGTGTAAGCTACTAAGTTAATTACACCTATAGGATGAGTGCAAGAAGTTACTTAAATTTCACTTCTCCTCCAAATTGTCCAGATTTCAGAACGACCTCAGCATCATCAGAAGGAACAAAGCCTAGAAGTACACCCCTGTCGATAGTCATAGCTGAAACAGTTCCTCCCTGTGAGTAAAAGATTTAAGGAAATTAAGGCACTTGTTACTATTGGAAATATACGGAAGACAAAGAAAGGCTATCAGATGTCTGGAAATGACCTAGATTGATAAAAATGATTCGGGCCAAATGATTGAACACAGTTTGACTATTGATAATCAAGATGACCACTATCTGACATTCATGCACACCAGGACAATCATCCAGCAACAGGAGAGGATTTACCAAGAACAAACAAAAAGAAAATACTGAACATTCAGAATTTCCAAAAGCTAAACTAAACCATCAATGTGAGAATTTCAGAAATGGATATGCAAATGGAAGATGATGGACAAGCATAAAATAATTTAAGGTCACATAATAAGTCATTGGCTACAAGAAGAGAAGAAATCATATCCCATCAGTCAATGGCATACAGCAAACAACCATTTCCTGAAATTTAAATAAAGGATCGATACAAATGTTAAAGAATAAAAGCAAATTTGACCTGATGATCTATGTGAGCTCCCAGTGGGCAAATCCTGTAAGGAGAGACAGCAATCTTCGCATCCCCGACATCCCGTCCACTCATTTCAGCCACTTTTGCCTTCATCCTATTCACCTAGCATTCTCACATAACAATAATAGATGAATATACTACTGCAAGGAACAGATCTAAATCAGCATTCCCAACACCCAAGTACCTGAATATTCAAATCAAAATCACAACAAAGGTACAACCAGGCAAAGACAAACCGAGATTCATTCACTCCACGGAGAAAACTACACATCCAATGAAACAAATTAACTAAAAAAAAAATACTAAAAATGCATCAAAATAGGCCAAATAAATCCCAATCCCAAAGCCAAGCAAACATCAAGAAACCAATACCACAAGAACATCTACTTTCAGCAAGATCTGACCTCATTAGGCCAAGAATTCAATCTGATTAAAGAGTTTCGCATCAAAAAACATCAATGCAGAACAGAGAAACAGCTGAGATTCATCAAGATCTGAATCCAAAATCCAAGAAAACCCATGAAAATGGCAAAATAATCGAACCTAGTTGCGACTTGGAATCAAATATTACCTCCTTAGCCGTCGGCCACGATGAGCAGGGCACCTCTGCCATGATTGACCTTCGCTTCGGATTCCGGCGATCTCTTCCCCTTATTTTTTTTGTTTTGTAGCAAGCGAGGGAGGAGGAGAAGGAGCAGCGCAAGGCTTAATAGGGTCCAGCGGAGCAGCGGACTGTGTGTTTGGCTGACGTGGCGAGTCGGTTAAAGCGTCGTGCCTGTGATTCCGGTTTGCGGCGTTATCACGCGTTGCGTGTTAGTCCACCACAGGTCAGAACGAGGTATCGTCGGATGCGGTCCGCTGCTCGGACGGCGGTACGTTGATCACGAGGTGGATGAGAGCGACTGTTTGTTAACGGGGCTGAATTTGAGAAATTAGATATTCAATTCTCTCAATTTCGGTTGATTAATTATTAATTAAAAATTCGAAATTTGATAAATTCTCAATTTCGATAATTTTTAATTATGAATTTAAATTCGAGACCAGAAAAAAATGAATTTACATTTCCGAATCCGAATTTAATGAGTACTACCATTACCCAAAATCTTAATTCGCCTCTTTAAATAACAGCCGAATTCCCGTCACCCGAGCCCCGAGCGCGTCTCCTCTGAGCGCCATCGTCCCCGAGCCCGAGTGGCGGTCCGTCCCCAAGCCTCGACGCCCGTCGTCCTCGAGCTCGAGCGCCGATCGTCCCCGAGCTCGAGCGCCGATCGTCCCCGAGTCCGAGCGCCGGTCGTCCACGAGCCCGAGCGCGTCTCCGTCCCCGAGCCAATGGAGCCAGTTCTCGTAAAGATAGTAGTCAGCATTGGAGTGGCGAAGTGCAGGTGATAAACTATGTGCTCTGCGAACGGATGAATTACCGCTGCCATGGATCAAAAACAAAAGCATCAATGACAAGGCTTGTGTCGAAAAATGATATCAAATGGCTGAAAAAGTTTTGGACCATTGCAGTTAAGAGGAATATGGAATTATTTTGCAACAGGAAGAAGAAGGCAGCCGAGAATGCCGGTTAGCAGCAGACACTTTCGAAAGGGCTACAGATCCTTGTCACCCGAATTGTTCTTATTCTTGACAAGGATGGCCAACAATTTTATGGCCGAGTGGTCGCAGTGGTCTAACTGCTGCGTTAATGGAGCTGGAGCTGTAAATGGGCTAATCCATCGAGTCCAGTTTCGAAAGCATTTCGGCATGTTTTGATCACCAAGTACAAGTGAAGTGGACGCTACTGTCATGTGGCCGTCTGCCCGATAGCGACGGTGGTAAACAACTGGACTGAACCCACGTCACTATTTTCTTCACTTTCACAAGCACAACATTAAATCTCGGGTTTCTTTTTTCAGAATCATTAGAATGAATTGGTTTTGGAAGGAGGTTTAGGTTGGCACTAAGGACGCTCTTGGAGGACACCATCAAGTGAGTAGATAGGGTTAGTGGCTGGTTTTGGACGCATCACCATCTCATCATTCATGTACTACACCTGCCAACGACTCCATTGATGCCATTAATTCCAGAATTTTCTAAGTTAGAAGATTTAGATGTGTAATACTCTTGTTTTGTGGAGATCATATTCGTTCTGATCTGACAATCTAAACTGTCGTGGCCTTTTTCTGATCCAACAGAAAGCTGTTTTTTCTTTTAATAAATGGGAAATTCTGTGTTAAATACAAGTCAATGTGGATTATTTCAATCTAATCTTATTATCCAATGTGTGAGGGCCTGTGTGCTACTAATCCATTCCTTGTGACTGTAATTTGGTTCATACTCATGACCAGTTCAGATTAGTTGTTCATGCCTCTATACGATTATTGCTTACACATAATCATGAATGATACAACTCTATTATTACTGTGACAGCCTTGTAATTTCTTCTCATCAATTATTTTCTGGAATTTTTTTTGTTTTTTTTTTTGACCCATATCTCTTTGATTTGGATGTACATCGTTTAACTACTTTGTATCAATATGTAATTCTAATATTATTTATTTTTTAAACCTCAAAAATATGTCTAATTAATTTATTAATTTAGTATCTATATTTATTTTAAAATTAAATAGAGAAAATATCTAAAAATGGGGGTAATCTTACCCATTAAGAATTGGGTGATTATATCTCCAATTTCAAATCCAATCAAACACTGAAATTGAGGAAATTGGCAGAATTAGTTAATTTCAATTTACATTTCAAATAACCGAATTCACGAAATTGATTAAATTGACAATTCCTTTTCTTTACTCAAAAAGTACATCCAAATACTAAAATTATTAATTCGATAAATCCCCTCAATTTCCTGTAATTAATTGGATTGAGAATTCCCTCGATTTCGAAATTCGGAATTATCCAAACAGCCAAAGCCGATGAATGAGTGACACGTTTCGTATTAGCTGGCGCGGTTGTCGGGACAGAGCTGGTTATGTAGTAATTTTCAGGTGGTTAGCTTTACCCAAAAATAATAATAAATTCAGAGGTTGGAATGCCGTGATTGTAAATTTCGGCTTTACGCCTTAAAATACTATGCGCCCTTAATTTTTTTCAAAATTTTAAAATTACGACCGCCCAAGTAAATCTGAATTATTCATGACATTTCAGAATGATTTACTTCATGACAATTCAATGTCTAAATTATCAACATCAAATTAGAAATTTAAATTCTTGACTATAATCATTATTGTAGACTTTATATAGTGATAAAATTCAATTTGTAAGAAGAAAATATTTACATGTAACAATTAGATAAAATATAGAAAAATTATTAAAAAAATTTTAAACTTTTTAAAAATTTTTAGAAATTAAGAATCAATATCTTCATTTTTTTAAATTGACAAATAATTTTTCGGCTATTGTCTATTGATATGTTTGTTCGTTCAAAAATTTGATATGTGTGTGTAAACAATAAAATGCGGAGGAGAACATTGTGAACAATAAAATTATTTATTACTTGATTTTCTATATATCATTAATAATACATTGAAAGCGTCATTAATAATTTCATGGTGACTAATTTAAAATTGTGAGAATGGAGGATCTCTCTCTTCGCCCAAACCCACTTCTCCATCATGATTGTAAGAGGCTAACAATGGCGAACCCCAATCTCTTCACCTCCAAACAAAACCTTTCCTTCATGTTGTGATCCTTTTACAATGTGGATCTTGAAGGAAATTTGTGTATTGGTTAGATCTTGTGTTTTTATCTATATCATCTAAATCAACATTTGTAGAGGATGTTTTGTGAACGATGATAATTGATTCTCAAAGTGAAGATAGTTATGAATGGCTCAACCAACGTCAAAAATATTCTCATCGTTGACGACAATCTTGATTTGCTTGTGCAATCCATCAAAGGAGATGGAGAACCACTATGAAAAATGACTAAATTGTCTCCACATCGACATCGATGCTTGTTGAATTGCCACCACTAGCGATTCACCATGTTGAAAAAAGAAAATTATAGGAGCATGATTTTGGTATTGCAAAAAATTATTAAAATTTTGTGTTTGATTAGGGTTTTCTATGGGTTTGGTGCTAGATTTTGGTTCTTAAGAATGTGAAGTGATGAAACTAAAAATAAAAGAATTTTGATTAAACATATGTATTATAGTTTCTTGATAATTTTTAATTATTTTTTAATGTGAGGTGTACGAATTACAAAGAATTGTTGCTTATTTTATTTTTTGGCTTCTCTTGAGTTACCAAGTTATCTATTTTACAATATTTCTTATAACTCATTGAAATTTATTTTATCTGGTTTAGTATAACAATTCGCAAAATCCTATTTTTATTTATTATTTTATTATTGTAAATTTTTGGTTGAAATGATTATATGTGTGACAAAGTATTTATATTAGTTAAAATAATTATGTGAAGATTAAAGTATTTATATATAAGTTGAAATGATTATAAATAAGACAAAGTATTTATATATATACTGAAATGATTATAAATAAGGAAAAATATTTATATATTGGTTGAAATAATTATATATGGGATAAAATATTTATAAATAAGGTGATATCTTTATATTGAATTAAAAATATTTATTTCTAACGTAAACTAGTTATTTGTTCAATATTTAAATTAAACAACCGAGGTGTTGAATGTTTTATATTTGAAAGAAATATGACCAAGTATAAAAATTTATCATCACAAAATATAGTATTAATTATGAACATATGAGTAGGTATAGAAAATATTACAAGAATCTCATTTAGAATTACAGTTAAACCAAATAACAAAAACTAACATACATATGTAATTATTTTTTCCACAATAGACACATTACAGTTAAAGATAGAATCAAAATTATCTCTTAAACATGATAGTTGAAACAAACATCCAATTATAATTGAAACAAGCAATAAAAATATATAACAAAATTTAAATAAAACTATGAAAAATTATATTAAGGCAAAGTTCCATGGCGTAAAGATGGAAAAGACATCGAGCGACAAGAGAAGAGAACATCACGAATAGAGAGGATCTTAGAGGCAAGTAATGCAAAGTCTCAGGAGGCATTTGGGTGTAAGTGGACATTATCACTAACACCTAAGATAGGGGTTGGAGTCGCGAACGGAATATTAAACACTGTTTTATTTGGTATCAGGATCAGAATCAAGATTAATAAATTATTTTTGTAAACTAATATTTTTTTTATCAAAATTAACGCTTCAATAATTTAAAGTTTGAAAAACTATTTAAATTTTTATAATAATTTAATTTAATAATAATGTAAAATAATTAATATTAATTTTATAAGAAAAAAATAATTTTGAAATGGGTTAATCTTGATTTTGATCTTAAAACAAACCGGCCCTAGTTATCAGAATTGAATTGATGGAGGGAAGGATGGAGGGTTCTGGATGAGGAATGCCATGAAGCAAATTTAGGCCGAGAGTAGGAGCAAAATTATGAGGGGTAAGATGCTAAAATTATAACTCGATTAATATGAAACGGTGATTGCCAATTTTGAAAATCGGAGGGGCTAATTTGAATTTCAGAAAAATTTAGGGATTTTTTATTTTTTTCTAAAATAAACTAAAACTGAATACCAATTGCTTTCGAAATAAAAGTGAAATAAATATCATAAATTGAATACCAATTTTTGAGGGGTACACATACAATTCCAAACATTTTAAAGGGCACACATGCAAAATTCTACTGTTTTACAAAATTTGGAAAAATGGGGTTCGATTGCCAATTCATTAAATTCGGGGTGTTATATGCTAAAATCCCAAAAGTAAATCCGAAACCGACTTGCCCGCAAGGACAGCTGTTTTATCTTCCTTCGTATCTCCTCGCCCGGATCACCGCCCCGCTGCGACTCCTCATCGATCTCGATCTCGATCTCGACCTCCACCGCTGACCATGGCGACGGCATCCGGTAAGCTCCCTCGTCAATTTCTTCTCTGCATCTCCATGCCTGATTTACCCGATTCGTCTGCCGCTTGATGCCCTAATTTGTTATATTGGGCAGAATACTTCGTAATTTCTGCAATTGTATCGATTTATGGCGTTTATTCTAGAAAATTTCTCGACTTTGGTGTATTGAGTGGTGTTTTGAATTGCAGTGTCTTTCAAATCGCGAGAGGATCATAGGAAACAGCTTGAGTTGGAGGAAGCGCGGAAGGCGGGGCTGGCCCCGGCCGAAGTTGATGAAGATGGAAAGGAAATCAATCCTCATATTCCACAGTATATGTCGTCGGCTCCATGGTACCTCAACGCGGAGCGGCCTAGTTTGAAGCATCAAAGGAAGTGGAAGTCGGATCCGAATTATACCAAGGCATGGTATGATAGAGGTGCAAAGACCTTCCAAGCTGAGCAGTACAGGAAGGGCGCTTGCGAAAAGTAAGTACTTGTTCTGTTTTTCCCTTGGGGAAATTTGGTACCATTACTTTGTCTATGTGAATCATGAGTTGAATTTGTTTTGTGCAATCATGTTTATCGAATCATGTTCTTTGATTATACTTATGAAAGTTCATTTTTTTGGTTGCGTGGTGCATACGTTTTGATTCAGATGTTTTGACTACTAATTGCTACAATGAAATTGTTTTACACAATAGCTTACTATCCATCAATTATGTATTTTGGTTAACTTATTATTAGTTACCATGATAGATTTTGATTTAGGAAAGGATGGTCTGGCTGGCGTTTGATGTATTGGATAGATTTAATTGATGAATTGGTTTTTACATGTTGTAGTTGTGGGGCAATGACTCATGACAAGAAGTCTTGCATGGAGAGGCCACGAAGGGTGGGAGCTAAGTGGACAAACATGCATATAGCTCCTGATGAGAAAGTAGAAACCTTTGAGCTTGATTATGATGGGAAACGTGATCGATGGAATGGGTATGATGCATCCACTTATGCTCATGTTATTGAGAGATATGAAGCTAGAGATGAGGCGAGAAGAAAATATCTGAAAGAGCAGCAATTGAAGAAGCTCGAGGAGAAGAACAGCAACAACCAGAATGGTGAGGGCGAGGCTAGTGAAGAGGAGGAGGATGATGATGATGATGACGACCTGAAGGTAGATGAGGCTAAAGTTGATGAGAGCAGCCAAGTAGACTTTGCAAAAGTTGAGAAACGTGTGCGTACAACAGGTGGTGGCAGTACGGGAACTGTAAGGTAATTTTGATATAGGATTTGACCCATTTTACTGTTATTCTGAAAGAGGCGAGATTGCTGCTTGCTCCATAAAGCTTGCACTTTGTTACTACTATTGTTTTTATATTGAGTTTTTGTTTTTTTTGGTCGTATGCTTTGTTTACCACATCTTCAATTTATGTTTCAGGAATTTGCGTATTCGTGAGGATACAGCCAAGTATCTGTTGAATCTGGATGTCAATTCTTCTTACTATGACCCAAAAACACGATCCATGAGAGAGGATCCTTTACCTGATAGTGATCCAAATGAAAAGTTTTATGAGGTAAGTGGTATCTTTAGGACTTAAACATGTGCATCTGACATGCTTTCAATTTTATTCTCTATATTTCCTCATCTCTGACTGACTTGTCTTTGATTGTATGGTAGGGTGATAACCAATACAGAGCCAGTGGTCAAGCTCTCGAGTTCAAGCAGCTCAACATTCATGCATGGGAAGCTTTTGAAAAAGGACAAGACATCCATATGCAGGCTGCTCCATCACAAGCTGAGTTGTTGTTTAAGAACTACAAGATAATTAAAGAGAAACTAAAATCCAGAATGAAGGACACAATCATGGAGAAGTATGGAAATGCGGCTTCTGAGGAGGAAATTCCCCGGGAACTTCTTCTAGGGCAAAGTGAACGAGAGGTTGAGTACGATCGGGCTGGCCGAGTTATAAAAGGGCAGGTATGTTCTTTAGTTTGTGATATATCTTGTGTCCGAGAGTTGTGTATATTGGTATTGCCTTTGTCACCTTTGTTTTAGGGGTTAGTAGATGATGGTTTTTTCTAATATATCTTGTGTCCTAGAGTTTTATATATTGGTATTGTCCTCATCACCTTTGTTTTAGGGGTTAATAGATGATGCTTTTTATTCTCCCAGGAGAGTGCCCTTCCAAGGAGCAAATACGAAGAAGATGTATTCATTAATAACCACACCACTGTCTGGGGCTCATGGTGGAAGGATGGCCAATGGGGTTATAAATGCTGCAAGCAGATGATTCGCAACAGCTACTGCACTGGCTCAGCTGGAATTGAGGCTGCTGAGGCTGCAGCTGATCTGATGAAAGCAAACATGGCCCGTAAGGAGGCCACAGAAGGTAAGTAGCAGAATCATTCTGCTTTGCTGTGATGGTTACTGTTTCTGTTGTTTCTTAGCTGTGTTTGTGCTTTGTTACCACATATTGAAACATTTGCATCCTACAGAGAAGCCTGTGCAAAATGAAGAGAAGCGTCTTGCAACTTGGGGCACAGACGTTCCTGATGACTTGGTTCTCAACCAAAAATTGCTTGCTGAGGCTCTAAAGAAGGTGTGTATCAGTTAATTCTATCTTTAACTTTTCAATGGACAATGCTTCATGGTCCGCTACTTGCACCCTCATTTCTTACCACCCATGGGAGCATTTCTGATGTTTCGGTAATACCGATCAGTAGTATATTGGTGGGTCAACAACTGCTATCCATTAGGAATCTGGTTACAGGATGTTGGGAGAGGGTAGTGGTTTCTGATGGGATTCCGTGTTGCATGAGCTAACTAGAACTTAATCACATGATGAACTGCATGTAGTGTGAGGCAATTTGTGATGTAATTAACTAATCCAACCAAATTGATTTTCTAGATTAGGATACTTCACTTCTCCTCTCTGCAGTAATAACAAAGTAGACTGTGAAGCTGAGATTTAACGTGTGTTTGTGGCAGGAGGATGAGAGAAAGAAGGAAGAGAGGGATGAAAGGAAGCGGAAATACAATGTCCGATGGAACGATGAGGTAACTGCAGAAGACATGGAGGCATATAGAATGAAGAAGATCCACCAGGATGATCCAATGATGGATTTCCTCCACTGATTGATTCCTCTTCTGTTTCTTCTCTGTTTTCACAATTCCTTCGCCTTGTATGTTGTAAATAACAAGTCAATGGAGCTTTGTAACTTCAATTATGACTCTACCTAGGTGTTGGCCTTTATGACTTGATCAAGTGATTCCATATTTGGGTAAGATTGTGCTGCTGTGGTTCAAAATCTGGTGCCCCTGTATTGGCAAATCTGAAATTTTTTATCAAATGGGAGCATGAGTTTCATTGTAGCCCTGGTTGTGGGTAATGGCCTTTCATTGTATGTACAGAGATGGAGTATTATCTATAGACGTAAAGAGCATATATATATGTACCCAGAAAACATTCAAAATGAAATGTATGTATATCCCCAAACCAGTCACAGAATTGGATTTCCAGAACTATAAATAATTTTAGACTTTATAAGTGAAATAAATCAAGTTGGATGGTTTGGCTATGGATTCTCAGTATCTTCAAAAGATGATTAATTTGGTAGGATTTGCACCCCCAATCTTGATGTGCGTATAACATGTTCTTTATTTGAGAAGTAATCATTAGTTTGCCAATGATTGGATTAGGGTTTATGATTGGAAGTGAGAGGTGATTGTTGTATTGATTGGATGATGGGCATAAAAGATTTGGGGGTAGCTTCTCATAATTGTGAATAATAATAACAATCATCATTGTGATTGACCCAATCATAATAATGTTATGATGATGATGCGAATATAATATGTTGTTGTTTTTTAGGTCAAGTAGTTCTAAACTCTACTTGGAATGAGGAAGGAGTGACATGTTCTTCTGGTCAAAGATGCAAAAATTAGATTTTAACATCAAAGCTTTGGAGAAAGAAATGGTCAGCATGCTTCAGAGGGCATGCACATGGTGAGTAGCCACAGTAGTATCCTGTGGAATTTTGAATCATGTGATTTAGGGTTTTGTTTTCTGCAGAATATATGGCCTTGAAAAGAAGGCCAAATTTGCCTATTTAGAGCTAAATCATATTGCAATTTGTTCTGTGTTTGTATCCAGAAATATTTGGATTTGTTGTTCTGCATGGACATACAAACTAAATAATCACACTTCGCCATGTAAACATACAAACTAAAATAAAATCATTAAAAAGATGTACTTAAATCAAGATAATATGGTGGGATGAAACAAAGATTTATAAAGAGATCAATTTTTTTCTTATTTTTTTCATTAATCTTATATATTATATATTTTTGTTCGTGTTCTACGAATACTAAATAATTTCTCCGTCAACAACAAACTAATATAGAAACTAATAGGGAGATTATAAATTCGAACCTCTAAAATACTTTACTTATCATAAGCTAATCTAATTAATATAACTGTAATAACTACTTGTGAGATCCAGTTGATGTTAGATAGAATTGTGTGAAAAAAATAGTTTAATTTGTGGCATGGAGTGTCCTCTGCTGTACTTGATGATGATCCTAACATTACTCCACATGACTCTCTTTATAAATAATCTCCAACTTGAGTCTACCCTTGAACAAATCCAATATTGTTAAACATCCAATGCAGTAGCTAACACACTTATAATGACATTTTAATTGTTATTAATTATACATAATGGTTAATCAATTCGTAGGATGCACTGGATCAATTTGACATTTGAGCTAACATGTGTTCTCTCAATTATGTTATGCATCTACCTCTACTTGATTAAGTTGGTACAATCTTAATCTACTCTTTCAACATGTAAAAAATGCTCATTAAATGGATAGTTAGACATTTTTAGTTTTAACCCTTCCGTAACTTTCATATTTTTAACCGAAGATTACCAGACAATATTACATAATATGTAATAAATCCAGGGGTTTTTTTGTAGTATACCTAACAACTGCTGCTGCTCTGCTCTCGAGTTACCTTAACTTAGTAATCCTTTTTTTTTTCACAAAAAAGAGATATAAGTACAAGAAGTGTAATCGTACAATCACATGAAAAATTTAATAAATAAATAATAAATAATTGAAAAAGGTTCTGGTTTAGTCAAATGCAGATCCAATCTATGTGCCTAAAAAATGGAAACTTGATGCTTGCCCCCATAAATCTTCTCAGTTTGCAGAAAGGCCCTCCTCTTCTTCATATTTCTTTCAAGCCCCTCTTATGTTCTAATAGGAGTGAAAAACAGAATATTTGGTAGGCTCAACTGTCAAATGATTAAGCTGGACTCTTGGCTTTATTCAATAAACCTGTTTTGGTGATCCATGTTCCTCCCGGAACAGCTGAACTGAGCTAGAAGGTTTATGCAACTGTGTTAGCTGTATAAGAATCACATACTCGGTTTCCCCATGAAGGCCACAGAAACCAAGGGAGTCCAACTTATAGAATCTCAGTCCTAAACCACAATGAATTATTAACCAAAAAATCACATAAAAAATATTTTCTCATATTTACCACTGCAAAATATTTAATTGCAGGAACACCCATATACTGAAGAATATTAAAAAGAAGAAAACCTCTTTAAATTCTCAAGAAACGAGCCAGCAGTCACCACCCCATAGTTCTCAAGAACAGCAGCTGTGTGTGGCTGTGTGTTTGACACTAATGGAGTCCAGGAAGCAAAGCAATAAGATTGCAGAGATTGTGAGGCTCCAGCAGATGCTGAAGAAGTGGAGGAAGCTTGCAGTTGCGCCAAAGAGCAATGGAAAGAAAAGCATCAAGTTCCTCAAGAAGTCGCTTTCTTTCTCCAACTCTTCTTCTTCTTCCTCCTCGTCGAACTCCGGGGATGTCCCCAAGGGATTCCTGGCAGTCTGTGTAGGGGAGGAGATGCGGCGGTTCGTTATCCCGACCGAATACCTCAGCCACAGGGCCTTTGGAGTGCTGCTCAGGGAAGCAGAGGAGGAGTTTGGGTTTGAGCAGGAGGGTGTGCTGAGGATTCCATGTGAGGTTTCTGTGTTTGAGAGCATTGTGAAGGTGGTGGAGACGAAGAGCAAGATCGAAGGCTTTTGCTACTGCTCTCTGGAGGCTGATGACTTCTCTGGTGCTTTTCTTGATCATCATCATCCCAAATCCTTGTGCAGATAGATGATTTGTTCTTAGTTTTCTTTTTCTCTTTTCTGTTTTCAAGTGGAGAAGAGATTTGGGGGAGTAATAATGGGGAGAGGATTATAGTAAATCAAGGCTGTTTGGAAGTTCGTTAAGGGTTGAAGAGAATCTGTGTAATTTGAATTATAGATTATCTAATTTTCAGCTTAATCTCAACAATAAGCGTTCCTTTTTTTCCTTATTTCTGTTTCATTTTAGGAATTTTAGCATATAAACTCCAAATTTGATGAATTAGTGGATAACACACAACATTTTCCAAATTCCAATCTAGGTGGATAACACTCAACTGTCATTCTCTGTTCGTATAATTTTCATCTCTAACTAACCAAGGTTTATTGTAAATACTTTTGATTATTCACATCCAAGTTAATATACCATCTGTTAGATTAGTTAAAGACAAATTAGACTAAAACATAAGATGATGGATGGGAGTTAAGTGGTGTCTCTCTTCTACCTCAAAAAAAAAAAAAAAAAAAAACCTTCGGTTTGAATGATAAAATTTGGCAGTGAACAAGGCTTCATGTGGCAAGAGATTCTAAAATGTAAGAACATGTTCTGTATGAATCGTGTTGATTTATTTATGTTAATAGGACAATGTAAAAAGTCCAAATTAATGTTTCCCTTCATGGTTATGATTGTTACAGAAATAAATTGTACAGTTAGTTCACTCGAACAATAATCAAATGTTGCATTTTAAACTGCATCATACCAAACAAAATACAACTAAGATTGTTCTTCTGTTTGTTGAGTGAACCTAACAGTCACCCTCTGTTTTATTTGAAGATCATCAAAGAAAGGATACACATATTTGCTAATCAGAAAACTTCCTCGTGCTCACAGTATCGGTACAAAAAATATGGATACCAATACCAAAATCCTGACATAAGGAATCATCAGTCCTGAGACCCTATTGCATTTGAAATAATCAACAGAGAAGAGTATTCCAGGATGTCTCAAGAATATTGTGTTGATATCAGCACTTGAAGCAAGCATTTGAAATAATCAACAGAGAAGAGTAATTTGAAACAGAATAGTGATTGCTTGAAATTTGGAAAGCAATATTACATTTGTGAACAAATTGAAGTTGCTCAAATCGATCCACTCACTGAATGTAAATAAATAACCATCCATTAATACCATGACATGATACAAAAGCCAATACCATGAACTCTGTTTTTAAATAAGAGATCTTGCTCACACTATTAGAGTAAATAATTTGCCATGTTCACGGCACCGCAATTGTGGGGAGACAAGTGCAAAGCGGATCCAACCCTGAACTTGATGCATCCATGTCAAGAACCCCAAACCCCAACTCCAATGACGCATTTGTTCCTTGATCCAGTCCTTCCTCCAATCAAATATTTCTTTTCCCCAAGAAATCTATGTGCCCCAAGAACTGAATGATCAACAACAATGACCACATCGAGATCACACAGAGAACTCAAATGGTTGTGGAGGTTGAGGTTCCTCATCTAGTGCCATTACTGAAGAAGCTGCTCCCTGTTGAGCTGTTGTAGTAAACCCGACACCCGCTGCAGAAGTTGTTGAAGGTGTGTCTGCGAGAGCAAGTATCTCAGCTTCTGTCGGCTGGAGATCACGAAGAAGGACAAAACCCGATGGTGCTAGCTTCACTGGGACATATCTACTTCCCTCCAAAAAACTGATGAACTTTTCTTGTGCTGGAACGACCCTAGCTGGATTGGTTAGGATTTCGAAGGAGGCCTCAGCTTCTGTCTTATTTTCTACTGCACCATTTGCCTGCAACAAACGATCCTATCAGTTTCTCCACTAAGGCACTTCTGGTACCAGAATTAGAACGGCACCTTAAAAGGCAAATTTCCTACCATATTTTGAGTTTTATTTTCAAATGAATATATGAATAATCATTGTGGGCTTGGAACTTCATAAAGCCAAATAAAATGTTTCAGCCACTATTTCTAACGGAGCCTGCTTAAAAGCCCAAGAGAACTTTGATTCCTCACCATGGAACACCTAAAGCTGTAAAATTTCCTCCCTAGATTGCTAGTTGCTTCCCAGTCAAAATCACATGAAAGAACGCATAAAGAAATACAGTTTATCAGGAGGCTTACCTGCATTGAGTCCGTATCTTTCTCAGTAGACTTTTTTCCTTTTCCTAAACTTGAACTGGTAGACGCATCTTCCTCACTAGCTTTAGCTGAAGACTTATCTAAACCTGCTTTCTCGATGGATTTCTCACCAATGGTTTTATGTTCTGCATCTTTTTTGGCTCGTGATTTTGCTTTTGCAGTTGTTGATAGAATAGCAGTGGGCAGCTTAACTGCTGAAACTGATGTTGGTGGTGCAGTCAGACGAGGGTATGCAAACAGAGAAGGCTTGGCATGTGACAAGAACTCAAATCTTGGGACTTTCAGATCATAATTAAGTCCAATGAATGCAGTGGGAGAGAATGACAAGCTTATGAAATATAGAAGGGGATACCAATACCAAAACTGGCTGAACACTGCAAGCCCCACAATAGCTGTCATCTTATCATGCTTGGTTTTGGAAAGTAGATTGATTGTCACATTCCGCCCACCAGCATCAAGAATACCAGAAGCCAAAATAGCACCCATCTTACTCATTGTGTCCTCGTGTTTATCAAGGATTATTTTCTCCAATTGGCGCCTGGATCACACATCAAACATAAGGGAATTAAAGACATGAATAGTGTTAGACAAAAATAATAAGTCTATACCTGAATGCTCCCACACGAGAGTCACAGGATTCATTCATTTGGATCATGACCATGGCCATTGCTATAAGAGCGCCTTGACGAACAAAGTCGACAACATCTAATGTAAGAGGTTCTAGCAGAGAAATTGCTTCACTCAACCCTGTTCCTGCACAAGAAATGCCGACTGCAAGAGCTGCACCATAGCGCACATGGGGGTTGTATGACTCAGATAGAAGAGAAACTATCCTTGGAGTCTGCAACCAGAAACAAAATGTATTGTGTCAAAACCAAGACAAAACCTAATGCATTAATGCCTCCAGATTTTGCTTTCTAACTTCTTTTTAGTTGTATAAGTAAATCCTACAAACAAGCAAGAACATAAAAGGTAGTGATGAAAGGATCAGTCATCTAATTCTTTTGCTTTCACATCTTGACTGAACCTAAAAAGGAAGATCAATACTAATGCTAGATCATTAATATTTGTAGTCAATAACTTGGCCAAATACAATGCACTTAACAAATGCACAAAAACCAACATGCGCCAAGTTCCTATTTTCTCAAAACAACATGAACACTGAGTAAGAGATAAAATGCACAAAAGAAAAAGTAAACTGATGTTGATCTCAGCCCCATAAGAAGCTTCAACAACAACGAGCCAACCTGCTCAGGTACTGAGTAGAGGACAAATCCAAGGGCCAGAACAGCTGTCCTTCGAACATCGTCACTAACATCAGATACAGCAAAATGCAGCAACTGGTGAATGGCCTTGTTGTTGGCTGTTCCCCTGTAAGCCAAGGCCAAGGCGTACATACCACCATAACGAAGTATTGGATCTTGATCTCGAGTCATTTGTTCAATTAATGTGTCAGCATCTTCTTCGCGTCCATAAACTGTTAATGCAATTCCCAATGATAGTCCCCTGAAAGACCAAAGCTCAATTAAGCCTAAGCATGCCTCAGCCAAGCAGAATTGAAAAGTTTAGATCCAGAATACAAGAGCACATATCAGACATCACCAAAAGACATCAACAGCAAGAGTTATTCAATTTCCAAACATATTTACCTAATGATCTTCTCATGTTGCGTGTCATGTGCATAGGCAAACATCTCACTTGCCTTCTCACTTGCAGTACCAACGATAAGTAATCCCATGCTGATACCAGCAGCTTCACCAGCCACAGCACTGTCTGTATAAAGGATATTCTTGATATCCTCGTATATCTCCTCATCTGCTGTTCCCAGAGCTGCTAGCCCCAGACCCAAGCATGCTCCATGCTGGACAACCTGTACCAGAGTAAAGCTACCAGTGTTAGCAACTCCAAAATCATTTCAAAATATATACAACCTAGCTTTGAATGATAAAGCAAATAAGGCACCTCAGAATTTGTGTTCCGAAGGCTTTCACGGAGGAATTGCTTGATGCCTTCACCATGGTTGGCATGAATCAAACCCAACGCATAAAGTGCACCACCTTCTGAATATGGACCCCCACCACCCACAGCACCATTTTGAGGTAGGTAGGGTGCCATCAGAGACCTCCCTTGTTGAAGATGGCCACTGTGAATAACCCCTAATCCAGCAGTAGCGCTAAACTTAGCCCAATTAGTTGCTCTACTCAGCCACTCCTACCAAACAGCAAGACCAGATATTTAGAATCAGATACCAAGTGTTAGACACCTAGTCTAGCAAAGATTTCAATATGCAATAACCATACATATTGACTTGCATAGAAAAGGGAAAGAAAATAGTAACTACCAGGTTTTCTCTGAGAAATGTGTCCACAGTAGTTCCAGCATGCATTATTGCATTGGCACATATAGTAGCACTATGACAGATGCTATTTCTCATCTCCACAGACTGCTTTATTGCCTTCAGTATTAAAAGATCAGATCTGTAAATATGAACTTGGTATTAGGAAAATCAAGTACACGAAGAAGTTAGGCGTCAAATGCAGTTTTGCAACAAGAAACATTTTTTAAAGTGATAAAAACAACAACAATGTCCCTTACTTGTTGTGGCTATAAAGGAACTGTAACTTCAGCTGTATCGATGTCTCCCTTGACAAAATCCCTTTTATTTTAGCAAGCCTTTCAGAATAGACTTCAGTTGGATCAATGTTATTAGAATTACTGCTCAAAGCAATAGAACCATCTGACATAAGTACATCCTCAGTTGTACTTGCAGCGCTGTCATTCTCTGCACCAGCATTTCCATTCTGGGACCCAGCTGTGTTGGAAGCAAGGTCATGGTCACCTGCTATAGAAGATTGCACAGGATTTGCATGGTGTATGGCTTGAGATCTTGAGTCTGGAAGGAGATTTCGCACATTAAGCAAGAAGGCTTGATGCTCATTTTCTACAAGATCAAACACAATCTGGAAGGCCAGGAGAGTTTCATCCTAAAAATTAACATTCAAGCATTTAGGTTCATAAATAGTCAAATCAAACTTACTTCCATCAGTAGAAGCCAAACAAATTACCTTGCCTCCAGATGCCAAAAGCTTCTGCAATATGCTTGCAACAGCTTCAGGCTCATTAAGAAACATGTGAGACTGGCAAATGCTTAAGAAATCTGGAGAAGGCAAACTATGGTATATTTTAACAATGAGATGAAGCACCTGAAATCAAAAGATAACAGTAAGTTCATTTCCTGGTATCGATTCTTCTTGCTAGATAACAACTATTTTTGACTTTTTGTCCGCGCGCAACACCACCCCACTCCCCAAACCCCCCAACCTAAAAAAGGGCATACACTTACAGGAGGACGTAACTAGGAATGTATACAATAAGATGGCTAACTACCTTTCCAAAAGAGAGAATAGAATGATTACAGAATGCACCTTAGATGCATTTTAGCTCGATAGAAAAGTAATCTAATATTTACTAACACAAAGAAGTTGAAGGAAATGTAAATACCCTCAAAACAAGCTTTTCAGCCCAATTCATGATCATTTTTAACCATTTAACTATGAAAAGCTATTCTTTACATAACCACCACAAATTCACACCAGTCTAAACAAGTCTTACTCCATGAAATTAGAAGTTGACTGCTGCAAATAAAATGTAGCCAAAAACAGAAAGCTAGCATCAAAAGAGAAGTGTTTGCAAAGGTTGCTTGAGAATGGCTCATATCAGGTGTTACAACTTACAAGTACGCACTTAAAAAGGACACTTTCACATTGACCAAGTGCATAACCCTAGAAAATGATAAAGCATATACTGTCAAAGATATTGCAAAGACCAACAAGAGAATAAAAGGAAAAGAAAACCATACAGCATAAAACTAAATGTTCCACTCTCCATAGAAATAGTAACGTACTTTGACATACATCACCATATTCCAACTGCTAAAAAAAATAAAATTAACAGGTATTAATCATCAGAGAATAACTCCAAAATCGTGAATTAAAGAAAAAGTCAAATTCAAATATCTTTTGAAATGCTCTTAAAATGGCTTTCTACAAAAACTCAGGTCCTTCAAATAAAGAATGATACTAGATTTTTTTTCTTCCCAAATCCAGTTTTTACCACTCTAGATGTGTAATATAACTGATGGCTACTCACAAGTTCAATTGGGTTTTGTAGCATGTTGCCTTCTAATAAGAAAAATTAAAGAAATTCACTTGATAAGGTGACTAAATATTTGAAGCACAATTAGTGGATGAACCTGCACTGATATATTTGAAATTTGTGACACTGAAGCATTGATGTTACTTGAATTAATTAACAGACTTTCTCTATATGAGATTTGTCAATCAGCATTGAAGAGATATATTGGTACCTAATTGCAAGTTAAATACTGCCTACATTGAGCAATCTTGCTACCCATGGTTATGTACGTTCTCTGTTAGGAATTTCATGTGGCAGAACATATACGTTACAACCTAAGACACACAACTCATGAATAATTTAAAGACAAGGAATTTCTATAACAAGCAGACCTCCTTACCTCACAGCGATATTCCCTGCGGTTGATAGAAGAGTGAGAAAGATTGATGCAATATGAAAGCGCTGCATGAACATCATCACTGCTGGTGATGGCTTCCTCCAACTTATCCAATCTTCTGCACTCCACAGCCATTCCCATGGCTTGTTGGTACTTTCCATCCAATATGCACCTAATGCCAGCAAAGTCGTAGCTTAAATCACAAGGTACACACCAATAACCATTTTACTTTGTGAAAATAAATGCACATACTTCTCCAACATCCTCTCAACTATGTCCTCCAACCTGGGATCCACCATGGCGTCATCCTCACTTGTTTTACCAGCTTTGGACTTCAGACTAGCATATTCATCTATTGCTTTGGCTAAACAAAACAAAATCACAATTTTATGAATGGAGAGGAACTTCCACTAGAGGAACCTGTAGGAACCAAAAGAACAGACCTCCAAGGGAAAACAATGATACATACCAAGGAGTGTCTGAGCATAGTCAGAATCTTCAGAGACATCGAAAAGAGGTCCAGCACCAAGTGCATATGACAACGAATCATTGAGCTCACCAAGGTAGTAAAAAACCTGCTCAGGAGAAAAACATCACACCCACATTAATAGAAGCGATTTTAAATTGTAGGAAACAAGACATTACGAGCAATTTTGCACATAAAGCAGGCATTGAGACAAACTAGGGCTCCGGGGCACAACCTTGGAAACAACCAACGCAGCCAGCTGCCGCTGATCAAATTCCTCATCTTCATATAGACTTTCGCTGCAAAACAACACAGTAACATTGGAAAGCAGGTCAAGAACAGAACCAAAATCCAAGTTGAGATCTTTCGCTAAAAAATTTCACGCAACTCCAGCAATTCAATCAACCCCAAACTAAAAACTACATCAAAAATTCAACTTTAGCAGCAGTCAAGCCTAAAAAACCAGACAAGATCCTGATCAAGCCGTCCAAATCGCCGAAAAATGAGAAATGGGAGGGGAGGGATTAGGGGAAGATTAGACTCACATGGCGGGGACGCTGGTGGAGATCTCGGGCCAGAAGAGGTGGACGAGGGAATTGAGGTTGTGGAGGGCGTGGAGCTTGAGCGCCGGGTGCTGTTCGCCGAGCATGGCGAGGAGGCCGCCGGCGGAGGTGACGAGAGCCGCCATGGTCGCTGCCTTGTGCGAGTTTGATGGGCGGCGGAGAGGGAGAGGGAGAAGAAAAGAAGTTTATTAAGTGTTTCACAAGAAGGAAAGTAGAAGTCCTCCAATACGGATACGAGTTCGGATTCGGATTTGGTCCGGCCGGTTTGGCCGGTAATTGGACCGGAAAGTTCTGGTTCACTCTTGGCCAGAGTCCGGACCAAGGTAGTCAAACTGTTTAGTGGGAGCTAGATTGAGAATCAGACCTTCCCAAGCTTATATACGGGAAATCGAGTTTATCTAGACAATCCATCTCTATTAAATTTTTATATCATTTCTTTTATACATAGTTTTGATCAAACAGGATTTATCAAAATAATACCACCCGATCGTTTAGACGCTTAACTCTTGTCTAGTCACCTAATTTTTTTTCTTGCATAATTTTTATAACTAATATTTTAATTTTAAAAATATTAAAATAAAATTGTACAAATATGTTGAATATAACATATACATATATTTGAAGTTATATATGATCTATTAGTATTGCTTTTGAATTTACATTCTTGCTCTAAAACTTCTGTTATAAATTAAATGAAATCAATTGCAATTGATATATAGCTAACGAAATTAGGCACGAAAAATATATAATTCTAAAATGGCTATTTTACAAACCAAGTATGAATATGCATTGCAGAGAAAGGGCAACCCTGCCAAAGACCAGTAATTACATAATCATGGACGCACCCAAGCTAATAAATTTCAACAATATAAAATTTCAACGACCAGATTTGAATTGACATTACTGCCTAGTTGTGTACTTGCTGCATAGCAATCTGTAATGTGTTTTGTACAAAAACATTGCTTCAATTCTTCGAAAAAAGACATGAATCCAACTCCATAAATGGAAATATCAGGCTTCTTGTTAGATAACAAGCCATGCATCAGATTTTTTGTCGATGCAGAGGGCGCATGAGAACTTGAGAAGGCAAATAAGAACCAACGCAATCTTTTCAAGTGCTCATTGGGTCAGAGGTGTTGGAAGAGAGGATGTCAAGTAATGAGTTGCATGGCTCCAGCTCTTTGTGCCACAATGGGAGAGAGTCCCCCGGGTAGAAGTTACGAGTAACACCATCTACATTTATATAAAATATGACACAACAAAAGGTTACCATCAGCGATGGCATAAAACGAAAAAAAGAACCACAAGATTCTTAGATCCCAAAAGATGAGATACGCATCAAATGAATGTGCACAATCTATAAGGCTGAAATAACCAAGATGCAAATATAAATGAAAAGTGACAAACTAGGTTTACTGAGTGACCATAAATCCAGCTGGTACTGAAATATATCAGGTTTAGATCACTCTAAGGTCATAAAATTAGTCAGCTGCTGGTATTATGCATCCTAAGTATAGTTCACTGCTTCTCCAGTGAGCCTAAGTGATGCACATATTTAAAGAGAGAAGGTTGTCTAGTAATCAGTTTAAATCATAAAGTAAAGGTATATCATACAGTAGGAAAGTAAAGAGCAGAACAAGATACTCACAATGACAGTACGCACAACACCTCCACTTGCACCATCACGTGCAATGGCAAGAGAAACTGCCTTAACCACTATTTTCTGTAACAAGAAATGAAAACCCATAAGACCATTAACAAGTTATCCCTTTTCAAAAACTAAGGGAAGGTAAACAAGCTTCCTTCTATTATTCCTCTCTGTTACAACAATCAGTTAATGGCTAACTCTCCACCAGTTGCATCTTACAAATCTGAACTTCCTTGCAGAACATATGGATACACATGTGATGATTATTTCCAACATAGCGAACAGTATTATCTTACCAATGGACCAAAAGATATTTGTCATCTAAAATTAAGAAGTGCCTCAGCTTCTTCTTTGCTCATGTATTCTTTCCATGCTTGGTCAAAGAAACCATACAAGTAACTGGAACCAGATCCTGTGCAGAGCAATAATTGATATGATGATCTGACAAACGTTTTGACCCTAACAGCAATATTAACTCCAAAAGTTCAGTTCATCAAAAGGTACTGCTTGATATATTTCCAGAAAGAAAATGATTTAGAAGACATTAAATTGCACTTTAAAGAGTTGTGCAATCACAAGTGTTAAGTCTTTGCCAATTCATTTATCATTTATTTGTAACTCAATCTGAAAAACAATCACAAGCAATTGTTTTAATTTTATGATGCTACAAAGGAGACTAAGGGAAGAATATTAGTCAGCAGATGTAAAAGCACAGAGAGCAGAGCTACATATCAAGTTTAGATATTGAACTGATGCCTAAAGCAGAAAGTTTACCTCCAATAGCAAAAGGTTGCTTCAAGATAGTCCCTCCAAGAGGAATTTAGTAAATTTGACCACCTTCATATTTATCCCATCCACCAACAATCAGGCCAAGTTTGAAGCATGTTCTGAAAATCAACAATAAAAAAGAGTAGGCAATAAGACTAGCAAGCTCATGCATGCAAATCAAATTACTATTGCCTACAGCAAATCTAACCAAATCATGCCATTCTAGGCAAAAGAATAATATCCTAGTCAACAAACAGTAACTAGAAGCTCCTATGGTTGAAAGAATGATGCTAAATTCTGAGCCTTACCTTGTTCTGATAGGAGAATAACCCAACCAGATTAGCAGCAACATTGACAGTTGCAGGCTGACCAAGTTGAGTACTGAATAAAAAATCAGATTAATTGCAAACACAATAAAATCCTTCAAAAAAATATAAAACATGATAGAAGAAAAATCAAGCTAAGCATACAAAATTCACACACAATGGAAGTAGTAAAAAAAATTTACAGGATCAATAGGAAATCTTCACCATATTTCCAAAAGAAAATTCTAATTTTACAGAACATGAAAGTAGACATTAGGCTGCTTGCAAACAGCAACCATCCATCAACTAAATGGAACCTTTATGGTTATCTGCTTTGCACAATTTCTTCATTACAAACCTTATTATATTCAGTTATGTGACATAATGTCTCCTTAAGATGTAAATGTCTTTTTTTTTCCATTAAAAAGCAAACAATGTTGAAACTGACAAAATTATTTAACATGTTTTTGACTTCATTACAGATTAGAAAGAAGCACATGGTAAAAATGCTTAAGTAGCAACTAGAACAGAACAGCAAGGGAGGCAAGAATCACATTGTAAAGAAGTTTTTAGAAAATTAATATTAGAACAGATGCACAAATGTTCCAGAAATGCAACTGATAACTTCAAAAACTATGTCATAGTTTGTTATTTCCAAAACTTTGTTAAAAGCAAATGTAAGGAGTTATGTAACTAATAGTCTAATTCTGCTAATTCACTAGTCTCAATATTAATGAAAATTGCAATCATAAGTCAAATTAAACTGCATGAATTTGGAGAATTGAAGTAATCAACTGGAAATGGAACTTAAAGAAAGAACAAAGATGAATAGTACTGTAGAACACATAAAAAGGTCATTTAACTGACGTGTGTTGATGAAGGAAGTACCGAACATAATCCGAGACAATTTGGGAATCAGTTGCCTGCAATGAAACAAGAACTAGTGAAACAGCAAGCTTATACAATTAGATGGAAGATGCAAACCCCACCACCACTGACCCATTATTGAGGTGCAGTTTTATGGATGAATGAATTCATGCCTACTACCATAGTTTGTAGATAACAATGAATGCATCCAGTGTATAGTGGTTCTTTATGGACCTTATACACTAATAAAGGCCCGCCTAAATCCCACCAGTTATTTTATGTCCATGTTTACAGCAAGTACACAGCTTATGTGCCCCACCAAGAATTAGGACATATCTATCTAGCTTATTTTGAAAATAAAGGCAAAGAAAAATCCACAAAACAAAAAAGTAGAAAGAATCTAGTGAATGGTCATACATTATGTAATCAGTAATCAAATTTTTTTGTATGTCAATTATAGCAAACCAAAGGTAGCACAACACTTAAACAACAAAGATGTTTAAGATTCAAAATTTACTCTTTTTCTCCTAAACTGAATTGCTCTATGCCTAGAAACAGACCATAGTTTGAAGTAATTTGCATAGCAGAATTGCCCATGATGATAGACCTAGACCTATCAGCAATATATTTTCATGTTGAATGGTTAGCATAGCTTGACGAGATGCAGCATATGCCCCATATGTGTTTGCCAAAATCAGCTCCAAGGCACAATTTTTAACATTCATCGCCCAAGAAAAGCCAAAACACTAAACCTATGTTTGATTCAATTCCAAAACTATGGAATTGAGGGAATCTGAACGTTAAATTTTTTAATTCTGGTATTTGATTCGGTTCTGAAAATCAGAATCGACGGAATTGAACAATTCCAAACTCCATCCGATTCCCAATTTGAATTCCTATCTTTTTAGTCGAAATACACCAATTCGGGGGAAATTGAGGTGGGGCCCACAAGTTTTACTTCATCAAGAATTGGCGAGGGAATTCACTGATTCTTTGCCTATTCCTCAATTCCCAAACGCTCGAGCTCGTCTCCGATCTGCCCTCAACCCCGATCTTCTCTTCTCAGTGGCTGTTCCCGAACCTCTCTCATGCGTCACCAACAAGCCCACCGCCGTGCTAGTTCAACCTTGGAGGAGCTCCGTCTTCCATCTCCATCCGCTTGCAAGATCCGGCCGTGCTCTCATCGGCTTTCATCTGATTGATCTAGGGTTTCATCTAACTTCTGCGTCATCTTTTTCGTAGATCTTTCTGGATGAAAGGCTTGTCTTGCGAACCTTGCGGTGTACGGCTTCGACGAGGAGGAGCAGCAGGCTGTGGAGGTAGCCTCGGGGAAGATGATGAGCCACATTGTCTCCAGGCTCAAGACCAAGATAAAGACCTGGCGACAACCATGCCATTGTCTCCAGGTTCCGCTCCATCTATTCATATCTTGATTTTTCCATGAATTTTTTTTTTTCTCTTACCGGATGGCTGAAGGTTAGGGAGGGAATTGTCTGTAGTTGGAGCAGGGAGCATACTACTTTTCTCCTTGGTCGAAGGAAGAGTTACTCTTCTAGATGTGGAACGTACTCTTCGTCGAAGGTTAATTTTCACTTGGCTTTTGGGGAATAAGGAATGCCATTCCTCTACTTATTCTTACTCTGATTCCGGCATGGTGTTTGATGTGTGGTTTTGTTGTTGTAACTGAGTATTAGCTTTGGGCAATTTGCCTGTCCATGGCAAATTTTTTTACAAAACTTGCAAGATGTAGGTCTCCAGTCATATGTGACTGGTTGGGAAATGATTGTCCCTATCCTTGGGTTTGGTTGTATTGATCCTTGACTCAAGATTTTGGTTTTCAGGGTGCTACTTGTCAGAGGACACGATTGGTGACAAAGAATCGCCCTGCGATCATGAACTCTGATCTTGAACGAGAAGGTATCAATCAATAATTTTGGATTTTTTTTCATGCTTCGAAATTCCTGGATTCTTGTTGTGGAAAACTTTTCAATTTTTATTTTAATATTTTAATATTTTCCAGTTCAAGAGAAACAGAATGAGGTATTGAGTATAAGCTGCTCAAGTACAAGTGCAACAGAGTTTCGCCAGAATTAATGAACATAGTGTTTCAAATTGGACATTGTATGCAACTGAGTTTTGTCAAAATTAATGAATATAATGTTTCAAATTGGATGTTATATGCAACTAAGTTTTGTCAGAATTAATAAACATAGTATTTCAAATTGGACGTTATATGCAACTCCAAAAAGAAGAATTCAGATATTTTCTTGTATTTCTCAAGTATGGATTGTACTATTATTTGATTTAAAAGAACATGCAAGCAAACCCTATCATTTTAGTAAACTTGAGATGCATGTATATCGATGATGTAGTTGAGTTCAAATTGATGCCTGTCAATTTAGTTTCAAAGAGAGCATCTGAATTTCTCAATTATAGTAACTTCTTTTCTTTTTCTAAATCAATTCATAATGTTTGCATCATGTATCCTAATTTAACTTTGCATATGCATCTTTTTAATGTGTGATGCAAAGTGTACTCTAGTTATTCTTCTCTTGCTTTCATAATTTAATTTTGTTTAATGTTTAGTATTGTATATGATCTTGTTTCAGAAAACTCAAAGCCATCTTCCAACAAGCCGGCAAGAATTGCAGAAAAAGCATCTAATGTTGTTGAATGCAACATAAATGAGAACAATGATCAAGTAAGAATCTAAAAAATATTTAAGTTATTACTTTCTTGTGTTTTTAAAATTCTGCATAATGTTTTGTTATCTATTTTGTCACTATGATTGAACTCTGAATAGCAAAAAAAGAACATGGTATGCCTTAATATGTTAGAGAAGCTGACCTCAACAATATGCAGCCCTTTATTATGCCTGGACTGCATCAAGAGCTCGATTCAAAGTCAGAAGAAATGCCCCGGCTGCAGAAAGAAGCAACAATGAGGAGTTTCCACATGATTTTCTTTCCAGTTGTTGAGCCTTTTGAATTTATTTGTAGACATTGTTCTAACTTGATTAAGGATTTACTGGTGGTCTTTTGAATCTGTTTGATGTTTTACATGCTTTATTGGAATTTTGCAAGCAATTATTGTTTTCGAGTGTCTTATGAACTTATTTCAGATATTATATTTGATATTTAATATGTTTTCTAGTGCAAGTTTATTAAAAATTATTTGATAAGAGAATAATAAAATTATATTAAATAAATTCTTAACAATTAATTTACCAGTTTTAATATTAAACTGATTACATTTTTTTAATTACTTACAAATAAATCATTTTTTTAAAAGTTTGTAGTTTTTGAGTTTATTAAAAATTATTTGACAAAAAAACAACAAATTCATATTAAATAAATCCCTAATTAATTATAATTTATTTATATAACCCAATATATTTGGGCCTTTTTGAAAAATCTTATTATTTTTTAAAATTAATTTATCAATTTATTAAAATTTTCTCTTTACTTACAAATAAATTATTTTTTAAAAAAAGAATGCATGTTTTAAGTTTATTAAAAATTATTTGACAAGAGAACAACAACATTGTATTAAACAAATCCCTAATTAATTGTAATATATTTATATAATCCTCTATTTCTAGACCTTTTGTACAATTTTACTAATTTTTAAATTAATCTACCAATTTTAATATTAAAATTATTATATTTTTCTAATTACTTATAAATAAATTATTTTTAAAAAAATATGTATATTAATAGCCTAATTCTCAATTTTTACACGAATCAAATTTCATGAATTGATAGAATTAGATCAATTTCATTTATTAACTAAATAATTAAATTCGAAATTAAGAGGATTGATCAATTTTCAATTTCATTCAAAAAATAATTATCCAATTCCTCGATTCTACGATACTACCCGGTTCTTTCAATTTCTCAATTTCGAATTTAAAATTCATCCAAATACACCATAATCGAAAAGCATCGTTTAGTGAGGCAAACCACTGAGCTAGAATCAAGCGAGCTAAAATTTATAATGCAACAATTTTTCCAAAAATAAGAATCGCATGACACGAATCAATCAAAAACAGAACCACGGCAATAACATGAGAAGAAAGCAATACCGATCCGGAACGGCACACGAAGATGTTGTCGGCGAGCTGAGTGATTTTGTCCGAAGCGCGATTGGCAACGTACATTCCTAAAAGAACATAACCAAACGAAAACCCAGCCAAAGAAAGACCAAATAACAAATATTTGAAGCCAAAAAATTGACGAATTCATGATCGTTCTGGAACATCGGAACCTGTGCTTGTCCGCGAGTCGGCGCCGAGGACGCCGCCGCCGTTGTAGGTGACTCCAATGATGGTGGTTCCCATCGAGAGGGGGGCATTGAGATTCACGTCCATGACGAGAGAGAAGTCCAAACCCTAACTCTAGTTCTTCCTCTTCGAGAGTTTCTAAGAAGAAGAAGAACAAGAAGAAGAAAGAGCAGCTTGGTATCCGCCTTTCCCCTGTTGCAAGTAACGCGGACTACGGGTCGGATCCTTGTTTTTGCCGAATCCGGATCCGGCAGTTTTAAATCCCGGCCTAAACCCAAAATGTGGATTCAGTCACAACGCGCGCGGGATCGTACGCTGAATCTGGACCAGAATCTGGACCGTCCGTGGACTTACGCGGCCTAGTAACATCACAGTTGAACGGTAGGATGGTCGTGGCGCTCTAGGACTTGGCTTGCGATGGCAATTGCTGCAATTAAATACAAATTCAAAGTTAAGCACCGAGTTTAGATCATATCGCACACAATTATACATTAAACTTGATAGAAAGTAATTAGTATAAT
Organism: Trichopus zeylanicus subsp. travancoricus; assembly: GCA_005019695.1. Classification (NCBI taxonomy): domain Eukaryota; kingdom Viridiplantae; phylum Streptophyta; class Magnoliopsida; order Dioscoreales; family Dioscoreaceae; genus Trichopus; species Trichopus zeylanicus. The sequence goes on from RXID01015161.1 coordinate 138,321, forward strand.
GTAAATACGTGATAATCCGATATGAGAATTCAATTATCGAATCAATTAAAACTAAATTTAAATTTAAATTTAAGAATCAAATTTAACTATAGCAAGTGTGGTCGCATGTAGAAATAATTTAACAATTTAAACATCCATTTGACCATCATTGCTCGATTAATCCAAATGACTGCTCAAACGGATTTACTAAACAAAAATCATATCTACCATCTACAATTAATCTTCTGTAATCCTATCCGACAGAAACAGATAAAATTTACGCAAAACAATATGATTTCAATTTACAAAAAAGCTTGATTTGCATGATCAATTGTTTCTGGAGAAAGAGTCGTCATCCTGATCAGTTGTCACTCGCTGACAAACGAGTTCCTAACCGGCTGACATTCTTGATTCTTCTTTCCCTCTCAATTCCTCGTATCTTCTCCAGCACCTCATCCCTCTCGTAGCAAGCTTGCCCAATCTTGAGCAGCTTGAGCATCTCCTCCTTGCACCGCTGCCGCCCTTCATCCCGACGTCGAACACCTGGCCACCGCTGCTGCAGCCACCCTCGCCCACCGCCGAGTCCGCCCAGCTCGCCAAGTCCGCCACGGCCTCCCCGGCGTTAAGACGTCCGCCAGAAACTTGCCTGCGAGAATCTCCAGTGTCAGAATCCACAAGGTCCATACATCGCTCTTCTTGGACACCTTCTTCTTCTCCATGAACTCGGGCGACTTGTAGGCCACCATGACCTAAAAAGAGTATCGAAACATGGAAGGACATGGATACGAGAGTTTAGCTCGATAGCTTTTCCTTACCTGCAAAGCATGGGACTTGTTCACGACGGGGACGAGGTAGTAGTCGGCGACGAGGCGACGAGGTGCTCGTAGGCGTTGTCAAGCAATACATCCAATTACTTGAGGTGCTCGTGGGGCAATGACAACATCGGGAGCTCGTCGTAGAGATAGGCCAAGCCTTTTGCCACCCCGTTCACGATCTTTAACCTCGTCGGTCAGTCGAGCGACGGGACATTTGAACCACGGGCACCTGTCCACATAGAATCTTTAATCTCGACAGAAATGTGTCCTTCTAGCTAGTCGGAAGATGATCGAGTTGTTTGATTTGTGGGTAGCATGGCATTTGTTGCGAACGAAAGAACGAACAGGACCTTTGCTTAGGTAGAGGAGATGGGCTAAGCTTCCTTCGACCCTGAGCTCAAGCAGCTTTGACAAGCCGGAAAAACGAGCTCGGGATATGCCCTGAGAACTCGTTCGCCGATAAGTGCACCTTCTTGAGCGACCTCATCTGCGTGAAGATGTCGTCCGGGATGCCGCCGGAGAATCGGTTTCTCGACAATTGTATGGCCTTGAGAGCTCTAAGCCTCTCGATCACCGGCAAGAGACCCTCAAAGGCGTTGTCCATAGAGCTCAGCGCGCGCAAGCCGCGGAATGACGCGAGGTTCTTGTTCTCGTGCTGCAGACCGTAGATGTTGCCGCCGTAGCAGATGAGGCCGGTCCAGTTGGAGCAGCCGCCGACGCAGAGGGCGGAGCCGGGGACCTAGTCGAGCAATGCCGCATCGCCAACGGCCAGGGTCTCCTTGAACTGAAGGAGGACGTCGGTGTCGGAGGCGTCGGTGTGGGAAGCGAAGAGGAGGAGCAGGAGGAGGATGAGGAGGAGCCGGAGAAGGCTCTGAGCCTTCTCCTCCTTCTCCGCCCTCTCCGGCCATGGGGGAGGAGGCAGTCCGCAAGGCTGGCAATGGCGGACGGAGGTGGTGGGATGGGAGGGCGAGGAAGGAGGAGCTAAGAATAGGAATGGAGAGGAAGTGAGAAATAGGAGAAGGAAGAAGAAGAGAGAAAAAGGTCGGGTCTGCATGGATTTTAGCTGTTGGCAAGAGATTGTTAATAATCTTTCCCTTTTGTTTGTTTTCCTTTTATTTTTTGTTCTCTATTTCTCTTCCATTTTAGAAGGTGTTTGGTTTGCAGTTAGTTTCTAGAGTTAAATCTCATTATACAAAATTTGTTTTTCTCTAATCATAATCAACATTATGTTCATAATTGATTTACAGCCCAATTGAGATTTTATTACAATAAATGAACAAAGCAGGTCATTGCAGAAAATTCAAATATAAAAAAAACCTCAGTCAAGCACATATCGACTGGGCAAATGCTGAAAAGGTTCAAGAGGTGGATCACAATGTTATCATGAGAAACGATTCATGGGTCCAGAACCTGCAGCTCAAATGTTGCAAATGACGCAACATATGGACAATGTTACAATGCAGAAGAACACTAGGAGAATACTAACTAAAAATTTCGCGCGATCATGTTGGATTCTCCAAGAGATATTTGTCAATCACCAAAATTTATTGCAAGCAACTTGTCATGCTTTTGCACTGGAGGTCTACATCTCTGCTGTCCTGTTGAAAGAGGCAATTTCCTACAAAAAAGGGAAATTAGTAGATACAGGTAAATGGTAACTGATGAAAGGGCGACGTCTGCATACAGTATGTTTCTAAAGAAGTATATGCATAAATGTCGATTATATATGTGCAGGTTTGATTATTTGCAAGAGTATAAATGCATAAGGCCCCTCAATATTCAGTTTCCAAAAAAAAGAAAAGCCCTCTTAGATACTTCAGTTTCAAACTCGCAATCTGTTTTGAGTCAATATTTGCAGTGTTAAACAAATTTAAGTACCTGCAAGGTGCCTCACCCCACATTTTGCTTAGCTTTGCTGCAACTTGAGCTATGGATATTTTGCCTGCTAAATCGGTGAGTTCTAAAGTAGCTGCTTCTTGGACTGCTGACAAGAACTCTATCCGAGCCTTGGTAGGCTGAACAAGATGTCTGCCTTCACGAGCAGCCGTTAAATCCACAATCTGGAAAACCAAAAAGAATGAGATGTGTCAATTCTCTAGCATTAGAAATGATGGCAGTTAGAAGTAGGAATATAAAGACGGACAACAATCGCTCCATGTTCGATCCCAAAAGAATAGCTCTCCACAAAAATTCACAGTGAGATGGATGCTCTCCAAGCTCAACAAAAAAACCTACATGGGAACAAATATATTGTGCAGCAAGGACCTTAGACAATACAAAGAAATATTTTAAACCATTAGCTTCCTGGGAAGGAAGGAACTTGCCTGTTGCAACCAAGGGATCAGGAACAGCAGAAACCTCTGATCTAGCAAATGCCGGACAAGTGCACAAAAAATCTTGTCCGTGGTCTCCGATGACAATCTTCCAAGAACTGGGCCAGTTTTATTCATGAGCTCAACCAACAGGCCATCATCACCAGAACAGATGACCTCAGAATATGCCAACTCCACATCGCCGGAGTATATCAACTCCATGATTCTTGTCCAAAAAACAGCCTTGCTTCCAAAGTTACTTCCTCTAGGACTCGCATTACCAGCTGATATTGGAAGCACATCCTTGGTCTCTCTTGTATGATTGCTTCCTGAGTTTTGAACACTTCTTCCTGAACTCCTCTTGGAACCTTTGGTTACTGGATTTTTTATCATGTCAAGTGTTGGATCCTTCCATAGCTCACCGTCTTCTTTCATAGCAGTACTTGGCCTGCTTTTTAGGCACATGCTTTCGCCCCACATTTCTTTACTTCTGGCAGAAAGCAATGAAGGATGCAGGTGATGAGAATTTACAGATGGTCTTGGTGTGAAGGTAGAAAACCTTGGAGATGAAGAGACGCTTTGGTTTCTCTTCAAAAGCTTAGAGCCAACAGTATTTGGATAGTTCTCATTTTGCATTACAACTTGCGAAAGTTTATCCACTGCATTTTCCAGGTTATGCACCTTCAACTGTAATGCTGATAACCAGTCCCCAGAGTTGCCTATAAAGACCTGAAAGGTATAGAAGCCAAAACGTCAAAATAGTTGGGCAGATAAGCATCAATGATGTATAGACTACCATTTGTTCCAGCTAGCTAGTCATTAATAAGTGTAGATAAGATTTCAACTTTTTTTATACTATAAGTCCAACAGAGAGAATCAAATACCTTCATGAGATCCAGTAAGTTTGATTGTTTGGCTTCGATTTCTAAGAGTTGCTTCTTAATGAGGGCTAACTCGTTAGAATTATGCACACAACATCCTCTTACAGTATGTGAGTATACATCTGTGTCCGTGGAATCCAAACTCTTGCGATCTGGCAGTGCAAAGCATTCACGATCAATCTCCTCTTTGGCGGACGTGTGATTCATTCTAATTATATTGGATGAATCATCACGCTCTAGACCATCAGCAACAGTAACACTAACAAGATCTGAGATGGAAGAGCATTCCTGCAGCACATCAAGCACGTCAGAATCATCTTGACCTCTAGTTGCATCAGGTGTTCTGACAAAAGTATTTGTAAGGCAGCTTTCTTCGGGTTCTTTGTGATAATTATCAACTGAAGGCCTTGAACGGGTCTTTGGAACCGATATCTCAATATGCCAGTCATCAAACTTCACCTTTTGCTGTTTTTGTACATAATTAGGGCATGGTTCGCTGATAGTTAGAGGTGTTTTTTTCTTTATTGAATTTGTTGAGTTGCCACTCAGAAGAGAAGCTGGACCTGCTTTCCTGAAAGAAGCATCTCTCCATCCAGCATCAGTAGGACCGGATATATCAGGGTAGTCTCCAAAGAAATTTTCTGTCACATTGAGAAAATTTTGAGCACAGATATGCTGTAAACAAAAAGGAAAAAAATGTAACAGTTGGTGGTAGATAGAGAATCAGGGAATACACAACTAGAAAATAAGAAAGAAATACTAAATAACAATAATTAGTAATAAAATCCAAAAAATGCTATGCCACACACACATAGTTGATATCCTCTGCCAGAGAAGCATATTACAGCAGGTCATAACCAATGAATTTTAACCTTTTAGATACCATAATGTTGAAGAAGGTAGGCTGTCCTTTGGTTTGACAACAGGAAAATGCAAAAGATATCATGCTCAAGTCTGGAAATACATGATACCTTGCTTTAGGTTAAATGTCAAATAGGTAACACCTGCCGCAAGTGTGTGCCATACTTTGGATTTACAATGCATATGGATCGAAAAGAAATACCAAAGCATGTGATGCGTCCTACTAACTTTGTAGAAAACTAATCATCATTCTCAATCTGAGTCAAGATTGTGCATGAACCTTTTGTTGTCGATCCAGTTTCTGATGGTTCACAAGAACCACTCCCTGGTAGATTGTTCCAGCATTGAATTGCATGAATGATGGCATCTCTCACTGGTTTCACCTAGGAAATAAAAATAAGGTAAACATCTCTGTAAGTAAATCCAGTAGTCCATCCAAAGGCAGTTTTACTTTCAACTGACCTTGTCAAAACGACAACACTCAAGGGAACGAAGGCATGAAGTTTTGAAGGACCCCAACAAAGATCCAGCACTGACAGCAATACCCGCCAATGCCAAGGAAGCAGCTTTCCTTGTTGTCCAGTCGTTACTTTTGAGCGCTTCTAGGATACCAATCAGTGCTGAAGACAAGTTTTGCTCAGTATTTGCACCACCTGCCTGTGAGTATGAGAGATTTGATGTGAAATATTTTACAAGAAAATTTTCTTCACTTTTCACCAAAAAAGAGAAAAGAACAAATTCCTCGCACAAAAATACACAACCAAGTCTCACAAGCATTGCAGATCAAGAATATACTCAGGTAGAATTTTCTCGATTGCAACTCACTGCAAAAGCCAAAGCTACATATTGTTTAATCATCAGAAAACTCTTAATTTTTCACCCTTGAACGTACCACTTCCATATTTTGTGAATTGATTTCATTTCTATAATAGAATACAAAAGATTGGAGCGATAATACAATATCATTACTGGTATGCTGAACGCGTTAAATGCCAACAAGTTCTGAATAGTTGACATTGCTATGTTTGGAAAATTCCCAATTTCAGTTATCACATAAAAATCTTAGCTTCTTTAGATAATTTATACAAGTATAGATGACTTTGCCACAGACATGATAGTTTAGTTCACATCTGCTGAAGTGTACAAATCCAAGCTTCGCTGAATGCATCTAATGCTTTAGTTCTCAATATTCGATACTTGCCATGCTCCTGCATTTCAATTCGATGCATCCCATAAGAATGCTAACTTTTGTCAGCCAATTGATGTCAATAAAGACACTGTGCCACAAATATAATGGTACATCAACAGACCTATAGGAATCACAAATGCTAAAGCCAGCGTTCTAACCTGAACAATGCTCCTCATCAGCTCAATGATGGAAGGCTTTGCCATGAAGTGTGGATTTTTCAGCAATTTGAGTACACGCGTCAACATCTGTGACAACAGCGACAATGGTGCATCACCCGCCTCATCAATGACCCTCGCCAAGCACAAAGCTGAGCCAGCTTGCACATATCTGTTCTGTTTACCCAATGCTTCAAAAAGCGGCCTTGCTAATGCAATAAACACGTCTACTCTGCCCCCGTGGCCCCTTACATGCGTGACCAGAACACCAACTGCCTCCACACAAGCATCTCTAACCGTAGAGTCCGTGTCCTTGAGGCGCTTAACTATGCTAGCCACCATTTTGGGAAGATGTGGAGCCAATACAGCGCCATGAGAACGAGCCAAGGTGCCCATGAGCCTCACGCATTCTCTCCTGACTGCTGTCTTATCCTCGGAGTCAGTGTCAGCTATGCAAGAAAGGAACGGTGTGACCCCATCCGGTAACAAGTTCACCGCCGTCTTCTCCAGCTCCTCCAGGCCAATCTGGTGGGTATCACGGTCGGCAAGCCGGTTGAGAGCGAGCGCCACTCGCTGCTTCAGCTCGAAGACAGCCTGCTGGGTACGCAGAGCGCTGCTCCCAGCCTTGGCCTTGGAGTTCATGTGGCTAGATTTCATGCTTGCAAGAACGGCTTCAATTCGAAGTGTGAGTCTAACTCGTCAAAGATCAAACCTTTGGGTGAAATCGGTGGACGAGAGGCAATGGTGAATCTCCGTTGCCATCAAATTTGGTTGATTTGATCCCATTGATGCTAGACTGGCGGAAAAGAGAAATCATCAGAAGTAGAAGAAAATCTAGTTATTACTACTTCAGATCACGCAGAAAAATTCGAAACGAAGCAAAAATCGAAGAGCAAAATGACGTAAAAGATGCGTTGATCTTACTTTTCTTTTCAGCGGAAATCGAGAGCGAGAACTCGAGGAACCCTCGAAATCGAGCGGGAGCTATTCGATTTGATTTGAAATCGACGCAAAATCCAAGAGAGGTTTGAATTGCATCTCTCTGGCGCACGTCGATTGAGAGAGACGGAGAGGCCGATAGGGATAACTCCAGGAAAATTGGTGTTTTGTATTTTATTTTTTTTTGCTTCCCTTTTTTCGCGCCTTGTGAGGAGCGAATTCGAATTGGGGATGGGCATTTGCTGTCAGTTTGCTAAACTGCCACGGTTTGCCGGAATTTGAAATTTTTCGGTAGGCGCAGATCCAGCTTTCGGTGAAATCCGATGTAGTTTTCAAGTCATTGTTTTGAGATCAGGATTATGAGCTCGTTTTAAAAAAAAATTTATTATAAAATTAATATTTATTATTTTATATTATTATTAAATTAAATTATTATTAAAAAAAATAAATATTTTTTTAACTTTAAATTATTGAAGTTTTAATTTTAATAAAAAAATATTAATTTATAAAAATGGTTCACTAGTCTTAATTTTAATATTGACTTTGACTCCGAACTAAACCGCACCCAAAACTCACTAAACCCATGATCCAATTATTAAATTATCATATTTTTTACATTTAAAATTAAATAATTGGTTCTAAAGTAACAACTTGATTGTTTTTAGGTCAATTTCATATCACTTCCTAAAATAATCTTATGTTCCTTATTTAAATTTAAAAAAGTAATCATATAAATTTTAAAATTTTGCCAAATTTCATTTTTTCGGAATATAAAAAATTATAAAATTTTGTCAAATCCTATATATATCTCCTCCAACTTTAAAAAATTATAATTTTTTTATTAAATTATTGTATATGTTGTAAACATTTTTTTGAGTTATAATTAAAATTTTTTGAAATATATTTATCTTTTAAAACCATTTAGGTTGAATTTAAAGGATAAAAATAATCCTAATTTTGCCCGAGAAGATTTTGATTATTGGACCGTTAATTTTTTGTCATTCAATTAAAATTAATTATTCAATTTTATAAAATTAAAAATTTAAAATCTAATTTTGTCAAAATATTTGTTCGATAATTATGAACTGGTTATCCAAAATAAAATCGAATAAAAATAGTTTATTTTTTATAAAATTTTAAATTATTAAAAATAAATATTTTAATTGATGTAATTTTTATAAATTTATAATATAAGATAAGTGGTTTTTCATAAATTCATTTATTTGCTAAAAACTCTTTATTTAAAACAAATAATTGTGAAACATTAATAGAAAATACTACCAATAATCAAAATAGAGCTTGAAAATCATTGAATAAAACTTTAGAAAGACTATTGTAAATAAACAAATAAATAAAACTCATTCATTAAGCATGAGAATAGAAACCGGAGATCCCATGGAAGCTCTCAACAAAATCTCAACGAGTTCAGATTGCCGCTAAGCAACGTTATCCACTTCATCAACGAAGCGTGAATCTTCTTCCCCTCATTCCCTACATATATACATGTCCACAGGCATGGGCTGGCACTGCACCTCTCCCTGCTCACCCATGGGAGCATCATCGTCTGCTTCTTTTTCCGCGGCGCTGCTGCTTCTGCTTCTTGCAATGTCGGCGATGCTGAGCACGCCAGAGGCGTGGCCGATACCCCCGCCCGACCCTCCGTCCGAGAAGTCAAGGGAAATGCTGACGCCGCCACCTCACTCGCCGGCCGAGAAGTCGCAGGAGACGAAGATGAATGCGTCGGTCGGCCAAGATTTCGTAAAAAAGGGTGACTATGGGTACGTATATCCGGCGCCGGTCAAGTTTCCCGGCGGCGGCGGTCTCCTTCCCCGCGCCTAGCTGTCTGTCCAGTGCTCTTGAAGTATATACATAATACATGTACGTGAGAGTATGCACTGTGAAAATGAGAAATGAAACCTTGAAAGATATTTATAGGTGATTTATAGAATAAAGACATTTTGCATATTATATTTAAAGATACAAAAGTGTGAATTACATATAATTTCTTAAAATTTTATCAAATTATTTTTTAAAAATTAAAAAAGTTATATAGAGCTCTTTTAAATTAGATCTAATAATATATGATTTGACTCAAATTTGACCTAAATTAAATGACTTTGGATTTGTTATAATTAAAATTTAGTCATATTCAGATTAATCCATTTTATTTGTTTATCACCCAATTGATTTATGTAACTAATCGGGTCACAAACAGATCGGATTGGATCGAGTCACTCAAATCAACTCGTTTATAAATTAATCCAATTAAAATTATTAATTTTTTTATTTTCTACTTTTTTTAGTAAAATTTTTAAATTAAAAATTTTATTGTTACTATTAGTCTTTAATAATATTATTATTTTAATTATTTAAAAATATTAAAAATATTAATGTTAATTAAATATATTAAGTCAACTCACATTGATTCGGGTCAATTTGAATTTATTCAAATCAATTTGGGTCAAGTCAAATAATCATTCATTTAATTAAATAAATCAATTCAAGTCAAATTAAAAAAAATATGACTCATTTAATTAAATAAGTCAATTAGAATTGGATTGGATCATGATCCAAACTTGATATATTTAATAAATAGATTAATTTGGATTGGAGTGTGTGACTCATTAAATTAAATTTGAGATCAAAATTTGACCTATTTAATAAATAAGTTAAGTTTGAATTGATGTATTTAATGTTACACTGTAGGTTTGATTTGACTCAAATCTAACATGTGAATCCGAATTACTATATTTATCAAAATATTATCAAAATCTATATTTATGTTCAAAAATTATAATATATATATATGTGGATTATTAAATATATTGTAAAAATTTTCTTGAGTATGAATTATCATTAGAATTAAAAATATTTTAAAAATATATATTGTTTGACATTATTTAAACTAAAGTGAAAAAAATAAAAAAAATACTACTAACTTAATTAAACGTGACATAATGGAGAATATGAAAAAATTAAACTCTAAATTTAGTTTATATCAAACCCCTGAATATGGTTTAGATTGAACCTAATTTTATTACATATATGACCAAAATGAATTTAAATCAAATCAGAGTAAAATTATTATTTTATATTTTGAATTAAAATTTAATTAAAGACAAACTGAAGTGGGTTTAAAAGTTATCAAAGGCAAAATTGTCATTTCATGTCTCAAATTAAAATTTTTTCTAAAATAAATTGAAATGGATTTAAACCAAAATAGAGGCAAAAAAATATTTTATATTATTGATTAAAATTTAATTTGAAATATATCTCCTAATTGGACAATAAAAAATTCTCTGTAATAATAATCGAATCATCAAAGCCTCTTCTAATCAAGTCGGAGGTATTTTCATCTTTTATCTTAGTATAAATGACATTAAATGATATATATTCACCAAATATCACTTACCCAAATAATAAGTTTACACACATATATATAATTTTTATAAAAAATATACAATTTGGTAAGATTTTCAAAAATATTTATAATTTTGTAAAATTTCAAAGAAAAAAAATACAATTTGATAATTTTTTAAGAAATTATATATAAATTTTTAAGTTAAAAAAACATATATTTTGATACAACTTTAAAAATTTATAGACAATTAATCCAATACAAAATTATATTTATGGGATTAAATTTTCATCATAATTCACACTTCACCGCCCACCTCATCGTGACTTCTCACAATCAGTCCATTCCAATCCGAATAATTCCTTTAAATCAATCAATATAGACCATTAAAGCAAACTTTTCTCTTTTTTTTTCATTTTTTTTTAAATTTTGAATTGGAAGACTTGTTGATTATAAATAATTTTCAGTTTTCTTTTCTACAAGTGGAGGTGCAGCACGGAGGCTTGATTTTTTTTTTTATGGTGCAAATTGAGAGCAAAAATGAAAATAGTCAGTGACGGACCCTATTGTTAATAAATTTGTATTCAGGGGTTATTTGTTAATATTTTCATATCTAGGATTTTTGTAAATAGGGAAATATTCAAGGGTGTGTTCGTGAAAATTCCATCCATTTCCAGCCCTATCCGGAAGAAACAAAGATCGTTCGACGTGGTAGCTCAGAAGCTCTCGTCTTCTTCCTTCTTCACCGCCGGCTCCTCCATGGCCTCGCCGGGGGCGACAACGACGGCCTTTCTGGCGACCATGAATCACCAAAGTTTTCGTCCCATGATTTGGAAACCCACCGGCGTCGTCTTCCTCAGGCTCAGCCTACCCCGCTACCGATCTTTCCTCTGCCGGGCCGATGCCGCTGGCGATGGTTGCGCCCCTGCCGGAGAGCAACCCAACCGCCCCACCTTACCCACTGTAAGCTTTTTCCACACCACTCCATGAAAAAGGAGCGAACTTTGCATCGTCGATGATGTTGTTACATGTTTCTTAGGAATTGAAGAGAAGTTTGGGTTCTGGAGCTGGATATGTTGGCCTATTTGTTCGGATGCTTGGGTTAGATAATGATCCGATGGACAGGGAGCAGGCCGTGGTCACTCTTTGGAATTATTCTCAGGGAGGAAAGGATTGTATTAATGGAATCATGCAGTTTCCTGGTTGTATTATTCTAGTTGTCAGCCTTCTCCGGTCGGATTCCAGTTCCGCGTGTGAGGCGGCTGCGGGGCTTCTGCGGAATGTTTCGTCCAGTAATTTGTATATGGATGCTGTGTCTGCAAGTGGAGCAGTGGAAGAATTGGCTGGTCTCTTGTACAAATCAAGTTTGACGCTGGAGGTACTGAAAGACAAGGCAATGAGATTCTTGTGGCAAATCCTTGATGAAGATGTTATATTGTTGTTTATGGTGCAGGTGAAGGAGCAAAGCTTATGTGCCTTGTGGAACTTGTCTACTGATGAGAAATTGAGGGCAAAGATCATAAATAGTGACATTGTACCATTGTTGATGAAGTTCCTTGATGAGGAGGAAATAAAGGTGAAAGAAGCGTCTGGTGGAATTTTGGCAAATTTGGCTTTGAGTCCTTCTAATCACAATGTTTTAGTTGAAGCTGGTGTGATTCCAAAGCTTGTAAGTAGATCAATTTAAACTAATAGTTCAGATTTTTGTGATATGCAAGTTCAGAAGTCGCATTGAGAAACTTCCATCTGTGATTGTGAACTATATAGCTTGCATTTAGTGGATTTGGAACTGATTCACCAAAACGTTGCATGTAAAGCATCATTATTTGGTATGTTGATGAAGATTATAGGATCAGGCTCTAATCTTTCATGTCCTTGCCAAACTCCTGATTTGGCATCAATTCTAGTCAGAGAACCTTATATTCCGATAAGCAGAGAAAATGTTATGCAACTCTATGGGGCACATGAGCTTAATTCTACTCTTACACTTTCTTTTGTCATTTCTTATGAAATCTTGAATATTAGTAGCTGGTCAGCTTGCTCCATCATGCTGTTGGTTTCATTGGCTTCAAGTCACGGAAATTACTACTGCTTTGTTGAGAGCCTTATTTGTTGAATTGCACTTTTTTTATAATGAAGCTTTACTGCAGGATGTGCACTCTCCATCTGTCCTCTACATTTATCTCTGTCAATATGTTCTTGCAGGTGAATTAGCATATAACAAAATTGGCTGCATGGTAGTTAGCATTATGCCTTATGAATTCTCTTGATTATTGTGCATGACTAGCAATGGGCATGATTGATTTCAATTATTTGTTTAACCTTAGTATCTAACTCTGCATAATCATAATACCTATTCCTAAATGCCAATTTCAGGCAGCTCTTTTGAAATGCAAAGATGATAGCTTTAAAGTCATTCGGAAAGAAGCAAAGACGACCTTATTGGAACTTTGTGTGGATGAATACTACAGAATCCTTATCATTGAAGAGGGTCTCATCCGAGTCCCTTTAGTTGGTGCTGCTGCATATAAATCTTTCAGATCTGTTTCTTATACATGGCCCTCTTTACCTGATGGCACAGAATTCCAGCGCAATTCACATCCATCAAGATATGGTGCTACCGAATTGCTTCTTGGGTTGAATATGCATGACAACTATAATTTAGGAGAGGCAAAGATGAATGCAATGATTGGCCGCTCGCAACAACAATTTCTTGCACGAATAGGAGCTATTGAAATGGAGGATGGAAGAAGAACTAATTCAGAGTCTTTACAAATTCAGCAATATACTCTTTTGCCTTGGATTGATGGTGTTGCTCGACTAGTTCTGATTCTTGGGCTTGAAGATGTATCTGCAATTTCAAGAGCTGCTTATTCAATTGCTGAGACAGCAATAAATGAACATATTCGGATCTCATTCAAAGAAGCTGGAGCACTTAGACCTTTAGTTCAACTGCTTTGCCATGACAATAGGAGTATCAAAGAGGCTGTAGCTCATGCTTTGGATAAATTATGCAACAGGTAATTGTTTTTGAAATTCTCTCTTATCCAGCATATCCTGCTGCAAGCTTGTGAATGTGTAGTTTACTGCAAGGCATATGGACCTATAGTTGCCCTCAAGCCTGAACCTGATCTATGGGTTATTGCTCATTTTCCCCTCTGAACCACACTTTGCTTTTTGGAATTGTTTCTCATTTGTTCATATTTTTATTCAGGATTAATCATTTTTTGTTAAATATGACTTGTTTTCCGACTTCTTCCTATAGCTATGAAATTTGCCGGATAATTGAGGCGGAGGGTGTGCTTGATCCCCTGATTAACATACTGAAGTCTATGAATGATTCAGAAAGCCTGTTAGAGAAGGTTACAATTTGCTCTATTATTTAGGAAATATGATTCTTGAGTATGCAATATTGGTCAATATTAATAGCAGAAAGCCTATAATTACACTATTGCAGACAGTAAACATTCTTTCTCGGATTTTTAATCCTGGCAAAGACATGCAACGAAAGGTTAGTTATTTCCATCCTTATCAAGCTTAAACTACATTTGACATTTTGACATTTTCTTATGGTTCTTTTGCCAGATGATAGGCAAAATAATCAATGGATCAGAAGAAGTGCTTACTAATGTAGATGATGCTAGTGAAATTGGAGGATTAACCGAACATCCAACACTCAATGCAACTAAGAGGTACGTTGCGGTTTGTGAACTAGTGATAGCTGTGGTTATCGATATATGTTGCTTAAAGTAATATTCTATGGCATGTTATTGAAAAGTTCACAGTGCGTGTCATAAAATACAATAATGACTATATTCCCCAAATTATTGAAACATTCTCAAATCATCCTCGAAGCAAATCTGCTGACATTTAGCTGACCCATGAATAAATCGTGAGCCAATTAAGTAATTTCCCTATACTCTGTTATTTTAGCATTCAACTGGCATTATGTGACGAGTCATCAAGGAGTATTGGGGTTTGAAGGCGGGCTTTGAGAGGTGGTGATGTAAGGCTGTCATTCCTTTTGTTGAGCTTTGCGTTGACTTTGCTGTACAATAATTGTGGGTGGTAGTAATTAGTGATGATGATGCCTGTGTCCTTGGCAATGGCAGATCCATCAGGTTGGCCAACGTGGGAGCCGGGGGCAGATTCTCCTGCCATTGATCCTCCTCCCCTCTAAGACATGAAATGTGCTTGAAGTGAGTCTGCATTCCACTCTGATATACAAAATGAGGTCTTTGTTGCAGATATTTCTTTGTTAATTATTCTAGAAGAATGGCCCCTACTGGCCTGTCTTATGGGCTGAATTTATGCTGCTTAGAAATTATTTTCCAGCTGGTGTTGTTTCATCCTGTTTAACTGAACCAAACCCTTGTTTGTGCTACTGCCCTTTGGCCTGATAGACAACCACTCAAGGAGTCTCATTACCAATTATTTGTGGCAGTGCACAAAATCTTTCTTTTGTACCACCATCACTGGAGGTCCCAGTCATGATAGATTGCCTAATCTCTTACTGGGGAAAACAAAGATGACCACCAAGTTGAACTCTAATCATTAATCAATACCTTCAGCTATGAAAACCATGAATTCCAATTGGCCTGCATCACTTAAATTGCTGTAAATGGAACCGCCACCACTTTGTGGTGGACTTTTGCTGATTGTTAGTGAAACAAATTCTATTTCAGAAATCTGTTAGATTGATCCTGAATATCTTAAATTGCATAAACTGACTCATTGATTTATCTAGAAATATTAGAATAAATTCAGTGGTTAGTGGTTCTGGTTATGTAGATGTGATTCTGTAATTCTCGTTTATCCTTGTTTGAAGTACATCATGCCAAAGGAAACAGTTGCAAACTAACTGCATGTGTCATAGGGAGAAGGTGGTGGACATTGATGCAATAAATTGCCTCATCAAAGTTTTGAGGATTTCATCTCCAAGTTTGCAAGTAAAAGCTGCTTCGATCATTGAATATGTGACAACCTCTGAATCAGATGCAAGCCAAATTACTGAATGTAGCATCTTGTCTGCACTTGATGCTGTTTTTCAGCAGGGACTTCTAGATGGTATGGTAGTTCTTTTCTTCTACAGTTTAACTCTGCTCAGATTGTATTTAGGCCACTGAATACTTCTCTATCAAACTAGTGCATGGTTTTATTTCTTGGATCAATTCAAACTATTCGAGTCTACGTGAAAGATGGTTGAGGCATGCCTTTTAAATATGCTGATATGCTTCTAATAATAACTTGCTCTTTTGGACATTGATTATTATGTATAATACATTATTGGATTATATGATCCTGAGCTTTTCTCAACAATGTTATTCTGTCTTCACATGTATTATTCCTGATAATTGTTGTACATATCATTGTCTTCCTGATCACAATAGTTGGGCTTCTGAAACATTCATCTTAAGGCATATTTGTTATGGTCTTTTGGTTTTTAATCCCTGTGCTAAGCTTAACGAGATTTGATTCCAAAAAGTGTTTCATTTGGGTTTACTTGTTTACTATTACACAGTTTCAATGTTTAAAGAAATGATATTACTGTGTTTTGCACAGTTTTAAACTTCAGTGAGGTATTAAAACCTTCCTTTCATGAGTTTTTTTTAAATTATAATGGTATAAATTGCATGCTTTCTCCAAACTTTTACATAGTTACTTCTAATTTAGGAACTACCCAATTGCAGACATGGAGGACAATGAGGAGCTTGAGCTGGACATAGTCAAACGTGAAGAAATTGGTCTTGCTATTGCTGCAGCATCAAGGTTGCTCTCAAAGTTATTAGACTTTGAGCAATTCTGTCATGCCATAGATTCTAGACATTTTATGCTTCAGTTACAGAAGATCTTGAGATCTAACATTCCTCTTCATGCAAAAGACTGGGTAGCGGCATGCCTGGTAAAGCTTGAGTCACATTTTGGCTCGACTGTTGATGTTGGTTATCCAATCAATATGGAAGTAACTCTCTATGAGACGATTCCCAGATTAGTTGAACAAATAAGAACTTCAACTACTCGTGAGTCACAAGAAGCTGCTGTCCTTGAATTACAGGAGGTGGTCTCCAAGGGGAAGGTGGAATGCAGTAGAGTGATTGCCAGTTCTGGTGGAATATTCCTGCTTGTGAAACTGGTCAATGAGGGTTGTGCGCTAGAAGCTAGCTTGGCTATTTTGTATAATCTCAGCATGGACTGTGAGAATCATCCGGCAATAATTGCTGCTGGTGCAGTGCCAATACTGAAGAGGATAGTTCTTTCAGAAGGGCCACAATGGACTCGTGCACTTCATTTGCTGCAGACACTGCCGACATGAGCTGTTCCAAGGTGGGCATCTGTGACCTATTCTGTATGTTTCTGATCTCAGGCGTATATTATTGCTACAATATTGGCTAAAGGGGATTCCCTGTCTTAACCACATCTTAGAGACTTGTAATGTGCTCGTCTCTCAGAAATATACATTGATGAGTATTTCCTTTTTGAGAAAAGAAATATGGGGGGATAATATGTTGCTGGTAAAATATGTGAGGTATTTATGCAGTTAGAAAGGCCAAGAAGACTTAATTGGATCCAATTCAGCATTGTTTGTTTAATCGTTCGCATTTTCTCTTTTTATGTGAGATAAGTAATAATTTGCAGTTCACATATCTATCTTCAATTTTTATGTTTCAAATTTAAAACTGAAATTACTCTATTACTCTTCCATCCCATTTCTCTCGAGTGTGATTGGTTTTGGTATTATGAAGGCACATTGTTCATGAACACACCCAATTACAAATTGCCACATTATAATAAGCTGAAGTACATCCCTTTTTTCTTTAGTAACACAGCCCCTCGTTTTCAGAGGCTACCCTTTGAAATGCAAGCCAAGCAGTGGAAAGTGAAAATACTGAATGAGGAGATTCAAACTTTAGCAGTTCAGCTTTTCTGGTGCACGGCAATCAGGTGGATTTCCATCTCCTTCAGCATCACTGACCGGCCACATGAATTGCATTGTGCGGTTCTTGATCCACAAATACTTTCGTGTTCTGAAAGCCCCCTCAATCTATCCCTAGCATCTGCTGCCAAGCTACCAGCTTGAACCATGTCCCCACAAAAGTGGCATGTAATTAGGCGCAACGGGCATGATGAAGTTTGATGTCGGACCTGCAACAAAAATATGTCATTTTAATTTAACTAATTCTGGATATAAACATTGAAACAAAAAGATATTGTGTCAGATGAAGCAAAAGAGTGCAAGACATACAGTTCTTGAATACAAGAGAGCCCCTTGATCTATGTCATTAACATTATTCAAGTTTTTAAGCACACAATTATTATGCCATGCTGGAGATGTAGTCTGTGTGATATGAATCCAAATAATCTACCAGGGCCAGCCCTTCATATCCATGCATAGAGTTGTTGTCAAAGTATGACTAAATTCTATCATGATCTGTCACTGTTTGAGAGATATCGTTCTATAAATTAATAATCAAATTCATCACATTACTAGGAGAGCAATTTCAAATCACCCAATTATTAAAAAAATGATTTATTTCATATTCGAAATCTGCTATAAATCATATTAAGCTTAAGATCCCAAAGTATTTCCAAAAATCACCAGTACCATAAAGGCCAAACTCTCATGCGGAACACATCCATTCATTTTCATTTCCACATAAGGGAACTCTAAAGAAATTTAATAAGATCCCCAAAGCAGCTTCAGATACCTAAAATATTGAAACCTTGTTCAGATGAAAACGCAACACCCTTTTAACATACTCTAAGTAGAGATGCAGGGTAAATTCAATCTAATATTTCATAACAGATGCCAATAGTTCAATCTTATGAATCTGATTGGATCCTTATATTCATGCATTTCATCCTGAGGTTTGGTTTGAACCTCTCATTGTTATTATAGTATGGAAATATTTTTTCCATGTAACTTCCTGGAGGTTGGCTTCATCTATGATGTAAAAGGTTCTATTGATCAGAGAAAACCCATTTTCAGAAAGGGCAGCAGGTCAACAGAATTCTGAAGTTAATAGTCAAGTTTAAGCAAGAGGAAAAAAATCATTAGCCAAAATATATATAACTTAAGTATTCAAGGTTTCGATTAAACAGCTTATGGCAAAAATTTTCATAAAAAGACAAAAGCACAAGTTTTTTTTGTTGGAAGCAACGAAAGAACAGGTATGATATTGCACCAAACAAAGTTTGAATCAATTTAACTATGACACTACTTACCATTTGCTCCCTCTCTAGTGTGACCCCGCATGAACAATTGATTGGCTCATGAAAAACCTTCATATGTTTCTCGATCTCTCCCTTCTGGAAGGCCTGCCCACACTTGTCACAGTGTACGTGGTTGTCCACTTCTGCCTTCTTAAGAACAACTCCACACCCATTGTGCTGGCAAATGACATTGTGTCTGATGCAGTAGGCCTCATGAAGCATAATGGTGTGGTTTGACATGAAGTGCTTGCAATTCTGACATTGTACAGAATCTGGATCAATTGGAGATGAAGTGCTGGCTTGTTGCCCCACCTTCTGCGCATTAACATCCGCGATAGCTACAGAAATATTATATTTAGTCTGTCCCTTGAAACCAAAGACCCCAATGCTATAAATACCAGCAACCAGGCTAGGATTCTTTTGATTAAGAATTAATCTTTTCGAACCCATCTCGTGAGATGACCATTCATGAAGTTGGGGAGTTGGAAATAACAATGGATGCCTAGATACATATACATTGGTGTCTCCATCACAATAATCTACTTCAATCTTTACTTCCAGAGTTGCAGTTCCTGATGCAACTTTCTCACTCATCTTCTCCTCAACTGAAAATTTGTAATAGTTAAACTTCCCTTCCTCCACAATTCCTGACTCAGATTTCCCCAAAGAAAGGGGAACGAGGGAATACTGATTATTAGTATCCTGTGAATCAGATTCTGGCCCCACTATATCAACTTCAACATCTGTTTCAAGTACAGAAACACTTGATGCAGGTTTAAGTTCAAGAACCTTTAGCTTATAAGTCAAGTCTCCATGGTAGACTGCAATAATGTCATCTTGAGAAAGAGTTGCATGCCTCCGAAGAGTCGTTTCAAGTACAGCCTTGTGATTAGGAATGTCAAAGAAACCCATTTCTACTGGTTGTAATTTTGCATATGTTCCCTTTGGCAAGGTAACATAGGATACCTCAATCAAAGGAACATCAGGAATCTCATAAAAGAAAAGATTGCTCCAGACATGAGGAGGTAGCTCCACATAGCCTTCAGTAGCAGTAAATTCAAGAACCCCAGAAAAAGTTATAGGTTTTTGCCCAGCATTGTCAGATCCTGAAGAAGCATTTTCAAGTTTTGCCAGCCTGAAATACATAGGACCTCTATCAAGAGCTCCTTGTTCAGACAGTTCTGTGAAGCAGGAGGTAGGTAGTTTTATTTTATCTCCATAGCCATCAAAGTGTGAAGCTTCTAGAATTTGAGAAAACACAACCCCTTTTCCAAGAAGCAAACTTTCTTCCATCTTTTGCTCTGCCTGCAGGATTGAAACAGAAATAGATTCTCTTACAGCTCAATAAAACCCTCAATAGCAGGGAGGCATCAGGTATGAGATGATTATCAGCTTTGCAACAGATGAAGCAAAGTCAGAAATGGTTCAGAATACAAACTAGAAACCCTTTGCATATGACAAGTAAGCAATCCTCCAGAATAAAATAAAGAGAATGGAAAGAGATAAATCAAGAAAATGCAGAGTAGATGCCACAAAAAAAAAAGTCGATGACAATAACAGCGCTGGTCACAGAAGCCGTCCATGGATGACCAACTTAGTCCAGATAAACAACAAGTAAGAGCAGAGGCCAGGCAAAAGTTTACAGCTTAAGGTTCAGTCGAGAAATATACCTTGTTTTTGTGACTGCAAATGGTATTTACCAGTACGTAAAGAAGATAATATGCTATATCGGCCAGGAAAATTATATCTCGACAAGAAAGCTAATTACCATGCTTCCAGCAAGGATCAACTAATAAATCGCCCCAAATTCCAAAATGAAACAAAAATTAGATTGTCATGAACAAACACATAGAATCTTATTTGTAGTGATGTAGATTAAGGACAAGAATAATTTGCTTCTGATCCCCTGCGTCAACTAGAGAAGTTGAACCCTAGATCTATAATGAACAGGTCCAAAGCGAATGCAGTAAATAGTTTTCATCTTGCATGCTCGGCCGTAAAGCATAGATGAACTGCATACAAAAATGTTTGACTTCCTCAAAAATCAGTCTCAATTTCCATAACCAATCCGAGTTCTCAACTTCATTTTCCTAAAAATCCACAATATTTCAGTGCCATAGCATTAAAAATCGGAAATTGAGACGATTATGACGCAAGAAACCGAAGAAAAACGCATTGATCGATCGAAGCAAAGAATAAGTGAGAAAAGGAAAATGTGCCTTGAGGCGGGCATCGGCGGCGTCGAGCCTCTTGGCTCTCTGGGCGGTCTCGAGGGCGTCGCGCTGGTGGGCGGCCTCGGCCTTGGCCTTGCGCTCCCTATCGAGTCTAGCCTTGGCCCTCTCCTTCCGCTCCCTCTGCTCCCTCTCCAGCTTCTCCCTCGCGGCTCGGAGCTCGAAATCCATTGCCTCTCTTCTCAATCTCTTTCTCCGCCGAGATCGATCGATCCTCCGATCTTATATAGTGGCAGAGACCGTCGGCGGCGGAGAAGAAGAATCTGGAATCGATTGGATTTTTCTTCGAATTATACTGCTCTTGCGCGCGTGGGAGTCGTAGACGGAGGAACGAAGCAGCACGTGCAGGAAGGTCAAAGAAAGCAACTGGGCTGCCGTAAAGCCCAAAGCACAAATGAAGAGAAGACGGTCAACGTAAGCAACTGGGCCGCACTAGGATCACAAAGCCCAGCGAGTTAAATGAAATTGTGAAATTGGCAAGGAGTTATCTGTAAATTTCTAGTGGTACTTGTATACAATTCGGCTCTTTGTCAGGGTTATACATGAAAATAATTTTTTTTTTTTTTATTTACGGTGCCACGTTCACTGTACAGCTTGTTTGCCTACTGGTAGCAATCATTTATCGCATCATAAATATTGCTGTAATATACAACAGAAGGCGGTCCAATTCACGTTTAGTCTCTTGTGTGGGCTTTATTGCAAAATATTTTTTTCATTTTTAAAGGAAAATCAAAAAATCCAAAACCATATTTGTACGGGCTTTATTGCAGTCAATCACATAAGCTGAATATTTTTGGAGCTATTTTGTGATAATTAATTATTTAACTTGGTAAATAATGAAAATGAACAAACTTTTTTTAGATTTTTTTTTTAAAAAAGAAACGACGTGACGATGATGATAATGTAAGAAGAAAAATATATAAAAAAAGAAAAAAAAAAAAAATCCCGGTTAGTAGAAGGCCAACCCCACCGAATTGATACAAATTTGAAACCGAAAAAAAGCAATAAAGACAGCAAAAGGAAGGAAACTCCCACATCACATTCACATTGAAAAGGCCCCAACACCAAAGCCAAACATGCAAACTCCAACCAGCAGCAACATCCCCTTCGTCTCCGCCGCCTCGATCTCCTCCCTCGGCGATGACAACCAAGAAGCGCGGCCCCCACGCGCTGCCCTCCGCCATCCCCGCCGCCTGCGCGCCCCTGCGCCGCCGCCTCCTCCTCGGCCTCCAGCTCGTCGTCTCCTTTGGCGTCCTCTTCTCCGTCCTCGCCCTCCTCCGGATCCACTCCTCCTCTCCGCCGGCTGACGCAGACCTCCCCTTCTCCGGCACCCCTAAAATCGCCTTTCTCTTCCTCGCCCGCGACCGCCTCCCCCTCGATTTCCTCTGGCACGCCTTCTTCCAGGTCTCTCTTCTCTCTCTCTCTATCGTGCGCTTTGTTTTTTGGGGCTTTGATTGCTTGGGCGCTGAGATGGGATAACGGTGAGGCGTTTGGCAGAATGCAGCGGAGAGAAGCTTCTCGATATTCGTGCACTCTGCGCCAGGGTTCGTGTTGGATAGGTCGACGACGAGATCGTCCTTCTTTTATGACCGCCAGCTCAATCATAGTGTCAAGGTCGTCTCCTTCATCTGAAATGGAGTGCTTGTTTGTTCATTTGATTGTGCTTGTTGCGTTTGAATTGGAGCTAGAACCTGTGGTGGCGTAGGTGGCTTGGGGAGAGTCCAGTATGATTGAAGCGGAGCGGTTGCTGCTTGATGCCGCGCTTGAAGATCCTGCTAACCAACGCTTTGTTTTGCTCTCTGATAGGTATGATTTTACGGTTGTCTTTTTAGTTCAAAATGTTGCCTTATTCTTGTTTGTAGACGTAATAATATGAGCTTGAAGATTATTTGATGCATAAATAGCTGGACTTTTATAAGGAATAGGAAATATAGGGATTGTGTTCGCTTCGACTCAAAGAAACCTGCCACACGGAAAATCTGCAGCTGGTCTCTCTTGTACATCTAAAAAATAGGTTATAGCCTGTTTAGAATCAAATATATAATACTTTATGAAAGTAAATTTATTTACACGCTTTTTAAGGTGGCAATCTTGGAAGAAACATATGAAAATGACTATCAAGAAGCTAAAGAATATGAAAGAGTTCCTGCTGTTACGGCAAACAAAAGCTCCAGTTGAGTCTGTTTTTGGACTGATTTTAACCTATAAATGTTGTTATTGGTAGAACTTGTTACTCTCTTAATTTTTGTAGTTTGAAAAATATTTATCCAATCTCAAATATTTAAAATTCAAAGTTTTGATAGTATGGAACACTGATGAGCTAGGCATTTATTTGTCCCAGTTATATTGTTTTTCCTCCTCTAAACATATGGCCTCTCAGACAGTTGAATAGGCTATTTTTCATTTTAAAAGTATCGGTTTCCTTAAATAGTTGTGCAGTATGGTGTTTGTTTCTGATCCAATAAAATCTGATCTGACTTTGCTGATTGTTGCAGCTGCGTTCCTCTTTACAACTTCAGCTTTATATATGATTATTTGATGTCATCTCCAAGAAGTTTTGTGGATAGGTGAGCAATAGCATTTTTATGCCCTCATTATGTATAATACACAAAAATAGCAATTGCAATACTTGTCGTTTAATGTTGATAACCATGCTAATTATTTAGTGTCAGTTGATGTATTTTACAATGCAGTAAATTTACAGCTATGTTAGATTGGCTATCTAAATGTTTCTTGTTTGTCTTCTAGCTTTCTTGATAAAAAGGAAACACGTTACAATCCAAAGATGTATCCTACCATTCCTAAGGAGAATTGGCGGAAAGGATCCCAGGTTTTAAGATGAATTTTTTTATATACATTAATATAAGATCAAGTTTTTAATAAACATTCCCTTTTAAATTTTACTTGTTTACTTGCTTTATCTTATGGTTATACTTATATTTCAGTGGATAACATTAGTTAGAAGACACGCAAGAGTTGTTGTAGCTGATGAAGTTATCTTTCCAATCTTCAGAAAATATTGCAAGGTAAACCATTTTTTAATGTGCAGCAAAACAACAATGATTAGCTCAATAATAGCCCTATTCCTGGTTTCTTTTTTAAAAACTTTCAGATATCTTGGCCATAATGTGTACATGGCAATGGTGTTAGTTTTTGAAATATGCTTCATATTATATGTAATGCACATACTATTCTGGATGTCAATCAGAATGGAGAGAGGTTGATGTTTGTCTTAAGGTGCAAAAATAGGGGCTAGAAGATCTGATTCAATCATTTGGAGTCATAGGTAAGGGATAAGCAGGTTCAAACACTCAGACCAACCTAAAAAATCAATACATTATGATCTAATATCATTTTATATATCAATGTCGGCAATGAACTAATGTTATTGCAAGTATCTATCATGCAGTGACTCTTAGGATGATCTAAGTTATGCTAAATACATGTTGTGAAGATTCTGTGCATGTGAGACGGGAGTTTGAAGAGAGGAGATGAGCACTACATCCAAACATTTTTTTGGTTATATTACTGATAGAAATTCAAAATAGAATTTTTTTTTAATCTAACTCTTGGTTCTATTTTGACTAGTTAGTCCAATTACATAGAAAACTGAATAACTGCTTAAATTGACCTATTTCCGATTTGAGGGGCCAGGATCTAGGTTCTCACCTGTGATCTCGCATTGGTTGTTTAATCTTGCTTAGATCTATAGGATGAAAAATTGAACCAACAGCTACTACATTGGTTGGACCTGAATCTCCTGAAGAATCTCTAAAACCTCCTTAAGTAAAAGATTATGTGCATATCTCATGTTAGGTTTCACTTGCAAACATTGATGGGCTTGTATGTGATGCATGGGTGGAGGATGGTTTGATGGTTTTCTTCTCAGCCTTAGTAATCAATTTTGCTATTAGTGGTAAAAAATTGTATAGGGAATTACATCTTAATTTATGCAACATCCACCTAACTTCATATTTCTGTAAGTTTACACACTTGGTTTGCATAATCTAAAATTTTCTTTCTCATGTCTTAATACAGCGGCGACCAGCATTAGACCTTCAAGGAAAGCCCAATATTGTGAGTGATCTCTCTTATTGTTTTTATAGTTCTAACTTAAATAATGCATTTGGATGAAGTGAGCAATATCCTTGATGGTTTGCCCTAGTTCTAGGCTTTCTGGAGCTTTAACTTTCTGAGTTGTTCTTGGATGTCACTCTTATTGTTTTTGTCATTCTGGGTATGTGTTTTGATCTGCTTGTTGTCAAGAAAATTGTTTTGTCTGCATGCTTTTTGTTCTTGCTTCATTTGATATTAGCACGTGCAAAACTAAGGCTAATCATAGCTTCATTTATATCTTAAAGATAAATTGTTTTAAGGATTCAAATAAAGACTTCATTCAATATACAAAATTAAGGTTCTCACATGTACCATCCTTTTTAATAAATGAACCACATACAAATGAAAATGGAAGTGCAATAAGGTTTTTGATAATATTATTATGGAGATTTCCCAAAGATATTCCTATGCCGACCCCTTATGTGGATAAAATGACAGGTCCTCTATTTTGGCACCAAATATGGCTATATTTAGAATTTTGTATACCTTGAATGGACAAAATGGTCTATCTTGTTACATTTAGCATGCATTTTCAGTTTGTCAATGAATATGAAATATACCTATTCATATGACCTGGCCTTCTTTTGACATTTCTATTGAGATTTTCACTTTGATGATGTTCAGAAACCAGTTGTGCAGAAGGAACACAACTGCATTCCAGATGAGCACTACATCCCAACATTAATTTCGGTAGGCATTTGACTTGAATTTCTTTCAGTACTCCGGAATAATAGATGTTCCACAATTTGTAGCATATCAGAAGTTGCTATAGCGGAAACCTTTTTTTTCTAAAATTCTTTCCTTGTTTGTTTAGTTGCAGTCTTGGATTATGTTATCCAACTATTTTCTTCCATGATTCCATTTTACTGGTGAACATATGAATGTGGTATTAATTGATAGTTCGATACCAGAATGAGGTTCATAATGTATATTTTGTCTGTTTGATTCATTTTCATTTATTTTAGATGAGCAATCTTGAAACTGAAGTGGAGAGGAGAACACTGACATTTACTAAATGGAATATATCTTCATCCAAAATGGAGAAGCAAAACTGGCATCCTGTTACTTTTGAGTATGCTAATGCTAGTCCTCAGCACATCAAAGAAATAAAGGTAAAGCACTTTCTCCAGATCTTAGATGATCATGGTTTTCCTTGTCATATACTGTTCTCCAATAATTTTGTGGATTTGTTTGCAGTAAGCATGTTAAATTTATTTATGAAACTACTAGTGTTGTCTATAGAAGTGTTTAACTTCAAGAACATATGCTATCTTTGTGTTTGATATAAGTGTTTGGGTGAACCTTGATTTTGCTTCTGTTGATAAGAGGGAATAGCAGACATCTTAAATGATCATGGCCCTTTTCAGATTTAATACTCCTCCCTTTTTTTATTGCTTGGGTGAATGTTTGAACTGCAATGTGTGTGGTATGTATGTGGGTGGTCAAAGGACTGTATAGTGCATATGTGGTGTACTGATGCATGTTTGTTGCATAATACACATAGAATATATATAGAAGTTCAATAAAAAGCATATAATAGATAAAAAAACATGGAAATGGTTGCTTTTGCATGCACAGACCAGATCCCATTGTGGGCTGGTATAAATTTTGTTTCAATTCCTGGGCAAATGGTTGTCTAGAGCAGCACCATCAGAGGCCACATGAAAAATAAATTGCCTCCTTTTCTTGTTGGCTGTCACATATCTATCCTTCATTCCCTGGCAACCTTTGAGTTTTCATGTGCAACAATTCTGTCATCAACAATCCTATCCATCCACCCATAGCTGCTGTTGATGATGGGGTACAATGGGGAGGTCAAGAGGCCTAACACCATATTTTGCTGTCTGAAGGAGTTATTATATGGTATTGGGATTTTATGGTAAAAAGTTTTTTATTTTTTGACATGATATGATGCAGAGTTTCATGGACTAAATGCAAGCGTAAAACTATCAATTGTTCAACTGATCAAAATGTGAATGTTCAATCTATAATTGAGCTACAAACTTCTGTCAAGTAGCATTGAGGTCAAATATGCTTTTCAGTTGTGCTACTATGAAGATCTTTAGTGAGCTTGTAACAAAGAAATTCTGAAAATGCTCTCTTGTTTATGAAATGAGCGGAGGCTCAAGGTTGAAATCAAAGCTCAAAACTGAAACTCAGGTTCTTCGAACCCATTAACTAAATATTCTTCCATTTCCATAATTCTAAATGTGGTTTTGCTTGGTTATTTAGGAACACTGTAGTCATTTATATGCACGTAATTATTCATACTTTAGGGAATGATTTTCAATAAACATCATTTTAGAAGGCAGGGTGTTAGATAACTGTCAAACCTACCAAGGGTTCATTGCAAAGCAACAATATGAGTAATGTATCCGGTCACACAAATGTGCTACTTATTCCTAGAGAGCATTTTCCTCTAAAAGACTTTCAGTCTTGGTCCATTGTGAGCCCTAAGGTCGAGAAACATATCTGCTGTTGTCATTTGAGGAAGATATCAAGAACAAGAATTTACTCCCTGGTCCTGTTTGCCTTGCTGGAATTTTTTTTCTTTTCGTTGGAACACTAAAACTTACATTCACATTGACTGCTTCCAACAGTATTATACTTTTCTTAACCCAAATCCTAATTATAAAATATTGTGCAATTTAATTTTCTTTTCATAATTCTTTGTAATGACAGTAGCTCTTATTTTATGATCATACAGTTGATTTTAATATTCAGAAGGAATGGAAAAACAGCAATCTCCATACTTAAGAGGCTGAATAAGCCAATCCTATTATTGACAAGTTGTTGCTCAATTGTGCAGGATATTGTTCATGTGTATTATGGCACAGAGTACAGGACCGAATGGTGTCAGAGCAACGCGACAACAGTCCCTTGCTTCCTATTTGCAAGAAAATTCTCCAGTGGAGCTGCCATGCGCCTGCTCAATGAAGGATTAGTGGGCCCTTTCAATGCTGCTGCACTATTAGCTTCATGATTATGATCTATTGAATTTCAGGCCTATGATCTGACGTCAGTTCCACGCGGCCATTGCACTCCAGTAAATGCTAATATTGTGTTATTAGTAGACAGTATCGGACGCCCATCACCAGAGACTACACTGCACATACGACGGCCTACCTGACTGCAAATCTTCATCTTGCCACCATAAAGAGAAAGCAGGGTACAACAACCAGCAACATACAAGGGTATACAGAACTTTTGTTGAGGGTCTGTAATTTTGGAGAAATGGTATTATCAGAAAGTACACGGAAGCGTAGAAAAAAAAAAAAAAATCTGACTTCCGATTCATTTCTAGAAATAGTCAAAAGTAGTTATTTTCGACATTTAATTGTACAAAAATATATTTTAAAAAAATTACAACAATTAATATGTGAAATGTTATTGATTTAAATTTTTTAAAATAAAAAATTTTGAAAAATTAATTGTATCACACTATATGAGATTATAGATATCATTGTATTCTAAATTATTCATTGCAAATTATTGGATATGTTTTCATAAATTAGTTTGAATTAGGATATAGAAAAATAAAGTAAAAATTATTTTTTTACTTTTGGTGGAGAGTATAGTCACTTTCAAAATATCATTTTCGATCAATTAAATAATAAAAATAAATAAAATTATTTTATTTTATTTTTTATGATTTTCGTCACTTTTGGATCAACTGACTAAAGCCTTGACCGGTGTCTATCAAGGGTCCCATGCATTAATTTAGGTCCAGGCTTTCGGACGAAGACAAAAGTAATGGCCCTGGTCCGAAGGCGGAGCCCAACCCGAACAATGTTGACTTGGACGTCATTTTGCGCCAGGATTGGAGGGGGCTCAGGATTCGGGTTGAATCTATTTATTTTTAACTAAATTTTGAGTCAGACCCGAAAGCTGAAATCCCGAGCCTGAGCTGGAAATATTGGGGCCGAGTCGAGCTGGGCTTTTGGGCCAAAGAGCCCATTGACAGACCCAAACTGTTTACAACTGTACTTCAGCTATTTTCAAGATGCTTTAAAAAAATCAAAATCTGCTTGAACTCCTTGGTTTCTGTAGCAATAAACTTTCACCTGCTGCAAGTGATTACCAGAAGTTCGTTCGTGAGTGTTTCAGTAGAATCATATAATGTCTTGCAACAGGGTTGTCTTTTACAAACATTTTGCGCTTCACTTTTTTTTATGGTGAAAAAAAAAAATGGAGAACTGATTCATCGGATGGCATTATGTTACTTTGAGATCAATGCTTGCATTTTCTACAACACGAAAGCAAGTTGTGTACCTCTGCGCCAAGCCAAACATCCCAAGAGTGCCTCCAGTATGAAGCATCACCACTTTTGCATCTCTTTCAGCTTCAGACTGGGAAAGAAGATGGGCTTGCTCCCAACCTGCCAAGGTGTATATTGGATCCAGCAAAATTCCAGTGTCCCGTGCAATTTGCTGGCAGAACTCAATTTCACCCGTCAGCACCTTGCCAAATCTGCAAGTCATTAAGACGAAATGCTTGGATTGGGCAAAAATTTTGGGTTTTCATATAACAAAAACTGCAAGCATATATTTCAATGAAAGTCAACTGCCGGGTACAAAATTCATGGACATTTTGCTGTTAATAGCAAAACCGTGACACTGGAAATCACATCCAATATATACAAATGTATGTCAAGAGAAAGATACAAATACAAAGAATAAAGAATGCAAAGAACTAGACTAAACAAAACCTAAGTTCATCAATTTGCATATACTAGACTCCATTGAACAAAGGCTTCATTGAATCCTAGCGTGATACAAACACGAGGAAGCATGCGGCTTCTCAATAACCTGGGGCCAGTGGCATTTAAAGACCATAACTTTAAAGATTCTAAAAGCTAATTAGCCATCTTCACTACTTCTGCTGCTCACTCTCCACTAATATAGACCAACAGTAGAATTCTTTCCAGTTATTACTAGAGATATACTATCATTTTTTCCAAAGATTAAGCCATATTTTTTAATTTGTAGCCCATCCTTAATTGTGTCGGGCTTAAAATATGAATGCTAATCTAATTCAAAGCCAAAACAGTATTCAACAGAAAGATCAAGAAATGCAGAGTCATTTCACTAGATGACACTCTAGACTCATTTTAGATATCGCTGAATTCATACTGCAAGGCTGTCAATTACAACTTTCTAATGTAAAAAATGTGAATCAACTTATCTATAGTCAGAGAACGATTGTTGGGAGAAAAGACAGACCTCCTTGGATAAATACGGTCCACCCAATTCACGATATCACCATCAACTTCACTGAGTATTTGTTCAGGAACTTCTGCTTTACAAACCCTCTTGAAGTTAGTAATTAAAACTTTCTCCTTCATCTTATACCTTTCAATAGTATCAGCAAGCATCACAGCAGTTACTTTCCATGGAAGCCTGCTCAAGGGAATTCAATCCAATCATCAAATTTTGAAAAGAAAAGCTCAATCTATTGCAAAGGAACCGGAGATGGAGTTAGCTGGTTAGATGCAGTAGAGCTAAATGGATAGATAAATCGATGAAAATACTGACCCTAGTAATGATATTCCCAAAGCCAAACCAACGGCAGTTGTCCCAGTACCAGCATCTAAGACTAACATGACTGGTTGTTCTGGTCCAAATACTCGTCTTTGAGAAAGATATGCCAACAGTCTTATAACACCTGAAAGATGAATCACATTACACTTCATTTTTTTAAATTAAAAATACTAGAAGAAACTGAGAAGAATCCTGGACCCTCCTTTTTCTTTTATTCTTAATTCTTTTCTTAACAGATTAGGTTGCATTAGATGATAAGAAGTCTGACCTAATAATCCAGCTGCATTGCCTGCACCTTCATTAACAATGACAACTTTTCTATACTCATTCTTCATGTTGGACCATGGGTCAGCACAACTGCTTGAAGTAATAGAATCCAATTTGTCTGATTGCCAACCATCAAAACTTTTGTCAAAAACATCATCCACTGATGTAACAGAACCATTGCTGCCAGCAACTAGATTAGCATGTTCATAAAGCATCCCTTCCCTATCAGCATAAGCAGATCTAGGAATATAAGTAGTGTTGCCATACATTAGGGATACCAGGTTGTAACCAGTAGGAATTTCAGGTGGTTCACCCCTTAGTAGCAAGTGGGATTTTATTCCTCTCTCTGCACAAGAAACAGCTGCAGGGGGCACAGTCAGCTTCAATTAATCCATTTTTGACACTCATCAGCAAAATTCAAGGGGAAAAGAAAAAGGAAGAATCAAATGCTAAAATGCAAATGGGATTTTCATGCTGTGCAGTGCCATGTAAGATCAACAAATTACATTGGACGTATGCAGTACAACTTAGGGGTTCAAATTCCTAAATGTGAATCCATTGTATTTAAGAAAAGAAAATGGAATACTAGACACAAAGCATAATGGTTTAAAAGGGAATATGAAACAGGAGACGTGGAAAGGAGTCAAAATCAATACCAAATCATTGAGAAT
Source organism: Trichopus zeylanicus subsp. travancoricus (assembly GCA_005019695.1). NCBI lineage: Eukaryota > Viridiplantae > Streptophyta > Magnoliopsida > Dioscoreales > Dioscoreaceae > Trichopus > Trichopus zeylanicus. Next base: position 169,846 of record RXID01015161.1, read on the forward strand.
CCTACCAACAGCTGCTGCATGAGCACTCTGACAGCCACCACACGTAACCTGTAAGAAAACATAATGTAATATAAGTTACAGCACACACCAATATAATCTAAATTGGCTTTTTTCTTTTTGCATCTATACCCCTCTTCAGCCCCCAACCAAATGGCCAGTTATACATTTAGCCCTGTAAAAAATGATTGCTACTCACAAAATATACCCTTTTAGTATTCAAAATATCATGTTGCCCTTGTAAATATGCCTCTCTGAAAGATGAAGTTCATCCATAAATCAATCTCTAAAAAACAGAAACAAACCAGTCCACATTTTTTTTCCAGTCCAAAGATGCTCACATCATTCAATATATGACAACCAGTCTGAAATTTTGATAGGACACGACTAATTCCTAGACTTCTCCTTCTTCCTTTTACTCACACAAATGAATAACTCCTACTTCAAGTTCGACACCCCCTTGCATAGTTTGTTACCAAGAGTTGCTCATGCAAAATCCAAGACAATTCAAAAGCTATATATTCACTTTACCCGTAACGCCTTTGGTTGAGTTCTTAAGAAGTTTTTAAATTTCTGTTTTTTGTGTTACAATTAACATGTCAGCATCAAATATTTAGTCAATGCATTCACTTTGTAGAATCATATTCTTTTTAGCTTCAAATTGTAGGCCAAGCCCCTTTCTTTCTATTCTCCCGGACTATTACAAAGCAAGAACTCATGGAAGTTGGAGGAACTAACCACATCGGTGGTACCATGTCGCCGCAGGAGCGGAAGCAGCGCGTCGAGCTTCCTCGCCTTGTTCCCATTGACGAATGGATGAAGCAGGTCATCGCGCACAGCATAAAACGATGACGGAGCACCATCCACCGCCACATCCTCTTTCCATCTGCCGAGAGCCGGTTTGGGATCGACGGAGAAGGAGAAGGAAGACGAAGACCTGTGTTTGGCGGTGATCTTGTCGATTCTGGTCCCTGGGTCCGGCAACATCCACTCCCTATCGAGGAGCTTCAAAATCGAAAACTGACGCGCCGATTGCTGCGGGAGACGTCGGAGATTGAAGTGAGAATAGAAATCGTTTTGGAGGAGATGACGGCGATCGAAGGGATAGGAAGCGGAAGTACCGTGGCTCGCGGCGGCGGCGGCGGCGGCGACGGCAGCAGCGCAGAGATTCTCCTCAAGCCCTGCTCCATTTCCTCGCGGCTCCCTGTCTAACCACAGGTCCACTGGGCATCGGCCAATAACAGGACTTTTGCGGAGAACCCCATTAATTTTCAACATTCACAAATTACTTCTATATTTAGACCAAATTATGCAGAAAACCCCTGTCGCGGAACCGACCTTAACATATTAGCAAAAACTATCCTATATTTCCTTATTTACTATTGAATTTGCAAAGTTATTTTTAATTTAGACTCCCATACAGCATTTGATTTGAAATTGGAATCCCGCGGATCATTTTTATAAATTAATATTTTTTTATTAAAATTTTAAAAATTATTTAATTTTTTATAATAATTTAATTTAACAATAATATTAAATAAATAATATTAAATTTTTTTTTGAAAAAAAAATTCTGAAATAAACTGTGGAGCCAACGGTTTGTGAACTTCCAAACAAGCACATCTATTAAAGAAATGGGCTGTATGATTTATATGCGTAAAACCCCCTATATTATGATGCATTACGACATATGTCCATCCTACACCGTTCCTCAGACAGCGCAGCGCGGAAATCGACGAAGAAGAGCTTGGTCCTGTCCCCGCAAAACCCAAAATACAAAGACAAACCCTAGAAAAGGGGACCTCCGCCATGGATCCCGGCGGCACCGCCCGGGCATCGTCGGAGCGCAACCTCGAGATTGCCCGCCGCCTCCTCGCCACCCGCGACCTCGTCGGCTGCAAGTCGTTCGCCGAGCGCGCCATCGCCTCCGACCCCCTCTCTGTCGACCCCGCAGTCGACCAGCTCCTCGCGGCCGCCGACGTCCTCCTCGCTGCCTCCAACACCTCCAACCCCGACCCCTACGCCGTCCTCGGCCTCCCACCTCGTTCTCCTTCCTCCTCCGTCCTCTCTTCCTTCCGCCGCCTCTCTCTCCTCCTCCGCTCCCCTTCGCCTTCCACCTACTCCGCCGTCTCCGACGCCCTCCGCCTCGTTTCCGACGCTTATGCCGCCCTCTTCGACCCCTCTAAGAAGTCCCGCCCTGACTCCGACGTCTCCAAGAACGTCCAAGACGACGCCTTTTGGACCTCCTGCCCTGCTTGCTGCCGCGTGCACCAGTACGACCGGGCCTACATTGACCAAAATCTCCGCTGCCCCACCTGCGGCCAACCCTTCCGCGCGTCCGAGCTGGCGGCTCCGCCTCCAATCGTGCCTGGCACTGACTTATACTTCTGCTCCTGGGGCTTCTTTCCCCTTGGTTTCTCCGCTGAACCGGCGAACGATGGTAAGCCCTTCATTCCGCTGTTCCACGAGCAGCAGCCTGGCATGAGTTCCCAGGCGCGGAGCAATGTGAGGCATTTCAAGAAGGCAGTGACAAAGAAGAAGGCTGGTGGAGGTGTTGCTGATCCGAAGGAGGCGGAGGTGTTGCCGGCGAAGCCTGTGAGCAACATACATATTAATGAGGAAGAGGATGGAAGTCAGGCTAAGCCTGTTCGCATTGACATCAATGAGGAGGTTCAGGGAGAGGATTGTGGCATTCCAAACATCAGTATAGACCTTGATGCCACTGAGGAACTGTTTGGCAACTTGCCTAATTTTGAGTTTTAGGTTAAACAGTTCTAAGATCAGGTTTTGCAGTGGGGAATTTTGTTGTCGAGACTGCCGAGTTTTGGGAGGAGTGGGCGTGGAGAATGCTTAAGAGGTGGCTGCTGCTTGTGGTGGTGATCTACTGGATGATGACTGAAGTATGCTTTGCAGCTCAGTGGACAAACTATGCATCTGTGACCTATCAGGCTGCTGCTTGTGGTGGTGATCTACTGGATGATGACTGAAGTATGCTTTGCAGCTCAGTGGACAAACTATGCATCTGTGACCTATCAGGTCCTCGTGTTGTGGTTTTGGTGGCATTTTGTGGTGATGGGTTTTGTGGAGCAAAATGAACCATTGATGCTGCAGACTCGACGGTTGTTATAGTAGAAGCTAACTGTCTTTGGTATATTAAAGCCTATTTTCGAATGCATTGCATGCATTGTGAACTTTATTCCAATTTCACTGATGGATGTGTCCTCTTTTTGTTGAAGTTGCAGCAGACTTCTTGTAGTTGTAGTGTAATTATTGATTGCTCAATATGCGATTTTTTTTTTGTTTCCAAATACTTGATAGGTTGTTTTGCTTCCACTAGTTTATGAAAGTAATAGAGGTAATGGCTGCTTAATTCATTGAAGCTACAATATTAATACTTCCTTTTTTTTCATCTCACAGCTTCAAATGTCAGCACATGCCTTGGCTCAAGTGATTTATTTCAATGACATTTTTGAGCACCAGCAATTATTTTGGACAACAACGAAATATGTTCTTGTTGCTTGCCAGGACTTGTCATGATTCTTGAGCTTCACTTAGTGTGGTTGACATGATAATTTTTGTAAAGGTCTTTTCAATCTTTATAACTATCTATCTGTCATTTTCTCTAATATTTGTTATGCGACAGAGTTCAATTATTAATAATGCGTTATTAGCTTTATAATACATGTTTTATGTCATATCTATAGTTAGCCTTATTTATTTGCATTTGTCATGGAATGCTTGGCTACACTACCGTTGGAATGATATTTTATGCTATAACTAAGAAATGAGGCTCCAAGCCTCACTAAAAATAAATTGATTTTTTGGGGATTCAGATGCAATTATTTCATGCCTCTAGTTCCTCTTGATCATAGCATGAGACACTGAATGCTCATTCTGATAGCATTGGGTGCTAAAGTCTACATTCTTGCGATTGTTGATAACAACTATCCAAGTCTGGCTAACCTTGTTTGTTTGTTTAACTTGTTATAGTGAATGTCAGCAGAAGATGAACCCCTTTTTCCTCAGATTGCATTGAGACTAGCTAAATCTATGTTTTGGAGCAGTTATTTTGACACCATAATCTTTTGTCATCATTGTAGCTTCATTTTTGGCAAATGTGGTGTCAGATTATAGATTTGGCTTACTATTGGCTGATAGTGGCTGCAAATATTGTCATTCTGGTTTCCTATCAATCTAGTGGCAAAAAGAAAAGGTAAATTTCTGTATTTGATCAAATAAAAGTGGCAGTTGTCCCTGACCTCAGCATCATTTGCTTCAAGGGCTGGGAATAAGTGGTAATGAAATCATCATTTGGAAGGCTATTTACTTTGGATGATTCTGGACCAATGTTGTCAAAACAATACAATTCTAGGATTCCATGTGAACTTTACTGCTCTTTGTTGATTCAAAATCATGGCTAATTTCCAATCCTTGAATATTTGAATCGCTCTTTTCATTTCAGCTATGCATGCATGTTTTGGAGGCCCATGCACATGAAGTAAAATTGTATTGCAGTGTTTGAAAAAAAGGCATCTTACTATGATTAAATTAGAATTGGCATGTTTATTATGTTCTCTCAAACTATGTTTTTGAGGTTCATGTTCGTATCCAGATTCTTAATATTGCTTCTGTTCTTTCAAGTGATTTTCAGGAACACCCAGAAGTTGTTGATAACATGACTCCATTTGTCATGTGATCAGCTGAACCTATGTCTTGACATTTACTTCAACACTTCCAGGTGGAAGTGTCAAGAGCAAATAAATGTCAAGCGAATGATTTCGATACCAAAAGTTTTATGTGAAGATGCATAAATCGACTCTTCATGTCTGCTTTAGTATTACAGATTCCACCCAATCTGTTTACATAAGTCGTTGCATTGATTTCTCTCTCGAAGTGGCTTGCCTAACATGAGAATGCTGTCTGTATTCTATGTTGATGTCTGATCAACAATAGTATTATCGATGTGTTCACTGTAGTTTCTTCTGAAGTCTTCATGGTAATGCAGCTGCAATCAAAACAAACTTTGGGGTTTTTGCAGGGAGTATTTATGCACATTTCCTTCAATTATACCACTTGTTGCATAGTCCAACAGTATATCCTATTTCCTAGATGGATGTTCAAAATGAGATTACATCAAACACAAGCCACATCCAGCACAAGATAATGGAGAACAAAGGGCAAAGGGCAGGTAGAGTAATATTGGATTTCCTTATTTGGATTTTAGGGGCTAGGATTTCCTTATTTAGATTTTAGGGGCTGGATATCGATTTCATTTATGACATGGATTCAAATCCCTATTTGGAAAATATCCAAAAAAAATTTCAGCATCCAGATCTAGGTGCATAAATTTTGGCCTCAATATGTACTCAGACTATGGTCTGAGAATCCTTTCGAGTTCTGAGTTCTGTTGAAAATGTTTTATAGCTCAATTCTCAATCTTGTACTTGATGACAGTAAAATTATACCTCAAAAATTTTCATTTTTCATCTCATCAAATTTATATGATAATTATTGTAATTTATTGTTTGGACACAACAAAATCTGACAGAAGACAAAATGCAAGAGAAGATGAGCCAAATGTGACAACAGCAAATCATCACTAGCAATCCATCATATACTGCCACCAACAGCACATGCATCATCAACTGGAATAAGCTGGCTAGCAGTTTTTATGCAAATTCTACAAGATTTTATGGAAATTCAAGAAATCAATTTATTCATTCTCATGACAATCCAAACATGTCCAACAAACTATATTTCCCATGCATATGCATAAGCGCACTCAATTAACCTCCTGCTTGGGAATATAATTTAAGCAGTAGCAATAGCTCCAGCTTCAGCTAGCAGGGGTGTCAGCTTTCCAGTGTGATTGATCTCTGTAACGCCTGCCAGCAAATGAACCATATAGATAGGTAACTCAGAGAAAGACCACCAAATGAAGAACTTAAATAAACAACTGACAGAGAGGTTTAAGAATCATACTGTCACATCCACCAATATGTTTTCCGCCAATGAAAACATTTGGCACAGTTCGCTGACCAGTCCATTCAGCTAGAGCAGCTTGAATCTGGGGTCCATCACCTTCCAGGAACAGATGAAACCAGTTAGTCAAACATATTCATTGATGAAATCAGTTAAACAAACAGGATTTAATCCATGTTGGAACTGACATGTATTAGAACTTCTAATTTTGTCAATCCTTCCAAAAAATATATTGCCAATTGGCTACAAAGTGAAATACCATGGCAGTCTTAGCAAGGTGCTGCATGAAGAATACAGATAGTGTAACAGGAAACATCAGATTGTAAAGCAGTTTACATCTATAAGTCAATCCAGCTCCATAACTATGAGAAGTGGTAAGAAGAATGTGACTCACTTTCCACATCCAATTCAATCACTTTGTAACTTGCCCCGAGGTGTGCTAACAATTGTTTAACCCGCTTGCAGAAGGAGCAGTATGTCTTGCTGCAATACAGAAGGAAAAAAAAATCAGGTATCAAAACTAAGAAAAAAGAAAAATTTTACGGTCAAGCCTGTGAAATTCCCAATGTCTTGCTAAAAGCAGGAAAATTTAATACACTAGTGTTTACTTGGCCGATGATATCCCCCATGAAAACGGTTTCAAGATATGCCTCATGGTATAAAGCATAACCCGAAAAACACGTTTTGCCCTTTTAAAGGCTTGAAATCTAATTGGGGCACCATGATAGAGTATTTTTTTTTTTTTTTGAATCTCATTCTTTAGCCAGGCCTTTCTTTGCTTATTGAAAAGCAAAACCGTTGCTCCAAAATCTTCTCATTTAGCACTAGTGAAGCCCCCAAATCTCAGAAGTCAATGAAATGCGATCTCTTCAATTCCCAGCAAGGTTTCTTCTTGCTCTTCCAGTAGATTGCAATCAGTTTTCCTCCTAATTACTGTCCTTTTTAGTGCTCTTCTCCCTTCAATGGGGACCATAAGTCAAAAAAATTGAGCATTCCTACTGTCAAAAAATCACCGAGAACTCTAATTGCCTTGTTGAACTTAGAACTCTTAGAAAAATCAGAACAATAATCTTGAAATCAAATTACAGTTTTTATACGTCAGTAACCATGATTCCATATATGTGGGCCCAAATAAAGATATCAAAAATTGTGCGCCTAAAAGTTACAAAATTGCAGAATAATTCATAAAAAAATAAGACAAGCAGGAGAAAATTGAAACAGCAGACTCAAAATAAATCATCTAAAAAGAATAACTTCGCTCCCAAATCGCAAACTTTGTAGAGCCAACACAAGACGTCTCCCTCAAAACAGAGATCTCACACACGAAGAACGATCAGGAAAAGTCCGGATTGACAATAGAATCAAACCGTTTCAACGAATCGAAGGGAAAAGGAGGGGGAAATCCGACCTGAAGACGACGACGGGGGCGGAGGAAACAGTCTCCTGAGCCTTGGATAGCGCCATAGCACCGGCACCCTAGTCCTCTTCTTCTCGCTCTGGTTCTCGCTAGCTCGCTCGCTCTCTCTCTCTCTCGCGTTGCTGGCTTCCACGAGGTTCTCGACAATATCTCTATAGCAATTTATAGACAGCAATTTATACAGTGCGTGAGGTCCACGTGACATGTGATGGAGGGTAGTGATGATGGCACGTGACGTACTCTGCTATATTAATTACTTGTAAAATTGACTAGGAAGCGAAATATATTTTGATAAAAAACAACTGAAATACATCTATCTTAAGTTAATAATTGAGGATTAAACTATTCTTTTTTTTTTGTTTTTCAGAATTCACATTTGATCATCTCATTTGTGACCGATTTGGTGGCCTTTAGGAGCTTCAGCGCGCGGAGATTAACATCACAAAATAATCACTCTCCGATTAGGATCACTCCTGTTATAAGGTGTTTCTCGAAATCAAAATATAATAAGATAATACGAGTAACTATATTGTTTCACATCTCTGTTCATCCTTATTATATTTGATTTTGAACCATAAATTTGATCCAACTGATTATAACTTGTGGAGATTTTTTGCAGACATGGCCCCATTAAATCATGAAATTAATTCGACCATCCACGTAAATGCATGCGTACCTATCAAAAAATTTCACACTGAAAAAACAAATTGAAGCGCGCATACATGCAGTAACACACTTTGGAGGCTTCGTCCTCACATGGGCTCCATGTTGCCCGAACAGGGTTCTCCCCAAAATTTTGCTTATCACGAAATCATCCCTCAATTTTTTTTTTCTTTCTCAGATGCTCCTGCCATGGTAGAGTTAGACAAGAAACCCAACCAAAAACCTAAATTTTTTTTCGATCCTGAAATTTGAGGAAAATCAATTCCAAACCTCTCCTTAGAGAGGTGCAAGGACTTTAATCAGAAACCCATATAACTGAGCTCATCCTTGTATGCCTGCTGAGATCATCTTGTTTTGCTGATCATTGTCAAAAAGCCAGATGAGTTTCAGGTAAAGCTGAAACAAAAATCTGTAGCATAAGATATTAGATTTGGAAACAGGATAATATGATTCATGTCACAGCCAACAAAACCCTAGCCTCATATATCTCCACTAAAACTACATACATATCTTTTCAGTTCCATGAGCTACCTCTTCCGTTTTCCACTACCTGAACCGCCAACTTTCTTGGCAGACGCAGCAGAACCCCTAGGTTTGGCTGCGGGCTTTCGCTTCGTGTCTTGCTTGTCATTGCTTTTCAAGTCCAGCTGAACTTGGATTCCTGTGCACACAAATGAGTTCAGTGGACGGTGATGAATACAAGAAAACAAATGAAATCATGGTACCATCACATATGTGCACAAGATACAAAAGCGCCAAACCTTTACTCTTGTCAGTGTGCAGATCCAGTTGGGGTTTCTGGTCACTGCTAGATTTAGTTGCATCACCTGAAAGAAGCAAAGCACAAGAGCTATTGGGTAACACTGACAATGAAAATGGTTTCTGTTAATCATTTTCTCCTTGGAAATAGCACTTTCATTATGGGTATGCTCAGAAATTGAGATAAGGATTTAAGCTATAGGGCTATGTGCAAGCCCCTGGACTGAGGTTCCCTGGAAAAATCAATATGCCAAAGCCAGAAGTACACACTAAAGAGTTAAGCTCAGGTAGGATACACCTATCACTAAAACAACCTAGGTGAGCTCAACATGCAAATACAGGAAATATTGTTGTTGATCATTTTGGTTTTCTAGTAGGAACCATAGTTTATCACAATCAACACATTAAATCTAAATTAGTTTTGTAAGATACTGCTACTTGAAGGATCATTTTAATAAATACATATTAGGTAATACACTAGGCCGTGAGAACATGCAACCAATGACCATCATTATAAGGGGAAAAACACAATTACCTGTATTATCTTCAGCAGAATCCTCCTCTTCGCTCTCTAAGGAAATATCACCATTTTCTTCAGGCAAAGGCAAATCACTATCCACAGGGTCTAGGATTGCTGCTATCCGCTTTTTCGGGGCCTTTTTCTGTCCTGGAAGAGTAACTAAATCTGCAGCACGTACAACACGATTGCTGCTACCTTGTTTGTATGCCTTAGTTAAAGCAGCTTTAACTGTTGAATGTACGCCATCCATAGGATTTGGATGGCCCTAACATCAAGAGGTACAATATTTAGTAAGATAGAAATGGTATACATATGTACATGAGAATATGAAGAAAGAAACAAGTAATAAATAATGTATAAATTTATTTTTGCAAGTTATACTTGCATCTCCATCCCCCAAAAATTCTGTCAAAGAGGTTTAGAGTGAGAAATGAATTCAGTCACTGGCCCCGCATGGCAGAGACTGATCAGGAACCTTGGTTTCCAAATCAAGGGTCTGGATCTGGATCCCTGCTCTCCAATGCAGTATCCGGACCTTCGATTTGGAAATCAAGAGTTCCCTTTCAGGGGCAGCGACTAAATCCATTCCTTTTAGAGTGAGACATTACACTAGAAAAAGGAACCAATTAAGTGCTAAAGCAATAATAATGGAAAGGAAAAATGTCAATATAAAACCTTTAAGTCTATTGAATACAAATGGAAGTATAATGGGCATCTCGCCACTCATATACTTCTACCCCTTAAATTGTTTTCTGCATGTAAAGGTGCATAACAGAAGACTTCAATATACAGTAGCCACCTACCAAACTGTAGCCTGTAGGTAGCCACCATGTATGCAGTCAAAGAAATCCCATGCTATCACTGATGAAAACTTCAAAAAGCAAGATTTCCTTACTAAAACAAGCAATCTTTGTCTATGTTATGGACAACCATTTATCTGGGGTAATAACCCAAAAGTAAAGAGGAACCAACATAATAACTGCCAAGTTTATATTACCCACAATTGATAAATGAACCAATTCAAAATCTTGTTAAAAACCATTTGCTTGTATCCATTAAGACATAAAACACTCAAGGTACACCAAATGCAGTGGGATATTATCCAGTCAGAATGCAGCATGTAAAACTCACAAGAGTTTTTTTTTTTTTACAACTGAATGGAAACCATATATACACCTTAGCAAAGATAGTGGGAATTCTATCTCAATAAGATGGCATTCCAACACAGCCATAACCCTTCAACTTCATATGTGATCCATATACAGGTACGGCCCCACCATGGCCCTACCACCGCCCCACCACTGTAACACCAACCCACACCCACAAAAGAACATGCACCTTGTGTGTACAACCATGCCAAAGTATGAGTTTTTAGGAACTGCCATGTGAAATATAGGATATTCAAACTGTTCAAAACTTAACAAATTTATGAGCTTTTTTAAGTAATAGTAATTTTACAACCCCCCAAAAGTCAGTATTTTTAAGTAATAGTATTTTACACATTGAAGTCAGATCCTATGAAGATCCTGTTCAAAAAACTACTGCTGCTGCACTACAAAAATTATGGAATCCTGCAAATGTGAGTTTCTTCAAGTCAACAAACTGCACCACAAAGAGAATTGGAGACAATCAAGAACCAAGTTTAAGGCACCACTAGTTTCGTAACTTTTGGGGCTAACAACTCCCTTATGGTGTGGCACAAGGCTATCCTATTGAGAATCCTATGGGTGTTCTTTACAAAGCGTAGAACATCTAAATCACAAAAACCTGCAGTCCAGAGTATCTACATCCATTGCTGGCATTTGTGAAGACATCTCCAACCAGATCATCTGTTAGTCTTTGTCCAACCTGATACTTATGTTGTTTTTGCCTTCAGAATAATTCCATTTGAAAAAAGGATAACATCTCAGTTTTTATTAAAAGCCATCGACATTCAGCCAAGCTCCTTCTTCTTAGAGAAATATTAACTGAGGGCCCATTTGGATACTTTTGAAAAGAATCCTACAGAAACATTTTCCATATGAATTGAGGTTGCATGACAAATCCTATGGATGCTAACAATGATGGTGGGTGGGCTCTTAATGATAGGAGAAAGTCAAATGAAAGCTACAACTTCATAGAAATTTTAAAAAGAGGTCTGGCCTCTTTGACCTCTTTTTAATTTCCAATGGAAAATGTGATTCCAGTTGAATTTTGGCCCCTCAAAGTAGTTTCAAACACCCACTTAGGAAAAAATCCCTACATAAGAAAAAATCTTTGAAAACCCCAAATCCTATAAAGGATGACATCCAAATGGGCTCTAAATGATGTAATTACCAGAAGGCCAAAGGGATGAAGCAAGAAAATGAAATGATTTTCTGCTACAAAGAAAAGTTATTCACAACACGAGATGACACTAGAATATAATATGCAAGATATCAAAATACCAACTCTCCATTACAGTACAATAGGTTTCCAGTATTATTGAGCAAAATGAAACTGTAAACTTGACCAAGAAAAACTAGAAATCAATGATAAATTGGAGAAAAGAGCTATAAAAAATACTGTATTATTGGTTCAAGGTATGGAGCTCACAATAGTTGCAAAGAACAAACCTGAAATTTGGATAGCTCCACAATTGTGTCAAAATCCTCTTGACTTAGCGAATAAGCATCCATGAACTCCACAACTTTACAAACAGCTTCATCCTGACATATTCTCCACAATATTAACATGATGTAGGATAACATTTTACTGCCTACTAAGTGCACATGATACATGTCCAACACAAAAAGGGAAATTGAACCTTGGGAAGCAAACAAAGTGGATCAGTCAGTTGTTTCAATAGAAGCGGCAAGTACTCAAGGCGCAGTGTGTCCCTACCAATATAGATCATAGAGCTTCAACAAGCTAAATATCAATCCAACATCAAACTCAATGGAAACAAACAAAAGTAAAAAATCACCAATCAATCCAAATCTTGATTTTAGAGAGACAAAGGAATACGCATAATGTATCAATAATTAAACTGAGTGCAGTGAGTTAAGCGGATTCAGTTACCAATGGAAACATTGTTGGTACAAGTTATTAAAATTGTGCTTCATCTTGCATGAATGAGCAAACAATATCGATCGTAAATTATATGAAGCTAACAATAAGTCGTGTAGTACTACGTAATTATTGCTCCAAGTAAAAACAAAATCTGTGCTGCATCTCAATACAGAAATAACTAGACATAATTCTTGATAGAACTAATGCCATTCCATCAACTTGAGTAACCACGGATAGACCCAGCCTTGTGACCAACTCTAGAAGGCTAGTTAGTTTATCAACCTATTGCAGTCATAGCCTCAAACAAAGAGGAAACCTTTGTGAACTACACACCAGACATGTAGCTTAAAAGAGTATCATAAACCCAACCATAAACCACTCAGATGAATAAAAAACAATAAGCAGAAATCCTCTATGATATTTCAGTCCACTCACAGAAGCACAATCAGGGTTAAGGCTGTAAAAATGAGTCAGGCCAGGTTCTGGCCTTGCGAAGTCTTAGCTGAAAGATATGCCATTAATCCCAGGCTGACCCCAGCCTGAATTTTGTATTAAATATTCTACACCAGACTTGGGCTTCAGTTGAGGCCTACTCGATTTATGAGATTTTAGAGACCGAATCAGACCTGAAACCCACAAACTCAAGCCCAAAGCCAGAATTTTCAGGCTAGCTGGGCCAGGTGTTGGGACACCAGGCCCATTCACAGACCTAACCAAGTTCATGTCATCACCACTTAAGTCATGGTTCAGTAAGAGAGCACTCAAATAACAGTTCCATTTGTATCTTCAACACAAAAAAAAACAGAAGGAAAAGAAAGAAACATGTAACAGAAAGAGACGTTGGAAGGATAAAGGCATGATTTTCGCAACCTTGACCCATTTCTTGTATTGATACCATCAGAAGGGAGAGAACCCATAGCATGCTATCTCAAACCACCAAGTAAAAAAAGTTAAATACAATGAATTGGGAAATCTTAAAAAATGCATCAACATGTTTCTAAATTTCATCAACAACGAAACCTTCTGATGCTATTGAACACCTTCAGCTTCATGAAACTCGTTCAGAAATAACTGTACCTTTATATACCACATGATTTTGTGTAACCCCCTACAGAGATGTCTAAATAAAACTCTGAAGATCTATTGCACAATTGCAAAACTGATTGAGAGTAGATAAAAAAGTAACGATTCCTAGTGCAAAAAAAGCAACAATATCACTAATTTTTGCACATTTAAAGAATATTTTTCTGGTAAAGATATCTAAAGAATATTAATATCAAATTCACACATGCTAGATCACTTCTAAAAGGACCAAAACCAGCTAACTTATTTTGGCCTTTTTATCCCACATTAATTCAACGTTCCTAGTATAAGCTAGACACCATGTGAATAATGATTTCTCCCAGTATAAGATGTACCTCTGAAAGGAATAACAAAAGTTAGGTAAAGTTTTAAACTTGACTAATGACAAGTTTAGAGCATGCATGGAGATTCCCTTTTTAAAACTTGACTAGTTCAGAGAGCACAGAGATTCACATTTTTAAACTTGGACTAGTTTAGGCAAAAGAAATTCTTCATAATGGAAGACCATTAGGCAATGCAAAAGGGGTAGCAGGCAGTGGGCCATCATAGAACTATCCAACAACTGCCATTTTCATGGTTTATAACTTTATCATAGAACCTGAACTATATACAATTTCTATTCTGCTGATATTCTCTGTTTTACTATATCTAGAGAGCCTCTTTCTAAATTTCTATTTTCTATCTTCTACTGTTCAAGAAAACACTACTACCCTTTCCCACCCTCCCGATTAATTGCATACAGAATACATCAACAATCATTTAAAGGGTGCTGAGAAGCATAAGAAATGCAAAGAAGCGACTTCAGGTTATAGGAGAAAGGAAAATATCAAAAGGTAAACTACATAAATATTACTTACCTGTCCACATGAGATCCTTGAGAAGCAAGAATATGAACATGGACATCCTCCAAAAGCCTCGTATTTTTTCCCATTGTTGAATTCTTTCCTAACCATCCACCAAATCTATTATAGTTACGCTCACCCTGCCAAAATAGGCAGAAATTAGAAAGCAAAAAATACTGAAAGCTATAAATTAAATTGGGAGAAGTAAAATAGAACTTCAGAATGTTCAATTAAGAAATGTTGAAGATCTAGGTTGTCATTATTCTATGAGGCCTTTCAATGCTAGTATGGTATGAGAATTGGCAAACGAATCTAACCACAGAAAAATACCCAAGCAGAACCATAAAGCATGGCTATTGCTAGTTAAGTTCACCAAATTTTGGCTACAGAGGTTTGCTGTAAGAAAAGATCAAAAACAAAACGCAAAAGTAAAACATAAAATAACATATAAAATGTAAATATAAAATAAAATAAACCTACTAAACTGATAATCAAAATTTGCACTAAAGCAGGCAGCAATTCATTTATGTACATATATATTATCAAGGGACTAATATCATGTGTTCAGGAAATTGAAGAAAGAACAGATTTCCCTCTGTGCAAAACACATCTACGTACTGTATCCTTGTTTTGGTATTCTTCTCTAGGACAAATTGTTTAACCCCACTTCAGCTACACCCTCCACCTTAACTGATCTAATCCTACAATTGTGCACCTTTTGGCTGCTTCTTATTGTCACTTCCTGGTTCTATGACACCCATCTAAGCATCATGTTGTTACTTCAATTACTCCTTCCACAATGAATCAAAAATACATCAATTGTTAGAACAATTAAAAATTCAAACATAGGTGATCTACTACAATCTTTGGTTTGGTCTTATTAGCAAATGACTGTTCCATTTCAATGCCTACAATTATCTCAGAGAAGGAAGAAGGCAAAAGGAAATGAAATGAAAATAAACTTGGCATATGCATTCTTATGCAGCTACTGTGGTTCTAGCCAAATTACCCTAGGGACATGTGCAAATTTGTTCAGCCTCTAAGATTACAAGGATACTGGATGTTTATCACATAAAACTTTCCCCTTTTTAGATGAATCACATAAAATTTCTCATGTTTTGTTGATGTGTGAATGATCTTAGGCAGTTCATCTACTATCCTTGTTCTAAATATCAGCTCACTTGAAATACAAATATACCAGCTGAATTAGTTGAGTGGTTGAAACTTGAAATATTGCTTCCCTTGAAATTACAAGAGTTAGTGCATTTCTAGAGGCTCCAAATTGCAATAAAGCATCCACTGACACCAACTTAACATGGAGAATAAAAATGAAGTTATCTTAGTTTAAAATAGTGAATGATTCTCTGTATCTGCTTTCTCATTATAGGCACAAGAGTGAATTGCATCAACACCAATGTTGTCAAAACTTGAGTAAAAACTAAAACAGGAACCATCCAGGCTAGTTAAATCTAGTTTGATCAGCATGTCAACAGGTGAACCATGACCTATTGCTGATTTAGAGGGCCAATTCAGGGTCCAGACCAAACATACTTGTGAAGTTCTTAGATATAACATATTTACAACATAACTAGATGGTCAAAAGGTAGTAAAGTTCTTCATTTGTTATAGCAGCTGTCAATGGGCCAGGCTGGCCTATTCATGCCTGCAAGCCTGGCTCAGAAATTTTAGGTATGGACCTGGATTTTCCAGATGAAGACTCACAGGTCAGTCCCAGGCCAGTAACTTGAGATTTTCAATAGGACTAATCTGAAGCCTGAGCTTGGCTTTAAATTATGTACTAAAAGTTTGGGTTGGGCAGGACTTCAGCATTGTAGTCATGCTTCAGGCCTAGGCTGGCAAGGAAGTAGGCCCAAGCCCTGGCCTGTGAAGCATAATGGCAGCCCTGCTATAAAGAACATGAAAGGAATAGAACAGAAACGATAATGAACAATGAATTTATAGAGGTACCATATTTTAAGATGACTTGAGTGGGTACCTGTTCTAAAACTTCCCTGCTTCCATGCATCAAAGCAGCCCTAAGGTGGATAAAGCATGAAACTTGAAATGGTTAGCTTTACCAGCAAAACAAAAGGCATCATAAAAACAACAATGAGTTCAAGTATATACGGGATAATGGAAGACGCAAATGAACTAGCTTGAGAGAGTTGCCATTGACGGTATCTTCTAATTTGTACATTGAATATATCACCATCAGCAATAGAATCAGCAGACCGGGCCAGCAAATTCATCCGCTTAACTCCATTTTCATCTTTTCCTGCAGACACTGGTCGATAATTGATATAATTTTCCTGCAGTCACACAGAAAAATCATTATATGACAATTTTCATATCATAGATATAATCCTGATGTATTACAATTTCAAACCACATATTGGAGCAGTATACCCATTGTTGTATATGTATGAAGCAACTTGAGGTTTTCAAATAGGTAGGAGGGAATGTTGATGTATCATTGACAATGCGAATCATATACTGATGAAACTATTAAAAAATAAAATAATATTAGGTTTCTTAATCCTCATTTACATGCCAAACCCTTGGAAATTAAGTAGCAGACACCAAAAACACATACAAGACCCTCAAGGGAATTTGGTTATACAAAGCAACCACACGTAGGCTACATTTTCAAACGGCAAACATAAAGCAGACCTGGTAGAGGATCAATGAAGAAATCACAAGAATAACCACTGAGACTTTATTGTTATATAATCTAACACTGTCATAACAAAACACAGAAGCAAAGAACAAATAAGCAAAACAAGATGCTGCAAAGGAAAAGCAGTAGAAGCTAGTTCTATAACAAAATCATATGAATAGTATTCCTGAAATAAGACATGTATAAAAATTTATATGAAACCAAAAACTTTGTAAATGAAACGTTGGACATAGTACAAAACCTGGATGATTAGCGGGACCAAATCAGGATCACTCATGCTAAGATCAATCCTTTCATCCATCCGCAACTTGCCACCATTGAAGCCAAATAGCCTAAGAACATAATTTCAGTGGAACTTCTTAGACTACTCACATTAGCATACACAAAGTTTGTAGCACTGTGGAAGTTTTACTTAGATCAAATGTAAGCAAAGAAGAAGGAGATTGGTAAATGTCAATATATCAAGATTTGGGTAATTGGAAACAGGAAAAATAAACATAGCAAGATATAAACGGGACAGAAATAAAAGAGAAGCCACCTTATGAGGATTGAACAAACTAATAGTCAAAACAGAAGCATTTGGAGAATAACAAGTAATTTTCAAAGATGATATAACTAGTAAGGAGGTAAATAATATTAGTTATTTGATGACCTGAAGGAAAAGAAATAAAAAATAAAAACCTTATTCAACTATCAATGCACGCACACATGAAAATAATCACTAAAAACAGATTAGGAGCAAGAGTACTTGTCGACAGCAGTAAAAGGGGAAATGTCCTCGTCTTTTGAGCCACTAAGTAGGCGTTCTTTAATATCATCATATTGGAGCACAGATTGTGAAGTACTCATATATTGCAATTGGTTCACAGCCATCCGCATATCTCCATTAACTCTGTCTGCTAGTTCCTCAAGTGCAATCTGTTCAAGAAGAAGAAAAGAGACATCGAATTTACATTAGTCATGATAAGAGAGAAAATTGCACGCTTTCAAATGAACCATTTGAATTTAAAACCAACTCCAAGACACTTTTGATGAACCCAATGATATGGAGTTAGGCAATAAGCAAGAATCCTCTGGTACCTTCTAGAACATTTCAAAAGAGCAGGTTTATCCCTAAATGGAACTACAGAGAGGCATGAAGCACATTTCTGTTATAAGACTTGGCAGGTAAAATGCCGCAATGATAAATGTATCACCTCGTTAGCTGAAAGGCCTTCTGTGCTAGCAATTTGCATCAACCTCTTTGCCATCTACACAGAGAACCCAGATATGTAATTTAGCAGATAATACTTACAAACAAAGAATTGTTCTTTATAGAGAAGGGTGTCTTATCAGTTAAAAATAAAGAGGCTTGACAGCAGCCAAAAACAAATGACAGACAACATTCAGAGATAATCCATAAAAACCATCTCAAGACATTCATGGCTCAAAGTTGCTGTTTCCTATGAATGATCATGCTCAGATATATTTGACAGTCATGGTACAAATTACAGGATAGACTATGGGGCCAATAAAAAATGGCTAGCTGAAACTAAAGAATCCAGCAAATATGTAACACAATTATAGCATTCAAGAATCATGAAGTCCTCTGATAGCCAATGTGCTTATATACAAGGTTAAAGTGTTTGATATGAATACTTGCTCTTCTTGGATCTTCTTCTTCTTGATATAATCAATGTTCCAGTAGATTATGCTGCTTTATGCAATCATTCGAAGTTTATAGGTATTTAGGACCCAAAATGAGAAGTTATAAAGCTTTCAAAATGAGCTCATAATAATCTAATTATCTCTACAACCACTTACATAAACCAATTTCATTTTCATACCTTACCTGAAATTTAAATAGCTTAGTTTTCTTCTATGCAAGGACTAAAGTTAAAAGGTGCTAAGAAACAAAATATAGACTCATAAAGCATTTGAAATATGATTAAAATGATATAAGCTTTTCATGAATCAGTAACATAAAAATCTTCATTTTCATACCATAACCTGAATCAAGAACAAACACCATTAAGTTAAATGTATAGAGAAGTATGGTAGAAGCTAGGGTTCCAAGGACAGCTAGGGTTTCATGCACAGTAGACAGAGAGAAGACAGAAAAATAAAGAGAGCTTTTTTATTCAACTGAAATTGATAGAGACTACAATAATACCTCAACCCTCATGTCTTACTCCTACATATGTGTAGGAATCCTACTTCAACTGGGTTACACTAAATTAAGCTTCTCAGTCCAAAAAGAGAGCCCAGGTTCTTAACAGACCTGGATTCCTAATTACACTAGAAAAGGACAAAACACAAAATAAGGACAAAATAAATAGCAGATTCAAAGTATACTTCAACATTGAATACATCTCCTGATGTGAAAGAACAATCAAAAAGTAAGTAATATTCAGTAATAAAAAAATTGAATAGTGAGCAACCTGCTGTTTTGTAGGCTTCCTAAAGTTGAGAGGCATGCAATAGTTGATAAGGCTTTTAAGCTTTTGGCTGTAGCGATCATTGCATATGCAGATAATTGGTATTTTAGAAATCTTTATGTTGGCAATAAGATCACTCACTCCCCCTCTATCCCCTGCAGACATACCATCAACTTCATCCATAATCAGTATAGACTTTGAATACTTTGACCTGCAATATTGAGACAAAAAGATCCCTGAAGCAAAGCATCATCTTGTTGAACACTTGGATTCATCACAAACATGCAAACCTACCGATCCTTGTCATAACAGAGGGCTTTATTGCTGACCAGTTCTTTGATAGAGTTTGGTATATTTCCACCAACTCCTTTGAATATCTTTGCATCAGCTTTCCCACGATTGTCACTTGCATTCACCTACATTATGGTAAAGAACTATTAAATACAACACTAACATAAAAATGAATATCATGAGCCATTTGCACATCGCAACAAATAACCAATGTCATTCTCATTGTCATCAACATCATCTAAGCCTCAAGTGGAGCTGGTTAAGGAGTATAACTTAAGACTATTGAAAGCTCCAAAAACTACATGACAAACTATTCATCAGTAATCAACCACCAAAGGTTACAAAGCCCATAAAAAGTGAACTTTAGAGACAAGGGGATCAAAAACCCAGAGAAATGTCGGGTGTCATCAAAGATCTAGCTAAGTTCTCAAAGGAGATGCATGAAAGAACATTTCTCCCAAAAACCATAGTACTAAAAGATGAGAATATTAAGCAAGTTGTGTTAAAATGGGGATCCAAATTTGTCACTGGCGACAGTTTGCAAACCAAAAAGAAACATATTAGTCAACCAAAAAGCACATGAGAGTTCCTATTGTCAAGAAAAAAAATAAAACATCAAAGAATCAGAAAAACACCTCGATTGCCTGGAATCCAAGCATCTGACTAACCAACTTTGCTGATGTACTCTTCCCAATGCCAGGTGAACCAGATAACAGTACAGCTTTTTTAAATCCACTATCATTTTGCTTTTTCCCCTTTCCATTCTGACCATTATGCAAGTAGTGCTCATCCCAGTGTGATAACCAATCATGAAGTTGCTTAATCTGTAAAAGAAACTGTTGGATCAATATCTAAAAATGGACTATGTTATGAAAGCATAAATTAGAGATACATACCAGAGATTGATTACCAACGATGTCATTTGGAACCTTTGGCTTGTATTTTTCTGTCCATGTCAACATATTGTTGTCACCACTCTTGCATTTTTTCTTAGATGGAGAAGAGGAAATACTTGGTTGAACACTTTTTGACGAAACCACACCCCTTTTACTCAAGGAGCCAACTTGATCATCTGATACACAATAAACAGAGGTAGGGCACAATCATTATTTGTATGCATTTTTAGCTAATTAAGTTCTACAAACATGTGGATTAAGGAACCAACACTTATTAACAAATTGTTTGTACAATGAGTACGTCAAAACATGACTGAAATTGACGTAGTTTCGCCCAAGAGCCAAGAACCACTATAGATCTCATTTTATCAAGGTATCAAGACAGCTACCAAATTCAGATAAGCATTGATGGATTCACAGAGCATAAATGAAAAAAAGGCTTAAATGAAAAAAAGGATTGTTGAAACTTTATGAGACAACAGTACAACAAATGAAATTAGATAAAGCATAAGGCATGGGCTAGCATTGTTGGAGATATGACATTGAAAATGGCTGCCAGTCTCAATAAGGCAGCCAGTAGCACATTGTTAGGGTATGCAAACCTGGGTGCCTACACAGTTTTGGAAGGTTTTTAGGATACCTTTCATACTATGTTTCAGAGGACTGCTCTTCGTGTGGGAATTGCCAGCCTTTTCCACAGGTTTTGTCTTCAGGTTTTCTTGACGAGATGATTTCACAGGTTTTGATTTGTGAATCATATCAAACAATCCATCTTCGGTCAAAAAGGTAGTACTGCAAAACAAAATGATCATATAACAAGGCATACGAGAGAAACCAAAAGAATCAATGTGCATTAAGGCATACCCCAATTCTTTGGCTTTCAAGGATTTCTTTCCACCAATATCTTCATCAGCTAGCAGATAATTCTGAATTAAACCATGCCAAAAATAAACATAAACACAAAAATACATGGTTCCATAGTAGAAAGAATAATTTATCTAAGTACCGTTTTCTTGCTGACAGATCCAGTAACCCGACCACCGTGTCTTTTGATCAAATCTTCAGCTTCCTCTCGTTCCAGACTACACATAGGCAATGTATCAAATGCATAAATTGCCGTACACTGCTCTAGGAAAAAGAGAAACCACTTGCAGTTGCTTGAATTTGGATAATTTGAAAGGATAAGCAGCAGAATATTGGTAGGATAGAATGCCTAAAACTGAACATAGCTGTATTTTACACTTTTACTGGCCACAGGAACTGAACACTTTGAGTACCTGTCAAGTGTACCACTTATGACAAATGTTAGACCAGCTAAACAATCAGGAGCGCCCTCTGGAACTTCCTAAAACCACAATATAGACAAATCAGATTCAGAAGGCACATGGGTCAGAAATTTTCTCCAATAGAGTTTCCAAATTTTACCTTCTCTCCTTTGTGGGGTGGGTCTTTCCTTTCACCGAAATTCATGAAACCACCTCTTCCTCTCCCTCCCCCTCCCCCTCCCCCTCTCCCTCTTGCAGCCACTCCAGATCCTCTTCCTCCTTTGCCCCTTCCACCAACTTTAACAGGAGCTTCAGCATCATTACCATCATGTTCATCTTCTTCATTTTCATCCTCATCAGCTGACTTATTAGGGAACCTGGCACCTGATGTACTCTTCAACTTCTTGGATGAACGGGTGGCAGAGGCTTTTTTCATTTCATCATGCAACTCAAAATCTTCATCATCATCTTTATGGAACTTCTTTGCAGAAGGGACTTCAACCTCATCATCATCAATCTCTCCCTTGGTCTTCTGTGCCTTCCTCTTCGCAGGTGTTTTTACAATCTCAGGTTCATCCTTCACTATCTGTTTGGTACTCGTGTCTGCAGCAGCACTTGCTGAAAAATATTTGCTTGATTTCCTTCTTGCTGGATTTGCTTGAACTTCTTCCACCTGAGATCTCAAGCATTTCAGGACAAGAAAATGCAAACAATAAATAGTCATGCAGAAGCAGATAAAACCATGAGTTTTATGTATTAGTGAGGGCTTCATTGCAACACACAATGGACAATGGAAAATGGGACGTAAAACTAAATCACAGAAGAAAATTCTAACAAGTTATGCCTTATCCACCATTCTGAAAAGAAACAGAGAAGAACTAATCCAGCACTTCAGCATTTACAAACAAAACGTCATAGTTCAATCATTCCTTCAATAAGCGACTGAAAGGTATCAACTAACTGGACGCTGGTAAAGAAAAATTAGTAAAAAGTTGTGTGCGGGTGTGCCGGTTCATGCATGTAGTCGTGATTCTGAACAACAATGACACTGAGATGAAAGTAAGGATGCCCGAAAAACATCAAATTAATACATAGTATATAACAAACAAATGAAAAATGAGGAAAAACAATATGGGAAATAAAAAAAGAGGAGAAATACAAGAAAAATACCGGCTTCTCGGCAGGTTTCTCTGAGGGTGGCGTGGGTTTTGCAGGTGCACTCCTATTGCCCTTGTCATGTTGTTTCAGAAACCACTTCCTGATATCAGACTTCATTCCCGCAGGAAATCCAAGAAAACTGTCGATTAGCAATGGCTTAAACAAGGAAAACAAATGACAAAAGAAGAAACTCACCATGATCTATTCTTGGTCTCGATCGCTCTTGAAATCGATAGAAAAAACGGAAATTCTTCAACCTCATAGCAAAAGATTGCAATCGTCACCACCCAATTTAAAAAGCTAAACCCTAAACCCTAAATTTAGCGGGAAAAACGCAAGATTGATTCTGGTGAGATCGCCACATATCCAACATGCCCTAAACCAATTGGGCAGAAAGTTGCGCAAGAAATAAAACAAGAAGAAGAAACAGGAGGGATTGGGGATGAACACGCGACCAGTGGATAATGCAAGGGAGAAGCGATTCGGGACTCTCCGGCCAGAGAGAGAGCGAGAGGCCAATAATAATAGGGAAGAAAACCTACCAGGAGTGTGGGTGGCGGCCGGTGGCAGCGACGGAGAGAGAGAGAGGCCCAGCGCGCCGGGTGCCTCAGGCGAAATGACGGTGATTTTTCCTCGCCGTTTCAAATAGGGTCCGCTTAGCCCGATACACGGCATTTTGGCCTGCGTGAGGGCCAGTTTGGGTAGTTCCGAAGATTAACCATGGGAAATTTTGTTCCATCGATTAATTTATTTGGAAATATTTTATAATTAGTGACCTTCCTTTTTTTCGAGCCATAAAACCAAATTTAATTGTACCAAAATAATATTTCGGAAAATTAATTTATTTTCAATCACTTAGAATCCGTTTGGTTGAGAGTCAAGGTCAAAGTCAAGATCAAAATTAGTAAATTATTTTTATAAATTAATATCATTTTATTAAAATTAAGACTTTAATAATTTAAAGCTTAAAAAACTATTTAATTTTTTATAATAATTTAATTTAATAATAATATAAAATAATAAATATTAATTTTACAAAAAAAAATTTAAAAAAGAGCTGACTTTTACCCTAACTCTATTCCAAACGGGGTCTTATAATCCAAAAATAATTAATTTAATTTTTTTTACCATGCGGAGTTTGTTCTAAATTGAAATACTTGTAGGGGCGCATATAAAAATTTGACTATGTTGGGACCGCATCCACGCGCGAGAGGAGTATCAAGCAAAAACTCACCGGGGAGTGGCCACACCGCACTGCGGATTCTATCTTCCCGTTTCCCTCTCAAATCCGCAGCCAAAATCGCCTTTCCCGCACATTTTCCCTCCCAGAAACCTCAAACCTCGGCTCCCTCTGTCTCAATCCCCTCAGGCCGGCGCCGGCACCGGCACCGGCACCGGCACCGGCACGCCTCCTGGGATCCCTGATCTCGATCCGCCGGCGACTCCCAGAAACCACGGGCGCCGATGGAGCCGGTCGCCGCGAAGCCGAGACTAGTCATCACGGAAATGGTGCTCCGGAACTTCAATCCTACGCCGGCGAGCAGCGGATCGGCCATTACCATAAGGTTTTCTTCTGCGTCTCTTCTATTCCCACCCCAACTGGTTGCCGGATTCTCTCAAACATCGATTTTTGTTGAGGATTTAGTTTAAGGAGCAATCAGTGAAACCGGCTATTTTCTAATTTTGCGTTTTGGGAATTGGACAGAGCTCTCCAGCAGTGATTGGCCCAAATGGAAGCGGGAAAAGCAATGTTATTGATGCCATGCTCTTTCTGTTCGGCAAGCGCGCAAAACAGGTAAAAAATTTCAAGCTTGTACCGATTTCTGAGAATGTTTATTTTTAGCATAAGATTAAATAAGTGATGCTGGTGCCTGTTGGTGAGTTCCCTTTGTTTGAATTGTAGATGCGCCTGAACAAAGTATCTGAGCTGATACACAACTCCAGCAATCACCAGAACCTGGATAGCGCAGGAGTTTCAGTTCACTTCCATGAGATAATTGATATGGTATGATTTTGGCAAAGGAAGGGAAGATGCTTATTAATCCCTGTCATTGTGGTTAATTTGTGGATTTTGTTGCTTTATCAGGATAATGGAACTTACAAACCTGTGGATGGTAGTGATTTTGTCATTATGAGAGTTGCATTCAGGGATAACACATCAAAGTTATATTAATGACTGTGGAAGCAATTTCACTGAGGTCACAAAGAAATTGAAGGGAAAAGGAGTGGACCTGGACAATAATCGTTTTCGTATCCTCCAGGTTTGTTTGAGATTGCTACTAAGTTAAAGTTTGAGTTTCTAGGTTTTGTTTTTCTAAATAGCATTGAGACCAAGAGAATATGTCACGCAGTTTTTCTTACATTAAGATAAGCAAGAGTTTAGTGCCAAGTTTCCTCCATTCGATGCTATTATTTGCAATGCTCAACCAAAAATGTGTTTTTTCCATTGATATTCAATGATTGCTATATCTCACAAATATGCATTTCATCTTTCAGGGTGAAGTTGAGCAGTTATCTCTAATGAAGCCCAAAGCTCAAGGGCCTCATGATGAAGGCTTCTTGGAATACCTTGAGGATATTATTGGAACAAATCAATATGTAGAAAAGATCGAGGAGGCTTATAAACAGTGAGTCTGCTGCTCAAATACCTCCTCGCTGGGTCGATCAACTTTCAGAACATTGTGGCTTTCTGTTATTAATTGCTCAGGTATTTTGTTTGGCTTATTGTATCATTGAACATGTAGCTCTTGATATAAGAATGGTGATCCGAGAAAGCAAATTTGGTGTTTCAAAGTTGATCCCGTCATATCAAGTTCAACACAATTATAATGGTTTTTTATGCTAGCTTGTTACTGTCAGACTAAAGTTCTTATCTAATGAAGTATAATTAGGTTGTCAAGGACCATTTTTGCGTTCATATGCAAGTGCGACCAATATGCAGTGTGGTTCATTGATTGCAATATGCAAATTCCACTTGAGTGTGGCAAAAAATGTTAGTATTAATAGATGGCACGGAAAACTGACATATGAAGCTAAGAAACCTGCTGTTGTGCAGTGATGTCAAAAGTATGCTGTATAGTACCCATGCCTGGCATTCTTTGGCTAGTTCATAAGTATTGGATGGTTTTGTAGGCTCTGTTGTTTACATATATGCAATATGTGGGCTATATACCTGCAAGAGTAAGTGTCTTGTATTTGTAAGGATAAACAAAGAAAATTAATTTCAGTGGTTCTATTGAGTTCGTGAGAGTTAAATAGTAACTATACCTCATTAGCCTCAAACAGGGAATTTATGAAGGCATTCCAAGTTTTGGGTTTCCCATGTATCTCTAGGTACCTTCCTACTGAAATATTATTCTGTCAGGTTTCAGATTTGCACTTGGGACTTTTCCAGTTATGATTGCGTAAAAAAGGATTTAATCAAATGTTGAAGCTTCTGAACTTGTGGATGATAGGTATCATTAATACATGACATATCTTTACTTGATTTTAGTTGTTAGTCTTTGCCGTTGATCTTTTTAAATTCATCTTGCTTTCAATTGAGTTTGTTTTTCTTTAAACTAGTCCCATGTCATATCATACTGGTTGATTGTCCGTTTTTTGTTGCCCTTATTGGTAAATCTCGCTATTCTGAACATCCTTTTTGTAGTGAATTCCAAATATTAACACCTTAAAGATGATATACAGTCTGATGTTCCACAGTAACTTATTTCATTTGACAATGTGAAAACAAGCAGGCTTGAGGCTTTTAATGATAAATGCTCAAGTGTGGCACAAATGGTTAAACTAGCTGAGAAAGAAAGAGACTGTCTGGAGGTACACGCTTCTTTTCTCAGAAGCATATCCATGTTGCTTCTTTTATTGGAAAACCAACTGTACCCTTATTATTTAATAGAATGAAAAAAATGAGGCAGAGGTGTATATGTTGAAAGAGTTGATTTTGTCAAAGTGGCAAGAGAAAGCAACGAAACTGGCATCTTATGGTGCTATTTCCCAAGTAGCTTCATTGCAAGAGAATATTTCAACGCTGGATGGAAATCTCTCAACTGAAAGGTAATATTCTATAGAAACTTGGTTTCACATTTTGTGTGTGCATGTGATCTAAGAGTCACTGTTACATTGCTTCATTTGCAGAGAAAAGATTCAACAGAATGCTAAAACATTGAGGGAGCTTGAAGCATTGTATGATAAACACTTGAAAAGGAAAGAGGTATTGTATATGTTGCTTTTAATGATGGTAATACATTTTGGTGTGTTTATTGAGTTCCTTGATATAACATGCATGTGAATGCAGAAAATTATTCTGTCAAATCTAATCCTGTGCAGCATATTTTTGCAAATGATGGCTATCAATCCATAATGCTGTAGATATTTTTGTTCCTATATGAATTAAAAGATCATTGAAGTTTTATCTTGGCTATTTATGCACATGCCACATCGTAAGTAGAACCTATGCCCTCTTTTCTGTTCAGTTGCATGGTTTCTGTTATACATTGCTTTTTTGGGTTGAAGTAGGTTTCCAAAGGTTTGCACGTAGCTTGTGCTGGATTTGGCCCAAGCCTGACGTGTTTATACCATTTCTTGCTGTTTTAACCGGTTTATATTTTCCTGTTATTATTGTAGCACTTGAAATGTTGTGTTTTGCAACTAACATTTGTGTTCTGTTTCACATATCCATTTTCCTTTCTACTTACCGTCAATTTCTGCCTGTGTCAGTACCTCCTTTTCGATGGATTTCAATTTTATGATTTTCTTCATCACTTATATGACCCAAAATGCTCAGGAACTTGACACTGCTCTGAGAACATGCAAAGAACAATTTAAATGGTTTGAGAGGCAAGATGTAAAATATTGTGAAGATTTCAAGCACCAGAGGCAGAAATTAAAGAAGCTAGAAGACAAGCTTGAAAAGGTATTTTACCTGCATCTTGGTCTCTCATTGAGCATAGCATGCTTATAGATTATGCTTTTGCTGCAGGACTCATCCAAAATGGATGAACTTAATAGGGAAAGTGAGGAATCATCAGCTCTGATCCCTAAGCTTGAATGTGAGTTACCTAAATTGTAAAAATTTCTTCTAGATGAGGAGAAAATCTTAGAGGAAATTATAGAGTTCTCGAGGTAATTCTATTAACATAGTACAAAGATATTAGTACTCCAGAGAAAACCTTTTACTCCAATAATTTATGTTGCATCATTATTCAAGATATCTATGTTCCTCTACATGTTCTACCTTGAATTGTGACACCAGTGCATTAGAACCTACATTCTGCACTTAGGAAGACATATATCACTCACATTTATCAGCATTCTTCCCTAATGCTTAATAAACTTTTGCCCTATAAGGCTGATAAGCCTGTTGTTACGTAGTTGATAACTTTTGGTTTGTCTTAGCAATGAGTGGTGAAATGATTTTTCACAAGACTGATAAATTTTCATTACTGAAGAAAAAGCAAGAACCTTCAAGTAGTGGTCCCTTGAGAAAGTTTTAATCCTCCTGTGCAACCGCATCTGATTCAAAATATTGCATTTGGTGATATTAAGCTGGGGGTGTTGTTGTGTTTGTTTTTCTGTTACTTGAAATACCATTTTTGAAACATTCTGAGTATATTCTAATCCGGCTTGCATTGGGGATTGTGGTAAATGTTCAGATTTAAGAGATAAAATGCAAATAAGTATATTAGATAATCAATGCGCAGTTTGACTAGACTTGTGAGGCTTATTCTAAAACTTATTTAAATGATATTCGATACTCAGTAGCATGTTATGGGACAGGCTATACCTTAAGTCATTAAAGATGCAATCTTCTACTGACCTTGACATCAGTTTTTTCTGTATAATATTGAACAGCAGATTGCGCAGGGAGCTCCTGATGGGGAATGTCTCCTGCACATAATTATAACAGAACATATAGTGTTCGCAAAGCATCTATAATTGTCGCAGAACATATAATTTAGTTGCAGAACATGTAAAAGGAGTCCAAAACCAACAAAGGTTCCAAAATGGATAATGGTAGTGGGAAAAAATAATCGACGAAGAACATTGTATGATGGATTCTGCGATGTTGCATACCATGAGATCGGATCCATGTGCACCCTGATATTGTCCTAATTGTGAACAAACCAGACTAATATTTTGATCGAAAAGGTAGGCATACAGTATATGATTTGCTGAAAATTTTGAGTAGTGTATTTATCTCTCATTGACCTTACTTAGGATGTCAATATCTAACCTCCATAATATATCTCTAAAATCTATGAAACCAGTTGTTGATGTAATTGTTAGACTTATTCAATAGCATTCTTATCTTCTGAATACTGTGATATGCTTGCACTAAATTTTCCAATGTGTACTTCATGTGCCTAGCTCCAGTGTTATTTTTGTTTTTTGTTGTTTATTTATTTTTTGCCTTCAGCATAATGCTAGCAAAGCAGCTTTTTGAGGATGCTCAACAGCAAAAGAAGAATATGATGGAGAGGGTAAAAGAAAAGAATGAGGATATATCTCGAACCCAAACCAAATTAGAGAAGAACAAAATAGAAGCATTGGAAGCTCATAAACTGGAACAAGTCCGAATTGTTTCTCTGTTGCCTTCTTTTTCCATTTAATGTTGTGGATATCAAGTAGTACATATTGTTGATGCTAGAATGCTTGACAGGAATGCATAAAGAAGCAAGGATCCCTTATGCCTCTTGAACAAGCAGCTAGGCATAAAGTTGCAGAGTTCAAGTCTATTTTGGAATCAGAAAAGAGTCAAGGATCTGTGCTAAAAGCAATATTGCAAGCTAAAGAATCCCATGAAATAGATGGAATTTATGGTTGGATGGGGGATCTTGGTGCAGTTGATGGTTAGACTCATCCTTGCCTTGAAATGTAAATGATATACTCTTTAACATATAAAATTTTTATATTATTTTGTCCTCGAGGCTAAGATATTTGAATGTCCAGCTCATCTTCATTTTCAAAATAAAACCACCAAGGATTTAACAAATATGCCTTTTGCAATATCAAATCATTTTAAATCAAAGAATATGGAAGGATTTCACAGGATAAAAAGGGTAGTCTTTTAGTAAGGATTCAGTTCTTTGTGTTCTTTTTATCCTATGGAATTCTTCCATATTTTCTGGACCTTTTTTTGCAGCAAATATGATGTTACAATATCCACTGCCAAAATATGATGTTACCATATCCACTGTCTGTCCTGGATTCGACTACACTGTGGTAGAAACAGCAGCTGCAGCACAAGCATGTGTTGGGTTATTTCAAAGGAAAGATCTTGGAATTGCAACATTCATGATATTGGTATATGCAATTTTGATTTTGAGAAATACCCAAATTTCCCTAAAATTTCACTTTGCCAGTGTTGTTTATGGTATGGCAAAATCTGGGGGAGGCATTTTCTATGTTGTTCTTATCCTTACTAAACTCTGCCATTCTCATGTTGGCCAACTTCAGATGTCGATGCTGTGGCACAATGCAATTAGTGTTTAACTGATCATTTTAGTAGGTAGGAAACTTCAAAAGAAACTAAAAATGAAATAATGAATCACTAAATTGGCTTGCAGGTTCTTGGTTAACAACTTGCACAGGAATTTAAAGTGAGTATTGTTTCTGTGTTGCACATGTTTAAGTATTGTAGCCAATATAGTAATGCAACATGCTACAGGAAATGTATTAATAGGAGTATTTGAAAGTTCTGTTGTGTGTTGAATTTTCTCAAAAAGAAGAAAAAAAGTTCCGTTGAATTCTTTAGAGAAAACACTCCAAAACTAGCAAATATTTGTCAGACCGCCAAAATAAACAATTTGCAAGAATGAATCACAAAGTGCTTGCACTGGCAAAGGACATAATCTTACTTTGGACAAAATATTCTGCCGTGCCTGTATAGAATGTAAGTAGGTAGAAAAAGGCTTACTATATTGATTGAATCTTAGGATCTGGATTTAGATTATGTAAATGGTGATAATAGTGATGTGGATTTTCTATCTGAATGGATGACCCATGTTTTTAACAGGAGGGATGATATCATTTTTATGTAGGTCACTGCAACCAAATTTCTTAGACACGCAGAATGAGGGTGGCTAGTGAAACTACATATGGAGATTGATATGTTGATTGTTGTTGCTTGCCTTTCTATTGAATATGAGCTAAAGCAGGATCCACTAAATTACCATTGTGGTGGATGCCTCCTAAAGAACAATGGAGGTGTATCCCTATGTTTTGGCTTGAGGCTGTCAAAGGGCTGGGCTAGCCTGACTTACTGCAAATGAGTAGCCTGAAATAATGCAGTACACTAAATTCCCATTATTTGGTTTTGCCACAGGAAAAACAAGTAGACCATTTACACAAGTTGTGGGAGAAAATTAGAACTCCTGAGGGAGTTCCTCGCCTGTGTGATCTGGTCACTGTAAAGGATGAGAATTTGAAGCTAGCCTTTTTTGCTGCATTGGGAAATACAGTTGTAGCAAAGGACCTTGACCAGGTAGATCCTGTTATTTGTCAGAAACCATTTTGCTTTCCTGGTATAATATTGGAGTAGTAGCAAAATATTGAGCACTTTATTATTTATCTTTGTCATGAAGAGGTGTAGAATGTTAGCTTTCCGTTAAAGGAAATTCAGTACTTTTTATTGTGCCACTTTAAATGATGCATGCCATTGTTGACAGTATCATGAGTTGCTCCTGGCTGGAACAATTTAATCTATCTTTTTTATTCTCAATTGTGAATGATGTCAATATTAGCAATGCACCAAGGGTTTAATCTATCATGAGTTGCTCCTGGCTGGAACAATTTAATCTATCTTTTTTATTCTCAACTGTGAATGATGTCAATATCGGCAATGCACCAAGGGTTTTATTAGAGAAATATCTCATTGATGACTTTTATTGTTTCTTGTTTTCGACTTCCTTGTTAGTACTTAACAGCAAATTTTATTGGTCTTTAACATTTTTTGATGATTTTGGTCTCACAGGTACCACTGTTAAATTTCACTGTAAGCCTATTATTATAAATGTAGAAAGATTTTCAACTCTTATGGTTATGCCAAATTATAACAACACGTCACAACTTGGCAGGCTACTGGAATTGCATACGGCAGGGATAAAGATTTTCGATGTGTGGTGACCTTGGATGGTGCACTTTTTGAAAGGTCTGGGACAATGAGTGGTGGTGGATGCAAGCCCTGAGGTGGGAAGATGTGGGCATATCCATCAAAGCAAGTGTTTCAGGGGAAGCTGTTGCAAATGCCGAGAAAAGAGCTCTCTGAACTAGTTGACCAATTTGAAATTTTGCAGAAAAAAATTGCTGATGCTAGAAGGCATTCCCAGGCCTCTGAAAAAGCAGAAGCCCACTTAGAAATGGAATTAGCAAAGAGTCGGAAGGAGGTAATTTTACCTGAAATTTGATTCTAGTTTATGTAGCTGACGTGCAAGAATATCCATTTCATGAAATCTTAATGTGACATTTTTGTGTAACTTCTTTGCAAACCACAGATAGACAGTTTGAATGGACAATACAGTTATATTGAAAAGCAGCTTGGTTCATTAAGAGCTGCTGCACAGCCAAAGAAGGATGAATTTAACAGGCTACAGGAGCTCAAAAAAATTATATCCATGGAAGAAAGAGAAGGTCAGTGCATAAGCAAATTAGGGGGGTTATTATATATGTGTTCTTGATCCCCTTTAGGCCCAACTGTTTCTGGGAAGAGATATAATTCAAGTGTTTAGTCTGGAATATAACAAGCTCAAGGAAACCATGGACGAGCTACGAACTTCTAAGGTTATGAATGGACTTGATTGTGCTCTTTGCCCAATGATAATATTTGCCTTTTTATGTTAATGAGGTTTAAGATCTATCATGTCACAGGTGGATGCTGAGTACGAATTGCAGGACTCAAAGAAGCTTTGCAAGGAGTGGGAGCTAAAGGTGAAGGCATTCAAGAAAAGGATTGATGATATTCAGATGAATATACATAAACAGATAGATCAGTAAGTAGAGTTAATTTTGTATTCACTATGCTCTACTGTTTCCTGACATTTTTATATTTCTCCAAACGTGTCTGCCTTTTATCAGAATTCAAAAAGATGCTGTTGATACTGAAAAGTTTAAAGCATCAATGGATGAAGAATCATTAAACAGTGTGTGTGATATGGAAAGCGCAGCAGAGATGGTAGCTTTACTTGAAGCTCAGCTAAAAGATATGAATCTAAATCTGGATTCAATTTCAGAGTAGGCATTCTGTTTTTTATTCCTTTTTTTTCATGGCTACGAGTAATACATTTGTTTGAAAGTGCTAAAGTCAATGTCTCCGGTCAAAATAGGTATCAGAGAAAGGCACTCTTGTATAATGAGCGTGTGGCAGAACTTAATGCTGCAACACGAGCGGAATAATTTGAAAAAGCAATATGATGGATTATGAAAGAAACGGTCAGTGATTTTCTTGCGACCATCTATCCATTTGCATCTGTGACATCAATTTTGAAGAATTTGAGGATGTTTTTTTTTATATTCTTAATGAGCTCATGTAATTGATCTGTGCACCAGGTTGGATGATGAGTTCATGGCCGGTTTTAATGTTATATCTCTGAAGCTGAAGGAGACGTATCAGGTTTGTAAATTGGACATTGTATAATTATCGAGTATTTATGGCAGAAATTTGTACATTTTAGTGTCATACATGTACTGTCACAGCACTATTTCAGTTATAGAAACAACGGTTGATTATTTTTTTCCTTCTCATTTGTTGATGAGCTGATACCACTTGTGCATAGTATAAGAAATGTTCTTTCTGCACATGACCACTCTTGGAGGTGATGCTGAACTAGAGCTTGTTGATTCTTTGGATCCTTTCTCTGAAGGTGTAGTATTTAGTGTCAGACCCCCCAAAAAGAGCTTGAAGAATATTGCCAATTTATTTGGCGGTGAGAAGGTATATTATGGTTCTCAACTAGTCAGTGACACCATAACCCATTGCTGATTTTTTTTGTTTATGGCCTGCACTTTGTGTAAGGAGGTTAATATGAAAATCCAATCTAGTATAGCTCCAAGCTTGGTATACTGCTTCAAATTGTTGACTGTGCTTGTTTCCTGAATGGCTTAGCTTGTTCCAGATATTTTGTTTTCTAGTTTTGACTTTCAAATAGTTTAGTCGATAAGCCTATCAGACTACTGGTTGTATGCACACATATCTGTGTGGTGTGTGCATGTGTACTTATAGGTAAATAGATAGATTGTTTGAGGGTACTCTACTGGTTGTCTATTTTCTTTAATTTGTCAGACCATGTCAGATACCTCAGCTAGAAGTTTCTAATGCATTTTTAATTCTTCTTAATCAGGGGCTAACCATTTATTTTGCTACATTTGAAAAGGTTACTGTTTGCATGTGATGTTGCTAGTGTTCATTGCATGCTTACTGTGTGAAGTGGCCTGAACCACTGACAAATTGCCCGCATCTTGCAGACACTAAGCTCTCTAGCTCTTGTATTTGCACTCCATCACTACAAGCCCACCCCACTCTATGTCATGGATGAGATAGATGCTGCTCTGGGTACTCAATTCGTTCTTATGTATTTTCAAATCAAACTTTTTATCATCCATTCATTGACTCGATTAATATTTCTTGCAGACTTCAAAAATGTTTCAATTGTGGGTCACTATGTCAAAGATTGCACTAAGGATGCTCAGTTCATAATTATTTGGTATCATAATAATGTTCCTTATTGATCTCACAGTAACAGTTGATTTCGGGCATGCTTTTTTCTGTTGCCTCTGTTACCGCTAATGCTTGATTTGACTTGCAGTCTGAGAAATAACATGTTTGAGCTAGCTGATCGACTTGTTGGCATATACAAGACTGACAACTGCACAAACAGCTTCTTTCGTGCATGTGTACTTGTAGGTATGATTGAATCAGCCTAAAATTAACTGAACATGACACAGGTAATAATCTTAAGAAAATTACAGCACAGAAAATTACATTTGTCTGTGCTGGCAGAAGGTTTCTGCACTCGTATAATTCCAATATTCAAACTAAGGAGAACTGCCCTTAGTCCATTCTATACCACCCAAGCTTCATATATGTAAGCTAAGTTGTTGCCAGCTTACTGCACAGAGCTTACAGCAGGCATGGATACAAGATACCACATGTAAATTAAATAACATGAAGATAAAGACGAAATATCCTAGTATAATAATTCAGTACCTTCAGAATAATAGCTGATTGTTTACCTAGAAGTGCATCCAGGAGCAATAAGTAGACTGCCTGGAGCAATTAGAGACAACATTTAAGTACACAAGGCGTGAGCCATTAGGTTCCACAATAACTAGGTTCCGCAATAACTCGCAGTCACGAGAAACATATTACCAAGGAAGTTTTAGTTCTAGAGTCATAACTCCTACCATTTGAATTCTGAAAAAAGTCCCTAATTTATTGATCCCTTACACTTGCATGTGCAGCAAGCAGATTAGTAATTGTCAATGCATCAAAGTACTTCACATGCAGAACATGCTGCACACTTATGCTATAACTATTGCACTTACAGAGGAAAATTCACCGAATGGAAAACACTACTCAGTAGTAATATCCACTTCCTTGGAAGAAAACAATGAAACTCACATTCATTGTGGTGGAAAACAATAAGAAAAGGTCCACAAAAAAAGGAAAAAAAAAATCTTAGGCAGGGAATTTGGCAGGGCAATTATGAACCTATGAAATATCAGAAAATCTCCTCCAATGCTAATGCCCTATAAAGATGTTCATCCAGCTTAATTTTTCTGGCCACGAGTGCCTTTTGATCTTCCACCACTATCATTTTCATTGTGCTTCCTCTTGAGGGCCCCACTAACAGCAGCTTTAGCCCTTGCCCACTCTTTCTCAGACTCAGCACTCCTCATGAATGTGCATACTTCACCAATACTAATTTTTGGCACATTCCTCCTGCATTCCACTACCATCTTCTCAGAATCTCCATGTCCATCTTCCCTCAGGTCAACTCGACTTTTACCCCCAATTTCTACTTTATTAACACAGGCAGGCACAGTCTTCTTATCTGGGATTGTTCGGTTAACCTCCAGCCATCTCGAACCTTCTCCACGGGACTCAGCTTTTCTCTTCTTTCCTGCAATAGGGGCAACAAAGGTTGTGGCATTGGGCACAGATGATCTTGGGGCCACTGAGGTTGTTTCTGGCAGAACATGAGAGATGCTGAAAAAATAGTGGCTATTCTCCCCAACAAGCTCTTTCCATGAGCACTTCTGGGCCCATGACTGGCCTTTCTTGGAATCAATATCACACCTGTTTTTTAACTCAGTTTGGCTTCCAATAGGTAGAGCTTCTGCAGTGCTCCCTACTTCTTGCTTATTGCTTTCAGTGGTTCTACGCCAGGTGATAATATTGGCAAATTCATCTTCAGCAAGCCTGCCTTTCAATGCTGGACCGGGTTTCCCATGCAGCATGTCTTTAGAGGCACCGGTATGTTTATGAGACTTCACATCATTTTTCATCACACCATCTCTGGAAGCTTGGAGTTTGTGCAATTCTGAATCCTGGAAAACAAGATGAAATCAGTTTTCAAAATACATTAGCATTAAACAACCTGTCCAAGGCCAACCAATCAAAACCTCATGTTGGGTGTGGGGGGGGGGGGGGGGGGGGGGGGGGCGGGGGGCGCGGGCGGTTGGTGTTGTGGGGAAAAGAGAGAGAGAGAGAGCATCTTCGACCTTGCAGGTCACAATTTTTCCTGGTAATCAGTTTTCAGATAATGGAAACCAAACAACTACTCTGCTTCCCAAGAGATAATTTAATCCCAAGGTGGAAACTGGAATACCTGATCTGCTGATAGTGTTGCTCCTCCCTTAAACACAACTTGGTCGAATGTATCATTTCTTCCTTGTGTACTAATGTTGGTCACAATATTATCTGCATCTGATTCTTGAGCTTCTTCTGTTTCCTCCAATAGAGGTTCCTCTTTAGAAGGGTCTGGATAGTTTGCATCTATCTCAAATGCCAACATTTCATCTGCATGCTCTTCATTCTTCTCAAGAAGCTTTTTCATTACAGAATTCACAATATTCAGTTCTTTCTCACATATAACAGGATTGATAGAAGATAAATAATTGTGGGCGGCCAACTCAGACAGACTACCATGCTCCTCACAATCACAAAAATGGATTGGAAGAGAAGGTACTTCAATTCGTTGGAAGCTGTACTTGTGCTTGCCTGTTCCTTTAAAGGGAAGGGACTTAACCTGTACAATGTTAGGAGATCAATGGTTAACATGTAGAATAAAATAAAATAGTTGTTACCAGATTCAAGAACTTAAAAATTGGATAGAATTAATTCGGAAAGGCAGATCAACCCCTTTAACTAAAAATACTTAATATCATAAAATCCATGACAAGACCATGGAATTAAACATATTATGGTTTTAGTCAGTTTTCTATCAACTGAACTGGCAGGTGGCTACTTACATTGTATTGCTACAATGTAGTTAGTCTTAGCCATAGAACCTCTTTCGCTGGACACAATTGAGATAGATGAAAACATTTTAGGCTGTCAAGGTAAATGGAAAGAAGAATAGAAATCACTGGTCCAAATTCAACAACACAGGCGTTCATATTAAACCATTATGATAGAAGTTCAATAGACATAATGGGAAGGCAATAACACATGCATTAGGGCACAATTGGATACCTTTATTTAATCACTACATTTATCGAGAGGTTCCCATAGACAAAAAAAGAACTCTGGAAATTAGTCCCATTACTTAGAAACATAACAAAAAGAAGATATTTATTAACTAATTACATAAACCAACAAACTCCTATATTGGAAAATTACTTGATAATGTACGAAGTAAGGGAACTACAATATAAATGTGAAATTAAAAAAACAGGTTTGGCTTGAGGTTCATTTATTTTTTTAGTAACGCCACAATTTTGATATCTAATTGAGCCTTGAAAATTGAAGTGCTCACCCTACAACACCAGAAACTTCTTCAGCAAGTTCAGAAATAAGAACTTGTACGAGCTCACCTTTCGTAACTTGGGGAAGAAGATCTTGAGTTGCATGTTCTCATTGTTCAGATTATCCAATCCTTTGGATTTATCCAAGTCTTTCTCTAAACTTGGCTCAACAGGTGCAGAAGATGCGAGCTTTGTATCCTCTTCCCATTCCCGCTTCAAACGCGCAAGATAATGCTCTTTCGCCTTTTCAACTCTAAGTTTTCCCCCTTTCCACGTACAGCAGTTGTACTGCATAAAATTGTGCCGAAATCAGATGCTTTTTCCTCTTGAAAATCACTTCCAGTAGACTATCAGAGTAAAACTATGCACAACAAATAACTGAAGCAGTCACTGAGTCACTTAGTAATGAAAAAATCCAATCTTTTTGGAAAATCTAAAAAGAAGCATAATTATAGGAAATGAAGGAAAGAAGAAGGAAGCAAGGACACAGACTGTTGCGAAGAGCTTGGCTCGCGATTTGTCGGAGTTGGGGACGAAATCCATGAAGGCGAAGCTGCGTCCGTTGGTGCGGACAAGCTCTACGGTGGCGACCTTGCCCAGAAACGAGAAGGTCTTCACCATGTCTGCTTCTGTCACTCCGGCGCCCAATCCTCCCACATAGATTCTCATGGCCGGCGAAGCGCCATCGCCATCAGCCCCTCTGGCTTCTCCCATGGATGACACAAGCCAGTAAATCTGCCACAAAAGTAATCAGAAAAGACCTCTGATTTCAGAGAGAGAGACAGAAGGGGAGAGCACCTACGCGCGATTGGCGGCAGCGACGAGACGTAGGAGAGGCGGCGGGGCGAGAGGTGGGGAATTTGCGAGTTGAGGATTCGCGTCCGAGCTTGGGGCGAATGCTGTTCGGCCCGATAACTCGAAACTGATCTAATCGAACCGAACTGAACCGAACCTTGTTCGGTCGAAGTGTTGGGACGTTTCCCGGAAACCCCCTATATTTTGATTTATTGTCAACATCATATAGGAGACGGATTTTTTTTTTTCTTTTTTTTTTGAGAAAGGTAACGAGCAAATTTCTCGTGGTATTTCTCCTATCCATATAAAAATTTAATATTTTATGTATTTTTAAAAAAATTTCAAATATTTTTCTAATTAAATGGTATTAATTTTCACGGTTAAAGATTAAAATTAACGGAATAATATTAAAATTATCGTTATATGTTTATTTCATATATCTAAATAACATATATATATTTTTTACAAACTCCTCTAAAAGTAAAAAAATATTAAAAATCTAATAAAAGTTTAAAAAATTCTAAATTTTTTTGAAAATAAAATTTACAAAAAGAAACTCTATGAAAAACCCTTAAAAGTTCAAAAAATTATAGAAAAAATTCTAAAACTACAAAAAGTTTAAAAAATTATAAAAAAAAAACCTCTAAAAGGATAAAAAAATCACAAAAAATCCTCTAAAAATATAAATCACAAAGCCTTAAAAAATATAAAAGACTCCTTGGAAGTCCAAAAAATCATGAATTTTTTTTAAAATATAGAAAATCAATGAATCCCCCTGAAAAGTATAGACAACCACATCAAAATTATTGAAAGTTTAAAAAATCACAAAAAATTT
Organism: Trichopus zeylanicus subsp. travancoricus; assembly: GCA_005019695.1. Lineage (NCBI taxonomy): Eukaryota > Viridiplantae > Streptophyta > Magnoliopsida > Dioscoreales > Dioscoreaceae > Trichopus > Trichopus zeylanicus. The sequence continues at coordinate 209,434 of RXID01015161.1, forward strand.
CTAAACATACAAAAAAAATCATAAAAGTTTAAAATATCACAAAAACTCTTAAAAATTTAGAAGAGTATAAAAGCTTGAAAAATACAAAAACTCACAAAAATCCCCTGGAAGTTTATAAAATCATCAAAAAAATTTAAAAGTTCAAAACATCAAAAAGATCCTTGAAACTTTAGAAAATCACAAAAAATTTCTGAAACTTTAGAAAATCACAAAAGATGTCCTAAACTTTATAAAATTGTCATTGTATTTTTGTGATATTTTGAACTTTCAATAGGTTTTTTGTGATTTTCTAAATTTTTAGGAGTTTTTTGTGATTTTAGTGATATTATGAACTTTTAGAGTTTTTTCCTATACATTTTTAAACTTTCAGGACTTTTTATTTTAACTTTTTTAGTGATTTTATGACTTTCCATACTTCAAAAAATTTTCTGCAATTTTTTTTGGGATTTTTCATATTTTCATGGTTTTTACGACTTTCTATAATTTTAATATTTTTTTTCTTCAATTTTTATACTTTCATGAAATTTTTAGTGATTTTTTATACTTTCATGAAAAAAAAAAAAAAAAGACAAGGGAGGGGAGCTGGCTGCTGGAGTGCAAGTGCTCAATTGTGTGTAGTATGTTGCATGTGCTAAGTATTACACTTTTTAAGGTGACAGAGATGATCGGAGAAGGGAATAATTCAAAGATGGTGGAATAATTGCATGTCTAAAAAGAGTACGTACATGTACGCATGGCTTTGAATACAAACTCGATTGCATATGATATGATATATTTTTTATCCCACGCAGCCATCTTCATTTTCACTCTGCTCTTAGATTAAATTGAAGTTCAAATAAATGAGAAAAAGAATCAATCACTATTGAAGTTCAATCTCTCTCAATCAAACAAATACCTAGTTTATAAATCTAAAATTTATAAATATATCAAATAAATATTAGACTTTCAATTTTTGAAATTTTATAATTTTTATAATTTTAGATTTTATAATTTTTGAAAATTCTGAAATTTAATAGTTCAATGAAACACAAACACCTCTTGAATAATTGAACTGAGCTTCAAGGTCAAGTGCTCTTTAGAGTGAAATTCAAAAAAATAATGATATTTAGACGTGGGAGTTCAATAATTAAATTGTCATGTTTTTACGCAATGATCAGACCTTGGACTGTTACATTTAATACTCGATTGCATGTGTAGCGATTGAATCCTGATTCTTCTCTCAAAACAATTGAACCAAGCATTAAGTTCAAGTATTCTATTAAGTGATTTTTTTTAAACAAGTTTTTAGCAAATAACTACTTATTTTATTGTGAATTTATGAAAAATCACCTATTTTATTAATATTAATAAAAAAATAAAAAAAATACTCTCTTTATACTGTAAATTTATAAAAAATAATCTCAATTAAAATATTTAAATTTATTTTATTTTAATTTAATTTCAGTAATTAAATTAAATATAATAATATTTAAAAATTTATTTAATTTTATTTTGGATAATCGGTTCCTAATTATCCGATAACTAGTGTAATAAAATTGAATTTTAAATTTGTAGTTCATAAAATTGAACAACTAATCTTTCATAAAAATTGAAGTAAAATAACTTATTTTTTATTTTAATTTAATAATTATTTATGTTAATATCAAATAAAAATAATTTAGATTTTTTATATTACTTTTAATTGGTAAAATTGAATAAAAAATAAATTAATTTTAAATATTTTAATTAATATAATTTTTTATAAATTTATAATACAAAATGAGTGAATTTTTTAAATAGTGATAAAATAAGTAATTTGTCTTAAATTCGTGATAAGATTGATGATTTTTTTTGTTTAAATTTTTTTTTGAAAAAATAAGGTTCTGTTTGCAAACATCCAAAATAAAGGGCGGCTTCTGCAATATTGACAGAAAATCGAGACTATTTCATATATTTCGATCAAAACTCGAAATTACCCTAGATCGCAGAGCGCGGAGAGGAAGAGAAGAGGATTGGGGAAGATGAGGAAGTTCGATCCGTGGCCGGTGTTCTTCAGGCGGGAGTGGAATCGGAACTGGCCCTTCCTCGTCGGATTCGCCATCACCGGCGCCGTCATTGTCAAGTTCACCGCCGGCCTCACCGGTGAGGAAAATTTTCTTCTTTTTCTTATATTATTTGTTCCTAGATCGCTTTTTCTTGATCCGATGATAATTTTCTCCGTGAAATTTGCAGAGGAGGACGCCAAGAACTCCAAGTTCTATCAGGAGCACAACCGGTGAGCCATCTGATTTGGATTCTTGTTCTCTCCGTGTCTCAAATTCTGGATTTTGTTTCTCGCAATTATTTTGATTTGCTCTTTGATCTAAATTTCCTTTCTTTTACCTACACGTGCCATGTATTTGCTTGGAATTTCACGGAATTTGAAAAGCGTGATAGGCAGGGATTCGTCAAGTTTTATACGACTTGAAACATTATACTCATTCCATGAATAAATTCAAGACAGAGTTACATGATGCATGAATTCACAGAATAAGTCCTTGTGCTTCTCTTTTCCATTTTTTTCCTGAAATATAATCATCGTAGCATCAGTTTTAATTCAGAGGATTTATTTATACTAAACATCTGGTTTTGTTATAGAGTTGTATATATTTTTTTTTAGCAATATGGAATTTACCATCGAATAATTTTGCCTAAGGCAAGGAATAAGCAATAACTATGATAGTTTGTATTAGTTACAAAATATCAAAACATAAAGCCAAAAAACATGCCATGACAGCCCATAAAACCCATAACAACAAAAATCAGTTTCAAGACTGATTCCTCTGCATGAGCCTACACAAATTATTCACAGCAGAAGAGGAGAGATGCGATCAGATATAGCTAGCTGCATAAGATCTGCTTCTCTTCAATTCAGACTTATCTGCAACAAAGAGTAGAGATGTCACAAATTGTTCAAAGTAGATAATGCCTGATCTAAAACTAATTTCTTATTCTGTACGTAAGTCAAAGCCCAACTGTTGAGATGATATAGGATGAATTGAGTTAGTCACTGTAAATTAACTCTGCAATTCTAAAAAGTACATTTGTTTCTCTAATTCTAAATTATTCATAGAAAAGCAATTAGAAAGAGATCAAGTAACAGCTTGTTTTCACTTGCTGTTGTCCTCCAACTTGTCCACATCTTCCTAATGTTAGTGGGGACTTGAGATGTATTCAGTTTTGGTAGAAAGTGTTTCAAAACCTGTTTAGTGAGGGAATATTTACAAAATAGATGATTAACAGATTCAGACTCAGTACAACATAATAGGCAGGGATGTGGTGCACCCTTCCATTCTCTTTAGATCAGATTATCCACATTTAGGATTTTGTTTTAGAAGACTAACCAAGTAAAGATTTTCATTTTAAAAGGACAATGACGACTCTAGATATAACTAGGAAATTCTGTGAAAACCACTATGTTGGAAAGGAAGCCATATGCAAATTTAGCTGAGAACTCTTTATTCTATCTCTATGTTAATTGATCGCTTGTTAGACTAAGTGATTGAAGTACCAATGTCTTGACTTCTGCTTTTTAATCTCTCATACAGGCTGGAAATATTATTCTAATAATGGTTCCTTGCTGATTGATTTCTGCAACCCTAATTAATTGATTTTTAGCATATTGAGTAGTCTTTGGGAATATTATATCCACACTTAACTTGGTCAACCATTTATCTCTTCAAAACCTAATTAGATTACCATTACATAATTCATTGTTGATGCTAGTTTTGAAAGCTGATTTAGTTTTCTGTACACTTTTCTAAAACACATAACAAACTTGTACATTTTTAAGATTCTGTAATGGAGGCAAGATATTTTTATAATAGTTCCTCAATATCATTTGTACCAAGGTTTATTAGCATACTGATGTAATTTCCACCACCATCTCATGAGTAAAGCTTCATTAAACCCAGCTAAATCATGCACCCCTAGACCCCCCTACTATCTACTGGGACAAACTAACTCCCAATTCGTTAAATGTTGTTTAAACTTTTCTCTGATACCTCTCCATAGAAATCTGACCCAAAATTGATCCAGTTTCTTTAAGATCCACTTAGGAAAGTGATAAAAGACCATCAAATATATAGAAGTCATAGATACTACTGAGTTGATTAGGATTAATCTGTACCCAATGGATAAATTTTTGTCTTTTCAAGTATCCAACTTTCTTTCAATTTTGCTAATTATAGGAGCCCAATCTGATCTGTTAAGGTCTCTATCTTTAATGGGTAGACCTAAGTAATTGAATGAGAAATTTTCTACTTTACAGGTCATTGTCTCGGCTAGTTTTTTGGTTTTATGTTGGTCACAACTGACCACCCCAATGACAGAACCTTTATGAAAATTAATTTTCATTCCTGACAGCTTTTCAAACAGATGTAGAATAATTTTCAAGCAGCTAAATTGATCCTCATCTACTTTTCCAAATTAGCTGCAAACCAATCCTGCCCTCTGTGTTAGAAGAAGAATCTTGTGTAAGTAATTTGTTATCAATATGAAAAGATACAGAGATAATGGGTCACCCTGCTTGATACCTGAGTCTGGTTGAGAATACTCTCATGCGGATTACCATTAAGATCAGTGGGAACCTTTACGGTTTCTAGTAGGTCTCTGATCTACAATATACAATAACTAAAGTCTCTGACTACTAACAGTTCCAATAAAAAGTTCCAGTCCACATAATCATATGCTTTTAAAAGTCAAGTTTAAGCATGACATTTTGCTTTTTCAATTTTTTGCATCTAAATATTACCTCTTGTGTAGTTGTTACAAATTCTAGGATATATCTGTCAGGTATCAAAGCTGATTAGGAAGGGCTGATCAAATCTGAAATTTTCCTCTTAAGCCTTTTAAATAGGATCTTTGTAAAGATTTTTAAAATATAATTGAGCAAACAAATTAGTCTGAACTCTTTCAGTGAGTTAGCCCCTTCTTTTAGGATAATGATACCGAAACTAGCTCTAGCTAATGAGGCTTTGTGGTGATATAGGTCAGGGAACATCCAAATGATGTCATTTTGGACCACCACCCAGAATTTTTTATAAAAAAGGATAGGAAAACCATCAGAGTTTGAAGTTTTAGATTCAATCATATCTCATATGACGTTTTGAATTTCTTCCTTAGAGAAATCAGTTTTTAGGTCCTTCAAATCAACCTGATTTAGATATATTTTCCTCTAATCTGTTTTGACATTTTATTCTTTCTTGGTCTCAAATAATTTTTTGTAAAATTTCTCTAAATGTTTAACTATTTCCTCTTCTATCACATACATTTTTTTGATTATCTTGGAGTGTAGTAATTAAGTTTAATTTTCTTCTATTACTAACAGATTTATGAAAGAAAATCGTATTTGCATCACCTTTCTGAAGCCAAGTAATCGTGGATCGTTGTTTTTATGTTATCTCTTCCTTCTTTAAAGCATCCTTCAACTCTAATTTAAAACCAATCATATTGTTCGCCTCCTCTTCACTTAACACATTGTCCGCCGTTACTTTCTCCAAACAAGCTATGTTTTCAATTAATTTTTTTCCCTTAGCATTCACATTCACAAACTGTGTTTTATACCACTTATTAATATCAGTCTTAAGTCTTTTTATTTTTTTATCAGATTATGAACACCATCTCCTTAGTTAGGATATCGATTCTTTTTATCCCTGACTAATTTCACAAAATTATGTTCCTTCAATCACATGAATTCAAATAGAAATCTCCTCCTTTTTCGTCTATTTTCTTCCATATATAGGGCTATGGGTACATGAGAGGTGATTTGAGGTAAAGCTTTGGCAATTGACATGGGAAATTTGGCTTCTAATTCTATAGAGATCATGAATCTATCTAGTTTTGTGAAATTTAGGTTATGTTGTCTATTGGAACAAGTAAATATTCTCTCCGATAATGGAATATTAACCAAATTATGATCAAGAATCTAGTTAAACACATATTTGTCAGTATTATTCCCAACTATGTTCTTCCTCTCAGTAATGTATCTCATTATATTAAAGTTATCAAAAACTACTCAGGGTAGCTCCTCCTTTTTAAGGTTACTGAGTTCTCTCCAATATTTAAGTTTTTGGTCACCAGTTTGGGATGCACAAACAGCAATACATAGCCAAGACAATTTGGTTTTTAGGGTGAGGAAGACAGCAAAGATAGAATGCTTTCTGGAGTGTGGGGAGAGCATTTGATTTTTTTACTATTCCATCTTAGGAGGATACTGCTTGACACTACTTTTGAAGGAAGGATAGTTTAGGTAGCTATCTATTTACTACCCAAGTGTTTCAAGGTACAATGAGAGAGTTGTTTAAATTTAGTTTCCTGAATACTAACTATATCGGTCTTAGCCTCACTAATCATAGACCTTGCAAACCTTTTTTTTGAGTAGGTACCAATACCTTTGATATTCCATTATAGAATTATCATGATATAGATTTGTTACCCCCATCTTCAGAGATGGAACATCTCTGTTTCTCCATGTTTTTCAGAGTATTAAATATAGCTATAGTGTCAAGATTATCAACATGCATGTCAGAGCCGTAAATGGACCCTATGTGTAAATTTTTTTATAAATCATGAAGATGACATGCTTGAATTGGGATGTAAAATCTTATTTCTGAATGGTGTATGTATGACATGATATGATTTAGATGTACTTGGGATAGTTGCTACCTGTTGAGTAGGTCTAATAATTTTGGAGCTCTGCCATAGTGGAGGCTCGATCAAGCCTTTTGAAGATGCTTCAGCCGCAGAGCTTCAAGCTGTTTTTCCAAGAGAGGAGAACCCAATAATGTCGGGTGATATGCTGGTGGAGCAGCTACATTCAGCATATTTCAAGTAACTTGGCTCATCCAACATTTGATTTCTTTCCATTGCCCACCTTCCACTATCTCATCAGCAACATAGTAAAAGTTTAGCAGGAAGTCATCACCTATTAGCAGTCCCTTCTCAGCCAGTTCCTTCCAAGCATCTTTGTCGATCCAACAAACAACTTTTCTCTATTCTCGTTTCTGCATCAAGACCACCGAACTATCTGAACCCTTAGGGCGGAACTAACACTATTCCAAAAGTGATGGCAGTTGTGGATCCTCAAATTAGTATGAATGTCCTTCTCTTGGGTAAAAATTCCAATTGATTTATAGATCAGCTTGGGGGAACAACGTCATTGTACAAAGAACTATCCCACTTCACCTTTATCTTCCTCCATTGCACGATTATCATCTAGTGTTTTAAATAACACTAGGATTGCAAATACTTTGAAGTCGCTAATACTAATCTTGGATCCTTGAGAGTATGTCATGTATGTCACCCACCTGTAGAAGTGTTCGAATTTCCCTAACATCCTCCGCAATCTCCAAGGATCGGTCCAGTCCAATTATCATTCCAACCTCCTCCAATAGCTTTGCAAGTATACTTTTGTTCCAAAGCAACGATCCAAATCTGTTTACTCTCCTGGACCACATCTGAGAACCAATGAAGGACTTCCGTTGATCACCCTTCACCTTATATGTCTTTCAGCGTAATTACACTTTCTAGAGTTTCCACGTCTGGGTAAAGATGAATTAGTCCTCTTTTAGCTTTCTTGGTTTTCACTCCCAAACCCTAGCCCATCGTTGTGAACATACCTCCTGAATCTGATTAGAACTCAGCATGCCATGGGAGGTTTTGATCCATGCAAAGGTAGCTAGAGACTCAATTCCATCTCTAACCTCCGAATCTATAGAAATCTTGAAGGTTTTCACTTAAGTACGGCATGATTCACCTTGATTTTGGCTTCTCCTCTGGAATCCATTATCACAGCTCACTGCATGATGACCCATGCTGCCATAGCACCTGTAGATGATGGGATTACACGACATTCAGATGTCCAATGCCCCCAGTCAAGGTGACGAAAGCATTGAAACTTCATCCCTTTTGCCAATCTCCTCTACCCCTTGATCTAGATCAAGGGTTTCCTTTGACTGTCTGGAACTTTTTGCCAGCAAGAAACATCTCTTTGTACGTGGCTCTGAAATGCCTCGATCGGAGAGCCAGAGTACACGCTTCACTATCTAGGCTAAAACTCTATTGGGTTGGGCTGGTTGTGGATCTCACCACTGGGCCAGAAGCTCTTGAATTTCCCTTAAGTGGTGCTTTCGTCTCCAGCTTCTCTTGCCAGGACCCTGGGCTCGCCGAGCTTCAGAGATCCCTGGTGCAAGATCTGGCCGGAACCCCCACGCTCATTGGAGATGATGAGGCTGGCTTAAATTCATTGGATTGCATATTTATAGTTGCCAAACATCCAATAGAGATCAAAATTCCTGCAATCCAATTTGGAAAGATGTTTTAGTGTCCAAATAATTCATTTTCATATGCAGAAGCTTATGTATACAAAACCTTGGCCTAATTCTTGAACTCTTGCTCAATTCAGTGTGCTTCAAGTATTCTATATGTGTAGATATTTCTCTAAAAAATGAATTTTATTTGGAGCATAAAAATCATGAGTTCGAGATTGTTCATTTGTGGTCTTAGTCTTGACATACATACAAGTTATATGCGATTTTAGGTTCAGATCAAGACATCTAATACCAAAAAAAATAAAATATTATGGCATAATTACAGTAATATGGGCAAGTTGCAGGGATAGTAAGTGTTAGTTATGGCTAAATACAGAAACAAATCAAACCAAGCCACTATAGTTTTAGACAGAAACCAGCAATTTGCCCATGGATTGCCAACATTATATGTTTTTGTGTTTAGAATGCAATATTACCATCTTATAGCTTGTTTGATAATTGGCTTGAACTTAGAAGCTGTTTTTCTTTGCAGGTGAGACTTGTGCAGTGATGCAGTAGCTGATTTTCTCTTCTAAGCATCATGGCTGTCGGCTGGATCATCGTGGGGTTAGCCAAGACCTGGACATGGTTTTTAATGTGACTATGGTGTGGAGTTCTACTCGTCTGGTGAAAATAAAGCCTTTTGTGGGTTGCAACTTGGGATGGCAGCTCCACTTCAGGGGTTGTTGTTGACCCATATTTTGGGCTTTTGTTTTAGTTTTTAGTTTGTCTTGTGTTCCTCACCAAAGAAGGAAATAAAATTTTGAATTTGTTTGGAGTGATTAAATACTTTGGCAAAACAAAGCTATGATATACATGGACGGATTAGTTTCTTGGCCGCTTTTGTGGGTTATATACATAATGATGGGAAAATGTGGCAGCCTTGCAAGGGTCCTACTCTGCCCTAATTATTGTTATCAGCTATCTAATTACCAAGTACATGTTGCCATCTAATTTTAATTAAATGGCCAAAATTCATCAAGGGAAGAAAATTATGTTTGAAAAAATTGTTTGTAAGAATATGCATGCTAAATAAACTTGACTTGCTTGGTCACACATGCTATCACAATTGCCAAAACAGGAAAAGAAAAAACATAGGCTGAAAGTCCATGTAACTTTTCCAAGTGAGCATATTCTGTAAACAAGCCAGCTCCAAAACGCAATACAGTCAATTGATTTCCAAGCCAAACCAACAAACTTGGGACAGTGATCTTGTTCAGCATTTATTTTGCCAATAAAAGACAGAATATACTGCACTATACCAGGTAACGAAAAGGCAAACCAAGCAAAATATTTTTGGTAAGGCACGCCAAGCCACTAGCGGAAATCCTCTTCCATTAGAAGCAGGCCACCACACAATTTATCCTTGGGTTCCCATCCTTGCAGCTCCTTGGCCTATGAAATATCAGGCTCTCTGGCATGGATCATCAGGTGCATTCTCCGCTGATTTGATGGCAACTGACGGGTTGATCAGCTGCAATCAGAGTATCTGTTAGCCCTTGCAAGTACGATTAAAATGTCAATTAACTAGTTTCCTCTCTGAATATAATAATTCTAGCACAAATTGAAGCCTATATTGGTTAGTTCTAGTTATCAGCATGTTTATGGAGGATTATTATATACTAACAGTGCAAAATATAACAGGTTGTGTACAAAAATCCATATATTCTTTTGGTCCTCTAAAGATTGCGCTTATAAAATGACTTGCATGAGAACAGGAGGAAATTAAAACAGGTACAAACTTGATGAGAACAAAATATGGTGAACGTTTATGAGATAACTATCTCAGTTGGTTAGCATGAGATCTATCCTCCTTAACAATCTCAGCAAGTTCCATCGTTGTAAATTCACCTGCACCAAGACCAATGTAAAACAAATTTAGCTCTGATGGGTAGCAGTTGAAATTTTGTATGGTATCATAGATTTTAAGAGACAAGTCTAGATAGCCTCTCAGGATAAAAGTGCACTGAGAACCAAGATTTGAATGGTAAACAAGGAACAAAGATCAATGAAAACACATTTAACAGAGTGATTTACCTGGGTTCCCTATACTTATGGGACCAGTGTGCTCTCCTTCCATCAGTCGAATAAGGCCATCAACCTAGTTGAAAAGAAAAACCCTCAACCAGGCAATCCATGTGCCAAAATCAAATTCAACATGTTAGTGTTGACAATACTGGATACCATATCAGAAATGTAACAGAAGCTTTGAGTTTGTGTTCCCAGAGCTTGAACAGTTAATGGTTCACCTCTTGATAAGTCAAGAATTAAATTGTCAGCTACTAAGAAAATAGCAATACCAGCTACTTGGAATGTATAATACATTGATTTTAGATCAAACCAGAAGTTTACCTGAGTGCTTGAGCAATAAAGTTGCTAACAACATGGCCATCATCAATGTTCATTCGTGGCCCATACATATTGAAAATTCTAGCAATTCGGATTTCTTTAAAGAGAACCGCCCATCCACCGCAAACACAAATTGTTGGTGTATAACCAAACTTTTGCCATGAGGGATAAAGCAGACTCAAAGATCAATAGAAAAGGCAATTTGGCAGCAAATAAGCACGGTAAAATTTTTACCAATCCCATGTTGTCTGCCGTAATCAAACATCAAGGTTTCTGCAACATGTTTGCCCTCATCATAGCAGCTCCTGACTCCTGCAACAAATAGCCACCAGTGGTAAAATCTGGAGAGAAAAGTAATGTGCATAACTATGGGCAAACTCTGAAATATAGAAGCCCACAAACTCAGATTGCACACTAGAGAATACAGGAGGATGAGCACAATAAGTAAACATAAAGAAATTTCTCAAATGGCTACCGTCCAATTGATTACAAACAATAAATTTGCTATAAGCGCATAATGCATGTAATAGACGGTAACTGATGATCCTTGGATGCACTGCTGAACACAGCTGAATCTAACATCTAACATAGAAAAAGAAGCAGGTGTAAAGTCCAGCAGTAACACATTGGCCTCATCATTTGATGAACAGTGAACTACTCACAACAAGCAATGCAGGTACTATCACAAGCAGAGGATCACAGGGAACTAGAAATCCTAGCAAAAAGCTTTTGGGGACACATATGTCAGTAACTTGGACTTATATGCAAGGAAGATGAAGCCATACCAATTGGGTTAGCGTTGCTCCAATACTCTTCCTTTTGTGGATGTTCGAGAGGATCACCATAGACCTCTGAAGTTGATGTCAGACGGATCCTAACAACAAAAAAGCATTAAGTTTTCAGTACACATAAGCAAGTAACATGAGGCAGCTGAATTTACCTTGCTCCAGCATGCTTTGCAAGCCCCAGCATACTTAAGGTACCAATAACATTAGTCTTTATTGTCTGTAAGATATCAAAATGAAGTTATTTCTCTTACTTTTTTAAGCTCTATCAATATAATTGATCAGGCAAAATGCATGGAAATTTCTTTGAAATATAGGAATTCATTGAAGTTCAATGCACACAACCAATTCAGGATGATGTACAAAACAATGTAGGAGATGCATGGACTCATTAGTTTCTTTAAGTCCTCAAAATCCTCATTTAAGCATAGTAAGATAACATTTCGGGTAGATGACAGAGAGATTAACTCTGGGAATAGACTATGTTATTGATCAGATGAGAAAAGTAACAGAAGCAAGCATCTGTCTATGAGGAAAACGAAGTTGAACTATGTTGTGATCTAATCTAATGAAGGAGCACCAACAAAAGCCAGCAACTATTATAATTACATCAAGGCATCATGAACACAACAACTAATTCCAAGTTATTAGCGAAAATGATAGTATAAGATCCAATTTGTTGAATCTAACCAAGGAAGATGCTTATAGATATTGAATCATGTTTCAAGGCAAAAGTGAAACTTCAATATTATTATTTCATTTTGGTACTTCTGAAGTTGAAATAGAGCACAAAGCCACAAATTCAGCAAAAAGCTTTTTTTTGTTTTTTGAACAAAGAAAATACCATGATACTGAAAAGGTCATGCAAAGTGATAAATTCAGAGTTTATCATTCATAAAGGGAAGTTTTTTTTTTAAGAAAATGGCATGATACTAAGGCATACCTTCATTGGATTGTATTAGTAGAAAATTGGAGATGCAGGGCAAGCAAGATGATAGATCTGATTGATCTTGATAAGTAGTGACTCTGTAACATCTGTAATGATGGGTAAATAAAACAAGAATCCAGTAGTGGATGCCAAAAATAGCACATAGGTTGATATGGATTACTGCAGCTCTGAATTTATTGATATGCAAAGGTAACATATAGAATAGTTTTTGAAAAAAAGAAAAAAGGCAACAGATAGAAGTACCATAACGAATAAGCTCGAATCTTGGGTGACCTATCCATTTCCTTAGGTTGTCCTTTGACACAGTAAAGAAGTTATCAGCAACAATAACCTGAGTAAAGAGTTTAAAACACATAAAAATTTCAGATTGTCTAATAAAATGGAAAAATAAATTCTCTCTGAAGTGCAGGGTGAACAATGTTCAGTCAGCCAAAAATCAATATATGTACAGTAGCTTTCCAACATCAAGATACTTAACCTAGGATCTTCCGATAACTATACTATCATGAGCATTGCATAAGATAAGTTGCAATCTTTCTGGAATAAATGCATTTACACACATACAAGTTATCCAAGGTTATAGACATACCAAACATATGCATCCTATTTCGGTTACAACTCAGAAAAGCACAGTTCCCAATTCAAATTGCAACTTAAATGCCCAATCAGTGAACAACTTGCTAATAAGTTTTTGGAGAAACCTAATGTAATTATGTCAGACTAACACGTTTCCTTGGGCCTAAAAAGCCAGAACTGATTGCAAATCTACAAGGTTCATCAAAAGTGCAGCTTTGAAAGTGGATTATCAAAACAAAAAATTCCTTAGATATCATGAATAAAAAGGCAATTGAGGAAATATACTTCGTTCTTTTCATTCTCCATCAATTTGTCCACCAGATGGGATCCGATGAAGCCAGCACCACCAGAAACCAAGATACACATATTGGGCTGCCAAACAAAGCAAATAGGTCAGTATACTCATTCCAATGATACACCAAAGCGACCAAACCCAAATTAAACTTACTCCAATAAATTAAGATGTTGGCCAATATTATTCCGAAATAAAAGAAACTATATACAATTGGTTTCTCAAATTATCTATCAAACCATAAAAAGGTTCAACAAAAGAACAGAAATAGATCCACTACTTCTGACTGCTTCAAGCTTCAACTATAACCAGGGTTCATTGATTACTCTGGACAAGATGCAAATTATTGGACCAATCCATTAAATATTTGTTTGGAACCACAGGTATTTATGATTCCCTTCCACTGCAATTGCCCATTGTTTCCTGGATAATTAAGATTACTAGAGATAGATCTTATTTTTATTCATCAAAAGATCAAAAAAGAGATGGATCCTTTCTATGATTAATCACATAAAAATGAGTTATCGAAGAAGAATAGTGATCTAAACCAAACAATCAAGGCCTTTCCAACATATAAACTTGCAATTTAATCCTATTCACAGAGCTATTAAGTCATCAGATTCACAAGGAATACTGATCTGATTCTTGAAATCTCAAATTCAAGCACTGAAAAGGAGCCAACTTTACTAGGAAAAACTTTGGAAAATTGCAGAGGAGTCAGATGTTTGATTCCCTTCGACATCAACTGCCAGTTCTTTGTCATTGCTACTTATAGATTCAGATTGATATATAGACATAGATCTTATTTTATTTCATCAAAGAAAATTCTATGATTGACAAACAATATTGATGATTCTGTAATGAATCACACATAAAAATTTTCACCCTGTAAACTAGTTATATGTTCAGATTCATGGACCATCAACCCATCAGATTCAATCTGAATCCAGAAATCTCAAACTCAAACATAGAAAGAGGCAACTTTACCTGAAAAAACCTGGAAAATCGCAGAGGAGAAGGGATCAGGGGGCGCTTTGAAACTCCCTGATTCTCTCCATTTGTAGACGCCATTTCTCCAATCTATAATCCAGCAAAACCTGCAAAAAAAAAAAAGAATTACCACTTCAGATCTCAGGAAAAACCTAAAATCCAGAAAAAATGAATGCAGTTGGTTGTTAAGAATGCCAAACCCTGATGCTTCTCCCACCTTGAGATGGATAGAATCAAATGATTTCCTGCATTTGGAGCACAAAGGACCATAAATGAGGAGTGAGGGAAGAGGGCCATTTATACAGAAATATTGGGATTTTTGCATAGAACACCCAATATTTTGTCAAATTGTGCAACAGTTACATTTGTGTTTATTGCACAGAACCACCTGCATAATGATTGCAACATTTTGTTAAAAGATGATTTATCGAAAAAAAATAAACATGATTTTCAATAAATATTTTACTTTTTTCATAAAATCACTTGTATTTTTGCTATTTATTTTACAAAACCAAATGCATTATCAAAAACCACACAAGACTATCTCTTTTGTAACAAAATTTGTAGTTGGACATTGGACATTTCTGATTTAGTAACACACCCAATTTTCCATCATGAGTGGAATGTTTTGCAAATAATAAAAAAATATTGGGGATTTTGAGGTTATGACATTGGTTTGGCACAAATGCTTCGAATGCACACAAAGCAGGACTGAAGAAAGAGCCAGCCAACAAAGGGCACATAACAAATCCAGATCTACAACTCATAATTCACAGATCAAAATTCACCAATCTGTTTTTATTCACCAAATAATTTTAAAAATTTAAACTAATGAAATATAAGTCTTTTCACTATATATATCAGATTTTACTAATCTAATTACTCGACTAATGCATCATACTATATTAACACTGCTCATGTGTTTCATTTGATGATGGAAGCTTGGGGAAGCTTGGGGGCTGGGTATATATAAAATTCTAGTTCTCCGGCAGGGGCATCCTCATGGGGTTCGGTTTAACTTCTATCCCGTTGGCCTTCATTTTCACTGCCAGCAAGAAGAGTTTGACATCTTGAACAGTTGCAATTTCCACCAAGAAATACAGTACTGTGTCAAGGAACTCTGAAACAGCTTTCAGGTATCCTTCTCCCTCAACACACAGTTTTCTGTGTCGTCAGCTTTAACACCTGTAGTTCTGAAATATTCCTGGGCTTTCAAGGGAGTAGCAAAAGAACCCTAGATCCGTGCTTTGGCATTCAATTTTTTAGCGTTTTGTCGAGCAAAATCACAGATCGATGCAATTGGAGGGGAACAATTCACAATGATGGCCGATATCATTTGGATCAAAGAGGGAGCGGCCAAGAAGAGAATGAAAGGGGTGGTTCGTGATCATCCATGACCTCTCTGGCTTGCCAGTGGTCATGGTGTCAATGGTGACGCCCTTCGTTGCTTCTCCAGGCTCCATCTGAGTGAGCTGCTCGAACCCTGGTGCTTGTCTCATCCTGCACCCCAGCTGCAAGTTCTGGGGCTGCCTAGAGGCCTGGCGTGAGCGCGGCTACAGCTCCTTGGATACATGAGAGGCAACCCCATAAGAATGAGTCTTCTTTCTTCTGTTTTCAAAGGGCTACATAACAGCCCTGCTGGATTTGACTGCCAATGGCAACTTCCGTTAGGATGGCAAGGCTTATTGACACTATTGTTAGAGAACTTGGATTGAAGAAAGGAGCATGCGGATGGTATGGTCGCCACATAGCCGCTGCCGTACATGTGATCCTCGACCGGGTCCCATTCGGCAATCTCGTAGTCAAGATGGACGACGTTAGGATACGTTCTCGCTCTCAAGCTTTCAAACTTGTCCATTAATGGCCTATTTCGTTCAAGTTCAAAATTTCAAAATTGAAAAAATTAGAGAAATTAAAAGTTCAATTCTTCCGATTACAGTGTTTGGTTTGCTTGCAACATTTGTAATGGACGGAATTAGACAATCTCAACCCTTCCGCAATTCCATGTTTGAATTCTGAAAAAATTGAGTAGAATCTACTACAAATTGAGGTGGGGCCCATCATTTATTTTAGGGATAATTACGTAGAAGTCCCTGTAATTAGCCTTAATTATGTACACCCCCCGTAATTTTCGAAATTACCTACACCCCCTCATTTTCGAAAATATTTACCCACACCCCCTGATTGTTATTTAATCAAAATTTTCCCAAAAAATTCCGATTTTACCCTCGGTTATTTTTACAGATACACCTGTAAAAACTTATTTTTTATATATAACGTCTCGAAATTCGATTTTTTGTAAATAACACTCCGAAATAACTCAGATTTACAAAAACGTCCTCGAAATTCAGATTTTTGCAAATAAATTCCCGAAAATTATTCTGATTTACAGAAAAATCCACAAAATTCGAATTTTTGCAAATAACACCTTGGCGCGCGGTCAGGAGCGGAGGCGGAGGCCGGCGGCGGGAGCGGAGGCGGAGGCGGGCGGGAGCCGACGGTGACAGCAGAGGCGGAGGCCGGGCGGGCGGGAGCGGAGGCGAAGGCGAGCGGGAGCCGGCGGCGGGAGCAGAGGCGGAGGCCTGGGCGCTCGCGTGCAGAGTGAAGACCCGCCGACACGCGGGCGTGGACGGCCTCCGCATGCGGGACGGAGGCCGAGGCCGGCGCGCAACCACGTGGGCGCGAACAGCCAAGGCCGAGGCCGTTCCGCCCCCGCGTGCCGGGGACGGAGGCCGAGGCCGTTCGCGCCCGTGTGGCAGCGCGCCGGCCTCGGCCTTCGTGCCGCGTGCGGAGGCCGTCCGCGCCCGCGTGTCGGCGGGCCTTCACTCCGCACGCGGGACATCACTCCGCACGCGGGCGCCCCGGCCTCTGCCTTCGCTCCCGCCCGCCTCCGCCTCCGCTCCCGCCCGCCCGGCCTCAGCTGCCGGCTCCCACCACCGGCCTCCGCCGCCGTCTCCGCTCACGCCCGCCCGACCTCCGCCTCTGCTCCCACCCGCGTGCCGGGGTGTTATTTGCAAAAATCCGAATTTCGGGGACTTTTCTGTAAATCGGAATAATTTCCTGGAGTTTATTTGCAAAAATTCGAATTTCGAGGATTTTTCTGTAAATCCGAGTTACTTCGGGGTGTTATTTGCAAAAAATCAAATTTCGGAGCATTAAAGATAAAAAATAAGTTTTTAATGGTGTATTTGTAAAAATAACCGAGGGTAAAATCGGAATTTTTGGGGAAAATTTTGATTAAATAACAATCAGGGGGTGTGGGTAATTCTGGAAATTACGAGGGATTATACGTAATTAAGGCTAATTACAGGGACTTATACGTAATTATCCCTTTATTTTATTGTGATGAATTTACATAACGAATTCACCGTTCCTCATCTTCTTTCCCACCTTCTCCTCTGCCTAACCAGCTCCTTCCCCAACTTCTCCTCCGCCACCTTTTAGGCCTTCCAACTCTCAATCTTTTAAGATCCTGATGCAACGCAAAAAAACATGAAAGATACGGAGAAGATTACCATCTTTTCCTCACGATAAATTTTTAAACCCACAAGAAAGATGAAAAGCGAATAAGCTCAAAATAAGATAATATTATTAATAAAATTTTTTTTCCTTTATTACAATTTTAAATTGTATATATAACCATTTAATAAACTTAAAATCCTACTTGACATTTAAAAAAGATCTCATTATTGGATTTACGATAATAATCATATTTAACACAATTTCAACTCCTGCACTTTATCGATGTAGAATTAAAAATAATTGCTTCCAATCAAAGGCCCTACTGTTTGTTCATTAGCCCACTGACTCATCGAACCTTACATAAATAAATGAGATGTATTTTTACTATGTCTTAAGAACAAATGAGAAAGGACGTCCGAGTCGAAATCGTCTTTATTATTCCTGAAGGTAACATGATCTCGTATTTCTTCACTTTACTTTGTTGGAGTCATGACTTAAACTTCATTATTAATTCTACTTATTATATCTTAAATAAAAGATCTAAATCTTATTCTTTATTGGGTTAGGATTTTATTTATAAATAGACTCTAATTTTGACTAATACAAATATCAAATTAACCAAAATAGTATATAAGAAAATTATAGAAATCAATTTTAGTCTTCCAATTGATGATTATTTGTTGAACTTGGATGAATATACAAAAAGATATTGTCTTTGGATTGTAACTACACCAATTCTAACATATTTTAATTGAAGTTAGAATTTAATTTGGACTTTATCTTTAATTTTACTATAAAAAGGATGAAATTATCATATATCATATCCCTTCACTTGTAAAAGATTTGTGCTCAAGTCAAAATTTAAACTATTTGTTATTACAATTATATTCTTCTCAAATACTTTCCAGATAGAACTCAATAATGTAAATTAATGAAATTTTTTCGAGTAAAATCCTCAATACTTCGATCTTTTATTTTTCTTTGGCACAACTACTTAAACTTCTGCAGCATTCCCTCAGATCTTTTTTAAAATAAAATTTTTATACATACAATTTTATTATTTCTTACCATAGAACTTTTCACAAATTTACTAATAACTACTAAAATAATCTAAATATGTCATTATAGGTTTTGAATCTTATAAAGTGATAACTTATGTAGGAGTTACCTCCACTTGTTTAAAAGAATTGAATTTTGATGAATTCAAAAAATAATCTTGAGTAGCACAATCAATATTTTTACAAGTCGAAAATTCTTTATTATAGTTTTAAAGATTGTCAACTGATTTATATGAATTCTCATTAATAATCTCTGGAAAAAATTATGTAACATCCAAAATTATTTTTGTATGATATTCTAACTCATTGAAAAAAATTTCTGAAATCCTCGATAAGTTCTTCACTATTATGTTTGTCTTCCACGTGATCTACAATCTCTTTTCGACTTGATAATTTAATACTAAGAGAGATTACCAAAATATAAAATTAACATTTCATGATTATCTCCATCCATTTTAATTTTAGAAGTCTTTGAGTAACAAATATATCTTACTTTATTTTGATTCCATTTTGGAAACTTCATATTAAATAGTTTAAGTATCTTCAATCACGAGTGGATTTTTTACTTGTTTGCACGTGTTCTTTGAATTTGAATTTGCTCTTATTAAGATTAAACATAATTATTAAGCTTATATTCAATAATTTTTACTTTCTTCTTTTTGGGAATTTCCATAAATTCAAACAATTTCTCAACTTTATCTATCTAAATAAACAAATTCTTAAAATCATAAAAGTATAGAATATTTACCTTATTAAAATTCTGATTTTCCTGAATAATTTTGTATGTTGATTTCTAAGATATCAAACCATGAGTATCTTCGACGATCAATTGATAAATTTAGTTCTTAATTTTAGTCTTTACAAACTTCATACTTTCTAACAATAGAAGTAAGAAAATTTTATTTGATGAAATTTTAAATTTGATATTCTCTTAAATCATTGTTTATTCAATTGTCATCATTAACTACAATAAATGAAGTTGAACCAATGAACAACTTTACTCTAATATCATTTGATGTAATGCGAAAAAATACGAAGGATAGGACGAAGATCACTATTTTTGCATTACGATAGATCTCCACAAAAAAGATAAAAAGGAAACATATCTAAATTAAAATAATATTATTGATAGAAAATATTTTGCATCTGTTACAATTTAGGCTATATATATAACCCTTCAATAAACTTAAAATCTTAATTAGTGTAAATTAAAATAGAACTTAAACTCTATTATTAATTCTATTTATTAAATTTTAAATAAAAGATCTAAATCATATTTCTTATTGGGCAAGTACTTTTATTGACTCGCATTCATAAGTAGACCTTAATTTTGACCAACACAGATATTGAATTAGCCAAAATAGTAAATAAGAAAATTGTAGAAATTAATTTCAATTTTTCAACAAATGATTTTTGCTAAATTTGAATGAATATCCTAAAAAATATGATTTTTGGACTACAATTGTACTAATCCTGACAGATTTTAATTAGAGTTGGAATTCAAGTTGTACTTAATATTTGATTTTAGTATAAAAGAGATGACAAATTTTTCACATAAGCGCAGAGGTAGCGACAACCTCGAACTCGACTTCTGTTGGGGCCTCGAGGAGCTTGTTTGTGGCACCACGACGGATGCATGTCCACCCTACCCTCCTACAGCTTCGCCGCTACCATTGACGACGACGACGACCTCTCTTCTCCCAGCCCAGCCTCCATCGCTACCATTGCCTCCGACTCTCGGGACTGGCTGGTATGCTACCTCAAGCACTCGGATTTGGAATGCAACAATCATGCCAAGTTGGCGGCGGTCACATGATGACACTCACGGATCCTGAGTTGGTGGGTCACCTGCTAGGAAAGGAGATGATGATCACTACTATCGAGCAATGGAAATGTAAGATCGAGCTTATGACTCTCGCAGGGCTACATATGGTTTCCATGATCGATTCCTCGTTCCTCCGAGAACCCTGGAGGTCCACGCCGTCTTCCGACGAGCACCGCACTGCAAGGCCGCCATTGATCCTGCAGATGTGGTGGAATCTTGAAAATAAGAGGAGCAGTTTCCCCATCTCGATGATGTAGAATTCCCTCAATTTCATTCAAAAAATGTTTATCTAAATACTGAAATTATTTAATTTCCTTAATTTCTTTAATTTCTTAGAATTAAGAGAATTCTATAATTCCTCAATTTCAGATTCAGAATTGATTCAAATAGGCCATAACTGTTCGAGGAAATTCTTGAGCGAGTTGAGTCTTGACTCTTATTTGAGCTATCAAGATTCTGGAAATTTGAAGAATCATTGATTGCATGTGAGCTTGGTCGGGCTGTACATTCGGTTCAAAACCGAATTAAAATTTTCAGTTTTAAAAATTCAAAAATCGAACCGAACCGAATACTATAAAAATCGAATTAAAATCGAACTGAGATATTCGGTTCAGTTCGGTTTAAACCGAAAACCTAAATTTTAAACCGATTTTATTTTTTCAGTTTAAATTTAATTATATTTAAATTAAAATAAAAAATCAAAACCAAAATCAATATTACATATTTATATTAATATGTAATTCGGTTTGGTTCAGTTTTGACGGTTTTTCAAAATCAAAAACCGAAACCGAAACTGAATTTTAAAATTTCTATTTTTCAAAACTAAACCGAACTGAAAACCGAATAACCCGAACCGAATCAATTATTCTATTTCGGTTCGGTCAGTTTATTCAATCTGAACTGAATAGTGCATGGGCCTAGAGCTAGGTTTTTTTATTTTACAACCTCTGTTTCTGCAAAATAGCATGCTTTCAATCACATGCACTGAAAAACATTGCTCTGTAGGCTATGAGAATATGAAGTTGCAATAATCTCATATATGAAGTCAAATTGTTCCTTATGACTCATTTATTGACGTCTCGTAAGTCTAAATCTTCAACTGCAATACCTTTCAAATGACTGGCTTGTTCATATTTGTGACATGTTTATCTGGTGATTTTATAACAATAATTGGTCCTATCTTGTGGCTTACGCTTAATGGATATGCCCTAAGTAGCTAAAGACCCTCTTAGAACTCAAATAAAATAGTATCTATGCTGAGAAAATAAGAGTTCCACAAAAGGGTTCTAGTCTTTATGTGTGTTCTTCTGCCAATTGATCGTGATGGAATACCAAACATTCAACATGGATATGGTTTTTAACTTATTATTTTGTTTTCTTTTAATTTTTTGCCAAAATTTGATCTTTTCCACGTATTTCTCACGAAAAGTTAAGCTTGGTGGTTCTATTAGGAAAGAAATCTCTTCCAGCAACTTATTTTTGATGTCAACAATTGCTATAACATGGTTAAAAACAGGTAAAAAAAACCCTAAGAAAATCAAATTGTTTCTACATTATTGACTGAAAAAAGCAAACTTTTCCGAATTTCAGCAAATTTGCCACCGAGATTTGAAGCTGGAGAACATCCTGCTTGATGGGAGTGACATTCCTCATCTCTGGACTTTCAGAAAATCACAGAAAATCCCTTAGAAGTTCAAAAAATCACAAAAAAATTCCTGAAATTTCAAAATATCACAAAAAATCTTGAAATTTCAGAAAATTACAAAAAATCAAAACTTCAGAAAATTGCAAAAAATCCTTGAAAGTTCATAAAATTGTCACCGAATATTTACAAAAAAATACAAACCAATTAATCACACTAGATTAATTTGGTGTTTATTTACCTAAACTTGTTTTTTCGCATGACCAATTATATATAGCCTTGTCTAGAGCAAAAATAAGCAAAATATTTGTCTAATTTTTGCACAAACTGTAAATACCTAATTAAATATTTACACTGCAAATATTTTTTATAAAAAAATTTTATTACCAATTGGAAAATAAGTTGATAACTATACAAAACTATTGAATAAATAAAATAGACGTGTGTTTTTCTTTGTCACATATTACCAAAATTTGGTTTATTGTAAAGTAAATAGTCATGTTCCCAATCCCTATATCCAAATTTAATATTAAAACAATTGTATCATCATTTTTTTAGCTCAGTAATAAATCTAAGTTTTAGGGCTTAAATTAAAAGACAAACATATAAAACAGTTATATAATGTAATTGTTCCTAAACAACTTCGACAAGCAAAGCCGTCATAACCCCCTAGTTGCTAAAACCTCTATATAACTTGAGCCAGCAAAGCTTGTTAACTCAAGTGGGTCAACTAAAATCATTATACTAGTCAGATGACTTGGCACGAATTGTGAATATTTTATTAAACGAGAAAATGAGGCATGATGACTTTTTTGTTCGATTAGAGGTTAAAAGGCTATTAAGCTACAAGCCAACTCAGCTTACTTCACCGACCTTGCAACACTACAAATTGTAAACAAAAACCGTGGTTTAAATTCCGAACTCCAAAGGCGTGCAAAACAATATGCTGCTGGAATAAATACATGTGCCTCACAAAATCAAACCCTGATAAAAAAAACTAGATTTTCCTGTTGAAGACACCATCGCAGGATTGGTCAAACAACTGAATCCTACTCATGGGATAATAGGCCAAAAATTTTCAGATAATAAAATGGTTTATTTGAATCAACTTATAATGCAGCCATATTAAAGTCAACTGCTTAAGGTTTGTAAAGGCAGGCAACATTGAATTTGATATTAGTCACCATACAAAGAAAGCAACATCTAGGAACCAACCCATTCATAACGATAAATTCTTGAACAAAATAAACAGATATAATATAAGAAACAATTATGTTACCTGAATGAAAGTCTGTGCTACAACTCAAGCAACAGGAGGAAGTCGCACCAGAAATAAAGTTGAAAGACGATTTGGGAAGTGATCCTAAACAAGGGTTGAAGATGACCTCATCATATGCATGAGAAGTGAGCAGAGATAGCCCTTCACAATCCATCAAGACATTAGTTGGCAGATCTTCTTGATTGCCCAAATTAAGGACTCCAAGTTCTATTTAAGATACTGCAAAGGAGGCCACAACAAATTGTCAACATCTTAGTGTTGAAAAAGAAATGGATTAAACATGGAAGCTGAAGGCCCCAAGAGAGACATAAATTGGTGCACAAAACAGCAGTTGAACACATGCACAATAAAAGCAGAAGACTAGGAGCTGCTAAAGATAGTACCAGAAAATCAATTTTACATTTCAAGGTTGGCTAATGAAATGATGCAGGCAAACAAGGACAAAACAAAATATCAGTTAACAACATTCAAACCATATGCAAAGAAAGCCATACTGAAAGCCTCAAAACAACTGGGACAAAAACTCCAGGCTAGGTATGAAGCTAATTAACAAAGGCTACTTACTGATAGCCAGCAGTTACTATGAAGACCAATATGTATACCATGCTTGCAAATTTTATCAGGTCCTTCAAGTTATCTTTCCCAAAACATTTTAAAAGTAAAATTGAAAAACACCTTTTGAGGTCCTCCCTACTAAGAAACTTTCTAGGCTTCAATATTGAGCTAATAACGATATAAATTTATATCATCATAACAGACAATTTTGGACAAACCTAAATTTGCTACAGAGATCCCATTTACAACAAAGTTAGTGATTATTAAGGAAAATAATTACTAGGACACTACAATACAGAAGTTTCTATTCTTTGATGCCAAGCCCCAGATTGACATATATTGAAGCAGTTTGTCCTACATTTGGCATGAAAGGGGGGTGGGTTTATGGGACCACACCAACTGCTTCAGCAAATTGTGGTCTGCCTTCAGGCATTAAATAAGCACATGCAAGTCCAAAGCAGACAACAAGGCACAGCTGGAGCATCACACCAAAATCATGCCACAAGACCAAATGTGACCACAATTCAAGTTCTTTTGCTGAGAGTATGCTGTATGTTTCCCTCCATCGGATAGTTTTCCTGACGGATGAAAGCAAGCACAAAAAATTACCATTTGCAGCAGCATAGAACCTCAGAAGCTCATCCTCATTAATCCTGGATAAATTTATCAATATGCTCAATAAATCCAGTAGAGGCTTTGCAAGGACCTACAGCAAGTACTTTACAAACAATTAATTATAAACTTAAAGGTGCTTCTATATAAATGCCATTAAACGGTATCAAGACACAAGAACTTCAGTCACATGATAAGCAGTCTTTAGATTATATCTAAGATATAAACATCACAAGAACAATCATGGATGGAGAATGACAAGAAATTGAATTCACCTTGCAGGCAAAGTAATTCCTTGTTTTTGCAACTCTACTTCAAGTTGCATCAACCAACTTTTAGAAACAATGTTTTCAGGGTTCTCATCATTGTTCCTGAAAAAAGAAGTTGTGACAACATATTTTAGCAGCATAAAGTGCAAGATGAAATTGGGGACTCTGGTACCTCCTCTACAGATATTCCTTTTACTTCAACAACTGAAGTTACATATACATATTGTTTTGCTATATCAGGATGGCAATAGCAATTGATTGCAAGAGAAACACATCTTATGATAAAGAATTCAACCAAACTTGAGCAGATCTATGTTGCAATTCAATCTTTACCTACATGATACTGTCAGAAGTTGATAGCATCAGAGAAGATTCAAATTGTAATTGAGAATTCTCATCAGGGCCGAACTGTGTTTCACAATCCTCAGAATGATCAGAGAGAGCTGTTGCAATTGAAAGCAACAGTTGTGGTCTTGAAAGTTTCTGACAAGTTGAATGTTGTCAATCCCAAATAAAGCAAAATTGGTGAAAATTATACAAGAATGTGGCAAGAAAGGAAAAACATCATAGTTACTTCTTCCATCAGAATGAACACAATATTGTCACAAACAAAAACTTCAAAAATCAACTGCAGATGTAGGGAAACGTACTTTTATTGTAGAATACAACAAATATAATACTGATAGTACAGAAAATAGATGATAAACATTGCATAAACCAAAAACAAAAGAAAGGAAAAACACTGTCAACTCTCAAGTTAGATTTTTGTATGATGCCACCATAATGCCACAAAGAATACTCCCAGAATCACAATAATGCACCAATCCCAGCAGTACACCAAATGTAGACTGCAGGATATCCAGAAAGATATCAACAACAAATTATGAATAACAAATAAATACACAGAGGATTATTGGTCTTTCAAATTATGAAAGAAGATAACTTCGGATTTTTGAAAAGGGAAAAGATGGAAACAGACTCTTTCACTTGTTCTTGCAGAAAAACACCCATAATCCTATACTTTCTTATTTGAAAACTCAAGAGAAATATAAAGATGGCATTGAAAAAATTTTGGTGCAATAATTTAAACCTATTGCATAAGTCATTTAATAATGAATTCAATTTTCAAAAAGAACACTGTGATTTTGGATCAGATCATAAACCATAGAATCCTGTCAATGAGGTCACCATGTGTATCTGTAGAGTGGTGAGCAATTACCCAAAAAAAGTGCTAAGCTTTCTGGTCTAAGACATGTTTGACAAGGATAGTATTGCAGCCACCTGTCATAGAAAAAATGTGGAACTATGTCATATTTTATGAATGTCCAACATGAAAATACATCTGACTTGGTATGAGAGAAAGAGATTCACATGCACACTCATAAAGATTTTTAAAGTCAGCAAATTTCATACCAATATTCATTATAAAAAAAATTAATCTCAAGATTAGCAAAGACAAACATGGAGACGAACAATTCATGAGTAGCCATAATGAAAAAAATCAACAAACCAGTTCACCATGAACTATCATCTTGAGGGGAGCCCATCTCTGAATCCATTTAAATGGTGGATGGACATCTTGGTTTAGAAAGTCTCCAAACTGCTTCTAGAGCTGCAACTTTTAGCAAAAAGCAAACCACCTGATTACTTGGCAACTGTCCTAGTCTTACAGATTTCAAAGGTGCAATAATAGCCTTCTGTGAGATGGCTCTTGGGAAAGAAGCACAATCCTTCTACTAGGCGTACTTCCACTTGCAGATCTGCTTGGTGTTTTAGAGCTATTGCTTGACCAGACATGAGTGAAATGTCTCTCTTGAATCAGATATGACATCAACAGGAAGCTTGGATTTCAGTAATTCCCAGTCAAATTCCACAAACACAGACAAAAATGTGTTTGCCTGGAATAAATATATAGAAAGGGACTTGTTGATGTAACTTTCAGCAGTTGTGATAAGCATTACAGAAACAAAAGATCAACACCATTTTATACCATTGCAGAACAATCATCTCAGAATTATCCTTCGATTCAACCTACTAAAACACATCCTTTTCTGTATTTCTTTCAATAAATATGAAGTTTACACACGTCTGATTAGTCCAGATACGCAATATCAGATGGGTTATTGGCTAAATCGAAATCAAGTTTACATCTTCGAAATTTTTTTCAGATGGATGTGACGAATAAATGTTGGCCTTCCTCAACTAGCTACGTAATTTATTTACCAAAAAAAAAAAAAAACTAGTTATGTGATTCTATCGCCATTATGGAGAAACATATTGTTCCTATAGAGCAAGAACGAATCCATGTAAAAATCATAACAAAATCGATAAAGGTGAAATCTTTCGGAATCCAACCGGTCAAATGTATGCCCGTGGACCACGATCAGAACGCGACAACAAAATTCAGAGTCTGCAACATGTTGGTACCAACGAAAGGAATCGAAAAACCTAGGGTTTCCGAACAATTACCTCGCGGAGATCGGAAGAATCCCTCGAGATCCCAGGCGCTCCGTGAATCGAAAGAGAACTTCCTCTCCGGTTATTTTCATTTTGGGGCCTTTGTGGCACGTGGCTCGGCAGAGGAGCAAGCGAAATGGGCCGTTACGAGGGCTGCGCCTCGCTAGAGCGATTTTATGGATACACCCCTGAAATAATTCATTTTAACAATGAAGTTATTCCTTAAACAAACTCCTAAATTTAAATTTCTCAAAAAAAATTTAAATATAAATTGCCTTTTTTTGTGGGGAAATTATCTTACAATGTGTCTTATTCTAAGAATAGATATTAACATGTGTAAAAAATATTCTTATAAATCTTAAAATCATTAATATTATACTTGAAGATATTTAATAATGTGACATAAAGTATGAGATAATATTTTATATTATTTGATGAGAAATTTTGAAGAAATATGACTCTAATAGATTTTTTGCACATTTTAAGATCATATTTTTTCTGACTTTGTGCTACTTGTCCACTCAAATACAAACATATTATTATATTATTGTCTTGAAATACATGATCTTATTTTGTTAATAAGATTTTTTTATAATAATAGATGAATTTGGTAAATTAAGACTAAATCAAACACTTGTAGTAAATATACAAATAAATAATTAACATGGCATGTGCATTTATTTTTATGTTAACAAAAGATATATTTTTTAATTATGAATATATCAATAATATTCCAACTAATATTATCATTTTTTATTTTTTTAACCATCTAATACACATATTTGATCATTATCTTTACCTCAAATAGTCAATATATAATAACTCATCAAAATATAATTATAAAGTTTTAACTTCAAACTCTAAATTAGGAGTTCCTTCCAAGAATCAGAGAGATTGCAAGGAGTTTATCCCCACTTTCAAAAATCAAGGAGTTTATGGAAAATATAAATAATGCAGGGCTGTGTTTGTAATAACAAAGAGAGTTGAGTTCTATGTAATTCCGGAAAGTCCAGGGAGGTTTATATGAAAAACCCAAAAATGCAATTGGAAGCTAGGTTAAATTACTCAACACCCCCCAGTTTTGATACGGCGGTGCAGCTGGCCGACTCCTTGTGGCCACTGTGAGAGCTAACTCGTCTGCCAACACGAAACGCCTCTCATCATCGCATCTCGGTCTCCTCTCCTCCTCGTGCGAGCTTCTCTACTCTGGGTATGCTTCCTCTCTGATCGATTTTTGCTTCTCTAGGCTTTCTGGTATCCTCTCCCGTCTCTCCTCTTCAATTCGATCCCCGGATCCCCAAAAACAACGGTGAATTTGAAGTTGGAGATCCGGGGCCGGAGGATCCAATTTTCATGTGAATCGCTTGTGGTTCTGTGTCGAGCAGATGAATTTCCTGAAATGTTTTGTTTAAATTCGATGGCGTAGTTATGTTGTTTGACCGGGAAGTCATAAATTCGATTGAGAGATTTTGAGTAGTTGATGAAGATAGAAAGATGCTTTGATCTGTGCTGATGGTTCTCATGTGTTTTACTTCTCCAACTTCATGATTTTGCATGAGTGGGAAAGCTGATTCTGATCAGGAAATATTGGGCTCAGATTGAATAGGTAAGGTAAATGCTTTAATTGGTATTTTTGTCACAAATAATACCCAAAAGAAAGATGAACACTTGTCCAGTTTAGGTTTATTTTCATTGTGGTGAATATTGATTTAAATCAATTGAATAGGCACTTGCGATAAGATAGTTGCATGCTTCAATTAATTTGGTGGATAGAGATTTTGACTCTATGTTGGGCATGGTTTGTTTGTGCATGGGCATGCATGTGGCATGCATGCGTGTGTTGGCTTGACAACCACGAGATTCTGAGGTTCATCCAAACACAATCTATTTTTGTTCAATATATTGGGCATAGTTGAATCAAAATTTTCCTATATTTTGGTATTTGTACTGTATTCACTTGGGCAAGTCAGAAATTTAATGCTTTTGGTCATTGCTAAAGCAACTTTAGAGTTCAACAACCCTTGTTTCAGTATTGGGGCTAATCTTTGATATCCTAATGTGAACTATGACAAGTCCTCAGTCAATGCCTTTTTGATAGGTTCAAAAAATTCTTACAGTGAACTTAGGTAATAAATAGTAATTCAGTGCATGTGTATCATTAGAAACTTAGAAATTGTATGGTATGGAAAGTGGGACTTTCATTACTCCATGTTCTGTCTGCTTATGATCAACTACATATTCCTTTCTTCAACTGTGGTACATACTACTTGTTATCACTAGTTTCATATGGTTTTGTTTTTCATTGAGTACTTTTTAATGTTTTCATCAATCTCTTATTCTTTATTTGTTAAACCCTCACAATATGAATTAGTTGATGTTTACATTTTTTAATTGGGACTGATAGGATGAACATAATGTTGTGTAGGATTTTTTTTTTGCTTGTATATCCGATTGGCCAAAGGAAGCTTTTAATGATCCTTTTCGGTGCATACACTTCATGGCAAGAATTAAACCTCAGGCACTACTTCTTCAAAGCAAAAAGAAGAAATCCCCTACTCGGATCAGTCTCACCACCATTGTTACATGCAATGTTGTTGTCATTTTGATTGTATTATCTCTATATGCCACCTACAAGCACTGGTATCGGAGGTTAGCTTAACTATCTGCTATATATTCCCAGATATGTATTATATGTCATACACTATTTTTCTATATGATTGTTACTCAAGTATGTAGTGTATTACCGTTCCACTTTAAATTCATGCACATTTTTCCAATGTGCAAATAAGCTGCAAAATTAGGATTGTTGTTGGCCATTTATTCTATTTTTTTTCTGATGTGGACTTGATTTATGCTTCAAATCATGTTACTGAGGTCCTGGTGAACTTTGTTGTAGGCCAAGCATTCAACTATCTGCTGGCTTTGATGAATTTGGGGTACATACATTTTATCAAACTTTTCTCTTACAGTTCTATTCTTCTCTTTTAAGTGGTTTGACTGAACTGCTCTTGATTCATCATTTTTAACACTAACCTTTGTCTTTCACCTTTCTTTTTGGCTAGCAGTCAGAGAACATTGGAGAACAAAAGAAATATGACCTTCCGAACTATGCTGTAAGTTTATTTCCTTATAAGTTGTAGCATCTACTTGAACTCTGAGTAAATCTGTTTACATCTTACATAAGTTGAGATTATTAGAATACCATTCAAGCTCCCCTGACTTGATATAAAACATAGAATACTTTGCTTGTCTGATATATGAATTGGATGCATATTCCTCATCTTTCTTATAAGCATTATTATAGTATATGAGATTATGAGTGTTGATTAATTGCTATGCAAGCTGGCAAAGGAGATCAAAGCGAACTCAGTCTATCATTCTTCTAGTGGAGAGTTTGATTGGTTGTATATTGAATATCATTACTCAATGAGGTTTTTTTCCCTATATGATTTGAATCTCTCCCAACATTTTCAACTGTTTATCTTTTTAGGTTACCTTTTTTTAACTTCAGGTCTTGATGTTAATAGACTGAGCTGAGTATGCCAAGCTACTGGGGTCAAGTTGTATAGTTGTTCTTGACCCAGGTTAGGTTCTTGGAGGCTTTTTGGATACGGAATAAGCAAGCCTCTTGTTCCTTATATGTACCTAATCCTTTGTGGAACTTAACTCTGGGGCCTATGGTTATGGACCTTATACCCAATCAATGATAATACTAGGGAGAATGTAAAAACAATATTCTTCCTTCTTTTAACTCTAGAGTAGTGGTATAGTCTTTTTCAGCTCTAGTTTTAAGCTCACAATACAACTAGACCCTTAGGCTGCATTTTGTTATGAGTTTAAGAGAAAAGGATTAATTTGGACTAACTGTATTAGAATGCTTTGACCCAAATTTCACTAGTATTTTGAGGTAAAATATGGCATTATTCAGAGTATCCCAGTTAGACCAGGTTGAATTTATTTCATGATTCATAACCAGATGTGAGTCACACCCTTGAGTTAGGAAACCTTTGGTCCCAGAGGTAAAATATGGAACTATTCTAACTAATCCAGTTAGTCCAGGTTAAGCCCATTTCATAACTCATAACTAGATGTGAGACTCACCTATATGAGCTATTGAATTTTTGGTTCCACATTATCTTAGATACATCAACATTTTTAACGCTAACATGGGGTTGGCTTGGCTCATATTTAATGGACTTTGTTTGTGAGAAAATCACAAATTGACAGTGGAATGCAAGAACTAGTTATATATTATCTATATTGGGGAGATACATCACAGTGTTGTAAGAGGCTCCTAAATAATTAATTAGGATCCATGCCAATATCAAAGTTCAATATAAATTTGGGCTTGGGCCGTTTTTGGGTTACATTGGTTTTTCTCAATTTATTTTGAGAATGTTTGCACTACTCGATTATCTATGCTATTTATTGATCGCTTCAAGGTTGTAGGCCCACTAAAGTGTAACACGTAGAGTGCAAAAGCAAGTGAATAGATGCCTTAAATTAGTACTTTAACTCATATTGATTCTCTCTCAACTGTAATTTGAATTTTAGGAATTAATTTTGTCTATCTAATTAAATGATCTTTTTGACTAATGATTGAATATTAACCAGAACTCAAAAAATAAGTATGACATTAATTTCAATTGATAAATTTAAAAATAAAAATTTTCATATGCGCTCATACATTAAAACCCTGAGTTTGTAACTATACAAATAATTCAACTTATTTAACTGCAGCTATTTTGTTGCTAAGCAAGTCTCCAGCTTGGGAGGTTTATTGTGCTGAAAAATTTTTACTTTAAATAATAGTATCTAAAGAGTATTGGTTCCTTGTTGTGTACTGTTTAATGGTAGAATTTTATTTACTGAGTAATGAAATAAATTACATTTTAAGACATGAAACATCTTACATTGAAGCACTATCACTACAAATGACTCTATTTCTCTTTGTTTCCATGCACACGCGCATTCATACATACAAGTTAACAATTTGAATCAGACCCCTTTCTCTACCCAGTTAACCAAACCAACCATCAAGCGGCTTCATTGAAACCATAAAACTAGAAATAAATAACATCACCATTTTAATCATTACTATGTAATAAATCTGAATTATGTGTGAGATCTTTGGGTAGTTTTCTTTTTTGCTCTTCTGCTACAATAGTTAAATTCTTTGTTGCTTAGTTCTATCTTTTCTATGAGTGATACTTGTTTGCCAACTATTTTAAGCATTGTCATGCATCTTGATCAATATCTTTGCTCATAATTATCATATGTTTGTCCTACTTCATATTAATCTCATGTATACCTTTTCTCACATATAAAATTCCCTTTATTTTTGGAATAGATTATGAACACCTCGAAAGGTTTAATAACTACGGAGCTCTACAAAGATGCATATGCTGAGGTTGTGGATAGGTTCCTGGACTTCTGGTGCGTATATCAAACCTTTGACTTTAAATTGTATGCTTTTCTTTTCTGGTGTTCCTTTTCATTCAGTCACACATAGTGATCTTGTGCCTTATGAATTATCCTATGACTTCTTGAGCGTTTTGTATTTTAACATAGTATTTGCATTCAGCATAAAATAAAAAGTCCCTCAACTTTTGGCAGAAAGTTTGCCTTGTTATGCTGCTTTAGTGATATTTTTATAACTTGAAATGTTTCGAGCAATGCTAGTTGCTATGAATATCTTGGAAGAAGCAATGTGGAGAAAACATGTAGTTTCTAGAATGAGTCTGTTGCTAGCCCTGAAACAAATTAATATAGAAGTTCTGGAGCTGTGTTTTTCTCGTGAAAAATAGTTTAGAAGGAAGGATGGAAGCAATGTGGCAAGAATGTTCCAAGTACTAAGATGAGACTAATAACTCCAATAATTTCTTTACAAGTTCTAGTTTCCTATTATCCATGTTATAAGTTTCTTTGAATATTTGCACGCAAATTGGACTTATAGCACTATCAGGGTCCTAGGTTTGGTTTGGAGATGGGATGGTTTAAGTGCCACAATTCAGAATCTCTTTGAGATTGAAAAGGAAGTGAACTTTTTTTTTTTGTTAGTTCAGTTAAAAATAAGAGGCTCTAGCATAAGTGGCAAAACTTTCGTCCTGTCCACTCACTTCTTTTCCTCAACTGAAATCTGGGACAAGCTATATCTGGTTCTAGGTGAATTGCTTAGTGGAATGTTGCATTCCATAAATTATGAGAACGGAGTATTGGGTTTCGCGTTCTACTGCTTTCTTGGATTGATTATGGGCAAGGAGTTGTTCTTTGATGTAAATTCAGATTATAATTTTTCTGGACAGCTTGGCAATTTAGGAATACTGATTCTAATGTGTCACTTTGTTGCATCTTTATTTTAACATAAGCTTTCTTTGTTGACAATTTTTTGCTAAATTGTTTGATACAGTCAAAAATGTCAGTTTAAAGGAATGCTTTTCCATCGTGTGATTAAACACTATGTAATTCAAGGTGGTGTTGAATCAACGGCTTGGAGCTACAGAAGACTGGATTTTGAAAGTGAAGCCACTTAGTGAACTTGCTACAAGGTTAATTTTTAACTTGGATAAAATAACTGAGACATATTCACTTGCTTTATTATTTTAAGAAGTTGCCAGACTAGTTTATTCTCTTCAATTTGTGTTGCTATATCTAATAAAATTCCAGTTTCACGCTTTGCTGTTCTTAGTTGTTATGCTGTTTTTATCTTCTAATGTGTGTTCTTCCACTTTCTAGTGCAAAGCATGAAGCCTTTATGCTTGCAACTACAAAGACAAAATCTGACAGTAAAGGATTTGAGCTCTTCATCACAACAGCTCCAATTCCTGATTTAAATGATAAAGTTACTGTGTTTGGAAGAGTTATCAAGGGGGAGGATGTAGTCCAGGTAGTTTAATCAACTTCTATGTCTTATTCTGTATACTTCCATATCATAATCCATGTCATCCTAAGCTGATTTGATTTTCATTGTCATGTCTTAGTATTTTCATTTATGCTATTTTGCTTTCTTGATAGATGTTGTCTCAGACATAACCCAACTATAGAAAATCAAAATTTAAGAAATCAAACATTACCATTTCTATGTTGCTTCACTTCATATGCATGTGCGTTTACTTCAGCGGATTTGAGTCAATTGTCAGGTTTGAGAGGCCATTTAATTTGCTTTACTTACAAGAAAGCTCTTCAATTTATTTTTTTTCATTCCTATTGTGTCTTTGAAAAAACCACTAATATTCTAAATCCTTTTTTTATTGTGAGAATTAAAAGCTTGTTGATGGCATACGTGATAGGATAGCTGTGATCATGCAATTTATCAATCGGTTTTCTAGTAGGGTCTGGATTGTTTACAATTGTTTAGTATTGAGTCCAATATCTGTGAACCAATCCATTATCTTGTCAAACAATCTATTTTCACTGTCCTAACTTGTAATTCATTATTTCAAATGTTAGTCCATTGTTTGCTTCCACGGGAATTATTTTGTGATTCTGTGCAAATTTAATCAAACTGATCATTTTACTGGATATAGATATTGATAACAAAGTTGCCATATGACACCCTACAATAGGAACCCATCTTTTTCATAGTAAATCCTTTTGGGATGAATAATTGATAATTATTGGCAGTGATTTCTGGGTTGCATTATTCTTTTTATTCATACGCTCCTTGATGCAAAATTAAACAATTAGACTGCTTTTAATGCATTGTCTTTTGTTCAATATAGGAAATTGAGGAAGTTGACAGTGACGAGCACTTCAGGCCAAAGCCCCCTGTAGGAATCATCGATATAACGTTGAAGCAAAAGCTTTGAGCTGCACCTGTATCGCTGTAAATCTGTGCCATTGACACAAGGACTCATGCTGAAACATGCTTACAGGATCTACACTGCAGATTTTGACAGTTTAGCTCGGAAAAAACACAAGATAGTACAGAGTCTATTCTTCAATATTTATCGTGGCAATAAATAGGCTGTGTATTATTTTTTACATTATAACATTTTGATTGTAATGGTCTATGTAGTGACAGGTTTTATTTTCTGCAAAATTTGAGCTCGTTTCGGCAGTATGAATTGTTATGAACTTGTGGTTTTCAAATTAGGTTTTCTGATGATCTAAGAGGTGTAGGAGAAGTCTGTAAGCGAGCAGGCTGGTGCTTCTGTTGTTTTTTTTTTTTTTTGAGAAAATGCTCTTGTTTAATTGTTGTTTATCCTGTTCTATAACAAATTGTAGCACATCAAAATGAACTGGAACACAAAATTTGTGAATTGTACTGTGAAAAACTAAAATGGAACATGTAATAGTAGGTTTGTGAATTATACACAAAATTTGTTGTATAATAACCCAATTTTTTTGGATAAAAATAATGGTTTGTAATACATTGGAAATTTACAGTGGCTTATTTTGATAATTAATAATCTCATTTTAACATGTATTAATTTTTAAAATAATGGCCTAATTAATTCAGTTTATCGTCTAATTACCTGCCAACTTATAGTCGCGATCGGCGGTTTTCTAAGAAATAACTGTGTTTGATCGCAGCCGTTGATCGTTGTCCACAGAAATAAAGCCCAGCCGTTTGTTCAATTACAAAGATGATTCACGCTTCAGACAAAGCCGGGTTTCCGTCGGCGGGAGCTCACTTCTTCTCCGGCGCAGGGTTTCAAGAAGAAGCTCTCGAATGGCTTTTTGGGGTTTGATTTCGTCCCAATACTCTTCCGTTCTTGTTTTTCATCACTGATTTCGACCATTTTCCAGTTTTCCTTTCGATTTTTTTTGGTATTTTCAAGGCTTTTTATTCTTTTTAATTAGAAGGTTTTGATCCAATATTGTGCTCTCTCAGGCGTCGAAGTGCGGCCCGGGAAGCCCTACTCTCACGTCTTCGACAGATCCCGAGGGAGGCTTCGTGTCTCTCAGGTTTGCCTGAAAATCATTTCTGAGTTATCCATTTGGATTTTTGCTGTAATAAGTGAGTAATTGTAACCCTCATGTTTGCCTGAAAATGCTGTGTTTGCATCTTTGTTTCTTTGTTATTAGATGATAATCCATGTCTAAATTTAAGGTTTGGTTCTCAGCTAGTAATTCTCTTTTTTTTCCGAATGTTTGAATTGCGGCCCTTTTATTGCTGTAAGTGAATCGAATTCAAGGATTTTAGTTTTTTAGATTTGTCTCTGGCTTTTTTGAGGAAATTATCCATGTGGGATTTTGCCTTGTACTAAGCGAGTTGTCTGAATCTGTCTCTTCTTCTTTTCTTATGAGATAATAAACCATATTAGCAATGAGGGTTTGTTTCTTAGATATGAGTAGGATAAAAATCTCATCGGGCAGCTCTTTAGCTAACCTTGGTGGTTTTCCATTACAGGCATTTTGGGAATGGCAGTTCTTTTCATAAAATTATTTTTTGTTTTTTGGGCTTTTTGCATATTCCTCGCTGAAATCTTTGGAAATTGCAAACTAACTCCTCACATCTTTATAGTTGTATGTTCCTCCTTGCATTTGTATTATCTAATCTATTGCAAAACCTCCACTAAGTCTTAATACACTCAATTAGTCATCTGAAATTCTCATTTTCATATCCTCTTTGCAAGTATTGTTTCATTATCACTAAAAGATACATTAATCATCATTTTTTAATTTCTTGTTCATCTCCTCCCAATATCCCATGCGCTTATATTTTGTATAAGTTGGCTCATCCCTTTCTTTTATCATTTTTTGGAATTAAATGCTCCTACTTTTTTCTAGTAATTATAATATAAATGGTTTGAAAAATGCACCTACAGATGTTGTTATACTTAGTCAAAAGTAAAGACGTGGAGTATTATTTTAAATCCCTAATCACATGGATTATATTATGGAGGTTTTCCCAATAACAACTAAAATATAGGGAGGGATTTTTAATTATAAAAATTTGTGAGGATAATCTGCAAATTCCACATATTTCAGGATGGTATTTGCCAAAAAAAATCTTCTCCCTTTGCAAATGAATTGAATTTGAGGTTTTTAGTTTCATAAATTTAACTACTTCCTTTTGTTCCATGAGAAGATCCATTTCAGTTATGCCAATAATAAAAGGGTTGTCCTATTCTTAGTAACAGATTTGATTGTCATGGAGAAGTGATGAATTTCTGATGGATTCAAGATTATGGATTCGAAAAATTTTGCTGCTGTTTTTGAGCATTCCTTTTATGGATTTGACTCAGGCAACACTAGATTTTGGGAAGGGCACGACGAGGAGCCTGGTGCAGTGCAATGTTGGCAATAAGAGACCTATCCTTCTCTGCAGTTTGATTCCCAATGTATCTGAAAGTTTCCATTTGGAACTTGAGTTTGAGGAGCATGACGAAGTGGTCTTTTCAGTTCTTGGGCAAATAAGTGTCCATCTATCTGGTTATTATCTGGGCTCTGGCGTCAGTGGGGGTGGAGATGATTCGTATCCTTTTTCAATGGATTGGAAACACTTAAATCTGCATTTTGTTATTGCAGTATATTTCTTTGACATGACTTTAGAGAGGAGTCCTATGGTGAAGACATTGCTGATACAGAAAGCGACAGATCTGGTGGTGATGAAGATGATAAGTATGAGTCTGATTTTATTGATGATGATGAGATTGAGCTTCCTCCTTGTCCCAAAAGTACTGGTAATCAGATATATTTTCATATTTTTTACCTAAAATGCTTCAGTTCATTTTACACACTTAACTTTTGAGTACAAGGAACCAAAGAAATATATTTAGTCTTTCATTTTTTATTTCATCTATTTGTACTACAGTATATGTAATAATGTTAGGATTTGTATAATAATCCTAGCACTTCTTGCTGGAAGTGTTTCTTGCCCCAGAGGTCTGGGGAACATGGGCAGTTGGATTCAAGTAAACAAATTCATTGTCAATTTTGATACAATTTTTTGTATTTTTAGTGTTCTGTAATTGATAAAGGTACGTCAGTCTACTTGTTTACTATATGCCCTTATTATGTTTTTTTGCAAATAGTTGCTATTTGTTTTGATGTGTGAGGCTTTTACTTCTTTCAAGTGTGCTGTTCGGAGTTTGTGGTCTAAATTGCATAGAGTATGTTTTAATTTTTCTTTGATGTGATCCTTTAAACTGTTAATTTAGCACCATAATTGCAGTTAAATAACCCATCTCTCTTATCTCCAAAGAGATTATTTTGTATTTAATGAGCAACTGATTTATATCCAGAAAAGTTTGTTAGGATTTTGAATTTTTGAGAGATATTGTGCAGAATGGGCGTATATACAATTAGGAATTGTATGAACCTGAACATTACGGTAGATGTACCAATTGAACCATATATGTATGCTTTATGTTTGTATATCTGTTCACTAAGGTCTTGTGACTCTTAAGGAAGTAAAACAGAAAACGCGGTATTTTTCTCATTTCCTTGTAGTTTCAACAAATTAGTTGTCAACCTGGCCATTTTTGCAGAACTTTTTGACTGTGCTTATTTCTTTTCTTCCTCTTGTTCTCTTGTTGCAAAGCCACATGATATCTTTTTGCTTTATCTGGATTCATCATTCACTTTTTGTTTTGTGAAATGGATTTGAAACTATTTGCCAATCATTTGGTAATAGATGCCAAGTATTATCTGAAATTGTTGCTTATTGTTCTTCAGTTACAACATTCTCTACTAGCATGTTGATATTATCTGTCATATTGGGCTTACATTTTTATGGGCTTAAATTCCATGGGAACAGTTTATGTAGAAAGATTCTCGGTATTCTGCTGTCATATTTGATGATAAAATATGCTAGTTCTGTTCTACCAAAAAAACAGTTCTTTTCTGGTTCTGTATGACATGTAATCTATTTCATTTTCTAGTAATTGAGGAGATTAAAGTAGACGAGAAGCCAGCCAATGGAAAATCTGGTCGCCGCCGCCTAAGAAAAAAGTATGAGATTAGTGATTCTGATGAGGATGGTGTTGGATCTGAACACCAACCTGTGGTTCAAACAAAAACCTCGAAAGCTTTGGACAGCAAAGAGGAGGATGGTTTCCCAATTTCATTCTTTGGGACAAAGAAAAATGTTGGTAAGAAGGCTGAAGAAAATGGGAAGTCTGATGATAAGTCAAATTTGGACAAAAAAAGGAAGATTGATACCGTCATTGACGACTTGGGATCAGAAAGGTGAGGGTGGCTGTGGCAACTCTTGCATGGTAATAAAAGTTTGTCTATTATTTTGTTAATTAACATTATTTGTTTGAGCAGGAAATTGAATGAGATAGTTGGTACTCCTGCAACTTTTGATTTTGACCTTGAAAAGAATAAAATGCTGAAGAAGAAAAAGAACGTCAAGAGCAAAAACCCTAATGAAACTGAGAGAGGTGGTCATGATGAAGGTCGACCTGCAGAGATGAAGATTGAAAACAAAGAAAATGATCTCATTCGCATGGGTGAAGGTAAGTCTGTGAATGGTGGAAAGTCAAAGAAAAATAAGAAAGAGATTCTGGAGTTAAAGGCTTCTGGTGCTGTGAGTAGTGTTTCAACAGAGAGAACAGAACGTGGGAACAAAGATGAAGCTGAAAGCAAGACAAAAGTTGATGATCACATGGATGAAGATCTGCCTAAAGTTGAACAAGAGAAATTGCCAACCAAGAAGTGAGTCTGATTCCCAATTTGTTCTCCAAAGAATCACAATGAATGGATTAGGATATAACTTATTAGCTAACTGCTTTCTGTATTGTGCAGGATAATTGATGGGTCTGCGACACTTCTGCCTGTAACAGGTCCTGAAAGCACTGTCAAGCAAAAGAAGAAGAAGAAAATGACTAGAGATGAGAAGTCTCAAGCTCAGGATGGGGTCTCTCCTGGAGTAAACCGGCAAACTGAGGATAAACAGAATCAAAATGAAACAGCGGATAAGTATGGGGTTTTTACATGATTTCATGTCTTTTTATGTTAGCTTTCCAGGAAAAATTTATGATGTTTTTTACTTAATGCATAGGAATTCTGATGTCCTTGGTCCTGCTGCTGCTGAACCAAGGGAGAACAAGAGAAAAAGGAAAAAGGGCAAGGATCATGACAAATCCAAAAAGCCATTTGAACAAGGCAGTGATTGATTTTGATAAAGGAGCTCGTGAGCATAAGCAAATAAGTTTTTAGTTGTAGCAGCTGACTGTGGGTTTTGAACAGTATGTCTGGAACTTGGGCCTGCTGGTATTAGGGCCAACATTTTTGTGGACCATTCCGTTGCACCAGCATTTGCATCCCTCATCCAAATTTCTAACATTTGATTCTGGGTTTGGGTGAGGTCATCAAAGTCCAATTTTGGTAGAATTTCGTGTTGTTACCAATTTGAACTTCCAATTTACATGAAGCTGTATGTTGTTACACTTTTTAACTTGATATTCTCTGTATTTGTCACCATGGATGGTCCCGGTTCGAGAGGGATTTTTGTCTGCAGAGAAGCATTTGACTTGTGTAGACATGCATATATTACAAGAAATACTCTAATTTTGGTGATGTGAAGAATGAGTGTTATAATTGATTTTTGACAATTGGTCATCATGGAAAATGGAAAACATTTTGTCAGATTCTGCTGTGGTAAAGGAGGTAAGGTCAATGAAAGAGTATTTGCCGAGGCCTTCTCACTTTTGTTCATAGGAAAACAACCAAAATCTTAATTTTTTTATATGACCTTTTAAGGCCATCAGTCTCCAGACTTCCATGCCTAATCTTTTCTCCCATAAACTCCATCCAAAAAGAGGAAAACACAGGGCAAATGGAAAAAGAATCAGCTGATGATTTCTTGAACAACAATTTTTTGCTGGCTCAACAAAACCCAAATGCTCAACAACAAATAATAAAAGAAATGCATTCCATTTCATTCAATCAATAAAACAGGATTTGTACATTAACGTCACATTAAGATAAAATCAATTAGCTAATGTACACATCACATCCATGACTAGAAATGCACTAATGTTTCACAATGGGTAGTTATTCTTCGAGAATGTACGGGTGCTCCATCCAAAACTTGGGGCCAATGATATCAACATGCTCTACTGTTACTTTCCTCCTTAATCTCTTGGTGGGATTTCCATTTTCATCTAGCTTTACTATGTCCTCCACCTACAGTTCAAATGAGTTAGAATAGACAGTAGGTATTGTAAAGATGGTCAGACTGCAGCAATCAACAGCTTATTTAGACTTCAAAGGATAGTTTACCAAACATTATGATGCTATAGTTTTTCTGATAATCATAACGGTAAATTGGAAAAAGATAATTTTTTGTTTATTTCCAATTTTCAGATGACAAAAATATAACAGTGAAAATTAATGTCACAGAAAAGTTTGATAATCTTTTTTGCAATAACCAAATGTACTCACTATGTACATTTTTTGCACAAGGAAAAATTCGCAAAAGTGTTGAAAGACGTTTCTTCAGATTAAGCGACTCATAAAAAAAAAACTACTTTTGCATATTTCCAATAATAACTCTAGGGATTTCTATCGCCTAAATTTCTAAATAAATGATCTATTAAAATAAAAAAGTTTAAAACACAGAATAAATGTAAATTAGATGAGAACAAGAATTATGGCTAATTTTCATCAAATAATACAAATGTGTGTTCACAATCAAAAATATATATATTTGATGACACTGAACTAATTTAAACTTCTTAGATTAATGTTACCTGGTCTCTGTAAACACAAGATCCTTTTCTGAAAATAGCTGGTAATTTATCATAATTTATACCAAATTGCTGAAAAAGAAGCTCATTCTTGTCTTTTGTTTGGGTACCCTGTTAAATCAAATCATGTCAGGAAGGTGGGAACAATGTCCTTCATGTTAAATAAAACATCATAAGCCAAACATGAACATCATGTCAGAACCCATTGTTTTGTTTTTCTGTGCTGAAGTGAAGAGGATGAAATAGCAGGTCTCCATATTAGATTCAGCATTGTGGAAAGTAGTGACCGGGCGAAGGCAAAGCTGAGTGCATAAAAGCATGATGGGATGGTACATACAAAATGTAGTACTTGCTAAATACCAAAAGGTTCATAGTAAAAGCTGGAATATTAGTTGTAAAAGTAAGACCAGAAAGTAAAGAGTAATCATTATTGCACCACCTTTAGAAACTCTTGGGCTTCTCTTTCTGTCTTCCCTGACTTTACTAACATCCAGAAACAAGTATTATATTGATTATTGATGTGGCCTACAAAATAGAACATACCAAAAAAATCAGCATATTGTTGCTAAATTCCTTGAAAATATTGAAGAAACTTTGTAAATTGTGCTGACCTAGAAATTGCAAATACTATTCTAAATTTAGATATTTACATACACATCACTGCTTTTAGAAGGTCTATACATACACTAATGTTTGTTTGACATTGTTTATTTAGAATTATAGTAAAATATAATCAATGCAAGAACTGAATAGATGTGGTTAAATGCCTTGAGGTGCACAGCATATATTGGAGCATCAACGAATGGACACATCCCTAAATATTTAAAATATAGTTAGATGAAGACATTCACTCAACATACTTTGGATGTATGTGGTTTTACAAGATAACACTCACAATCAACTTGCCTCCATGACAGATAATCTCGGGTTATTTTTGCCCTTGGGTAGCATACAACTCGGCCATCAAAAGAAGGTGGCTCCTTCAACTCTTTGCAAGGAAAGAATTCCTTCCACTTCATTACATAAATGGAGGTGAAAAATGATACACTCAGCGACAATATTTTGCTGCAATTAAGACAAAGAGTAAGTTATTGCGAAAGCAGGAGGACACTGGAAGCAACGAGATAAAAGTATAGTGATACATTCTCCAGACGAACCTCGACTCAACGCTATAATTTACTATATGGTAGAGAAAAAAGGAAACACCTTTCTCTTCTTTGGTAGAATTGAGTTGTCTCCTTCCAAATAAAGCTGCAAAACAAACATGATCAATTAAACAATATAAATTAACTACTACTGTAAGCTTGTGGAAAACTAGAAAAGGAAAACATAAATACTACTATAAAAAATTCTTTTATTGCCTTTTTTACCTGTACTCATCGCTAACACCATAAGCAAAAACAATATCTGGAAAATGCTCTAACATGGAGACTGCACACAAATTCATCAACTTCAATGCATTTTCATCATTGGGCTTCTCAAATGAGTGGTCAGCAGAAAATCTGGAAAAATAGAAGGAAAACAAATGTTAGGATATTTGGTGAAGGAACATTCACTTTTCTTTCTTTTTGTTTTTTCCGTATTTATGTATGCAAGCAATGGGTGAGTTTGGACAGACGCAGAACAAAATCTGATTTGTAAAGTAAATTAAAAGTAACTAGAACAAATAGCTTGAAACCATCAGAAATATTTGTTCCCACTGCCACCAAAATAACAATTTCTATTATGCTCCTTGTTACTCGTAAAGTAATTTAAGCAAAAAAAGCAAACATATTCTGATCTGTTAAACAAGAAAAAAAAACATAGATCATGCTTGGGAATATGAGAAGCTTTTATCCCATTATCACCACAACTACAATTCCATTTTTGCTCTTCAGAGTATCCAGTTATTTAAGCTGTTATTAAGATGTTGCCATTAGCAAAATTCTATTGCTAGGATTACTGCCTTCTGCCCTTCTAAGATCCATAATCCATCCTGAAATGCAAAGATGATGAAACAACTACAACTAATATGATAGTAATGTATATATG
The DNA here is from genome assembly GCA_005019695.1 of Trichopus zeylanicus subsp. travancoricus. Lineage (NCBI taxonomy): Eukaryota > Viridiplantae > Streptophyta > Magnoliopsida > Dioscoreales > Dioscoreaceae > Trichopus > Trichopus zeylanicus. Next base: position 253,537 of record RXID01015161.1, read on the forward strand.
ATACAAAGGGAGCTTCAGTGAATTCAGATGCTCAAGTTTAATCTAAGGATGGAATAACACTAGTGTGTTACAACATGCTACAAGAATTGGTGTGATGTCGCCTTTATCTAAATCTATATGTTATTACTCGCCAAGATGATGATTTTATAGGTAATCAAGCAGATAATTCTATGGCTAGGGTTTTGATAAAAAAAAACAAAGACTTATAATCGCAGTTTATACTGATTGAAATGCACAACAATAAATGGTTTTGTAGCCTAACAGAAAATTCAAATTTAAAAAAGTAAAAATCCTCCATCCAAAGAACGAGTTGAAGCCATACCGATGAAAATGGCATCCATCAATTCTCACCACAATCCAATTGCAAGGCGGCAGCTTGTCATCGAGCTCAAACTTCTTCACGTACTCAAACTTGCTATTCGCCATTGTATCAACCCGAACCCAATCAATAACAATTCTGTCATCCAAAACCAGGGATTCAAGATCAGGAAAACAAGAGCATAGAAATTTAGTACTGGGGTGAGCAAAACGAACCGGTTTTGCTCATTTTAGAACCGGTTCTTAAAAAATTGAGAATCGGAACCGTACCGGTTTGGGTAAAGAACCGGTTTTTCGGTTCCGGTTCTAAACCGGTTCTAAAACCGGTATACCGGAGCTCCGGCGTCGCGACGACCGGCGAGGGCGAGGGCGAGGGCGAGGGCGAGGGCGAGGGCGAGGGCGAGGCGACGTTGCTTTGAGCGCGGGGGCGAGCTCGAAGGCGAGGCGGTGTCGCTGCGAGCTCGGGGGCGAGGCCGAGGCCGAGGCGGCGTCGGCGCGTGGCTGCGAGCTCGGGGGCGAGGCCGAGGCCGAGGAGGCGTCGGCGCGTTGCTGCGAGCGCAGGGTCGAGGCGAGGCCGAGGCCGAGGCGGCGGCGGCAGCGGCGCGTTGCTGCGAGCGCAGGGGCTAGGCGAGCGAGAGGCGGCGCAACAATTAGGGTTAGGGTTGGGATTTTGATTAAATATATATCTATCGGCACGATTTCGATTCATTAATTTTTCAGATAATAGAAATCAGAATCGATTTTCCGATTTTGTTAAATTTCAGAATCGAAATCGTACCGATTTAATTTAAGAATTGATTTTCTAATACGATTTCAATCGGTACAATTCGATATATCGATTTTTCGCTTTTTTTTGCTCACCCTACTTAAGTAGCAGAGTAAACCCTAAAATGACCAAAATGTTAAAAAAAACGTCAGAAATTCCGAAATCAAAATTAATATTAAAATTCATGAATTACGATCTAAGCTTATTGGTTACCGATGAAAACTGCAAAATTTGCTTACAGAGACAGGTGAATAGATTCTGATATGAAGGCGGCGAAGCTCGAGAAAAGTGAATCCCACGGCTGACAAGAACTCAGGCTGGCGGGTTTGCCGCAGCCGCGGCGGCGGAGGCAGGAAGAAGAAGATGATAGAGATGAGTGTGCCGTGGGGCATAGGGCTGTAAACGAACCGAATTAGAGCGAACTTCTCCGGATCGGTTTCGGTTCGAAATTCAAATAAGGATGAAATCACACCCCTTCGATGTGATTCTTAGGTTGAGATTACAAATTTACAATACATGTCGCCAAATTACATTTAGCCCCCTGCATTTGGAACTATTTGGAACCCAATTTGAGCGAACTCGAATAGTTCCAATTCTGTTTTAGATGGACCTTGCACAGACGACTGACACACTACTGGCCCTATTTTTGGATTGTTTTATGTAAATCCCCCTGGAAAATGTCATATTTTTGCAATTGTTTCCGATATTTCAAAAATAATGCGTAATAGATAATTCACTTTTTTATTATTTTTTTTTATCGACTAGAAACTCCTTATATTCATCCGTGGAACAATCTCTAGTTTTCTCTTAGCTGATAAAAGTAACAAAAGAAGAATCTGTGTAATTTTTTAAATAATAGGGTGCAATGTATAAGTATAATGTATTCCATAATTCCAAAGGGGTATATACACGATTTTCTGTTTTTTTTTTGAAGGGCCGAGTCTGGGCTATTTGTTCCGGAAGGTCCGAAGCCGTGCCTTTTTGTTCCCGACCAGAACCAAAACCCAAAATGCAATACATCTGCCGATTCGGCCCGGAGACTTAATCAAAGAAACTAGCCGTTGCAGTCCAAATGCGACCGTTACAATTCTCAGCCAGCAAGAAATATAGCTGGAAAATTAACAACAGAGGACAGAGAAGAAGAAGAAGGAGGAGGAGAGGAGGAAGATCAACAATGGTAGCCAAGACGCCGACGACGGAGAAGAGAATGGTGGCAGCCCTCAATCCTAACCTCATCAGAGAAACCGTCAAGAAGGTATAAACATCTTCGTCTCCTCCGTATTGATTTATCTTCTTGTACTTGATTCTGATATCTTTGCTGCCGAGAAGGTGGACAAGTGCATGGTGCGTCTGCAGGAGCTCCAGTTCACTGTGGTCGGCGGCAGAAAGTCAGTCTCCGGCGCCACTCTCAGCCCCCGTAGCACCCAAGGCTACCTCCACACCAGCCTCAGATGCAAGCAGGAGTCCGTAAGGTCTGTTTTCTTCTGCCACTTGATTCTTTTTCCTCTTTTAGAAAAACTCACTCTGAGCTTCTCTTTCTTTCTCATCGTCTCCAGCATGAAGAATGCTGCCGCTCGGAGATCGCCGCCTGGGAAATTCCAAGGAAGTACTCAAGCTCAAGAATGGAGGAGAATGTCGCTGACCGCGATGCTTCTGGGAGAGACAGTGGTGGAAATCCTCCAAGCCAGCCAGTTTGCCAAGGAGGTGGTAGCTGCTGTTGCTGCTGATCCTAAAACTCCGGAGATCAGCTGGAGAAAAAGAAACAAACATCATTGTGAGAGCACAGAGCTTCGGGCTAGGCGGGCAAAGGAGAAACAACATCTTCAGAGATCCCGGCGGTCTGAGTTGGGATCCCCGCGACTTCCCGGTGCTCGGTCCCGCATCAGTTTCAAAGAGAAGCTGCAGAGGAGCACTCCAAGACCCTCCGTTTCGGCGCAGCGGGTATCCCCCAAGAACCGGCCATGGGCGAAGAAGGCAGTGCTGTTCCCGAACCCGCTCTTCACAGCCCCCTCCTCCAACTCCCCTACATCAGCCGTCAAGCATAAGTTCTACAATACTCGGTCTCCAGTTATCACAAGAACAAAGCCGCAGACCCCTCATAAGTTCCTCGTCAAATCGCCACCAACCTCGTTAAAATCCCAGTTCTGGAGTAAGAAGGCAATTCCTGCAAGTGCTGCATCTTCTCCTGCAGAGAAACCGGCAATATGCAAACTGCGGAGGTGCTCATTCTCGCCGTCGAAATTGGCCAACAGATTGATTTCTCCATTGAAGGGCAGGAAGAATGGGAACCAGAATTCAAGTTTTGGGATGATGAGTGGATTGAAGCAGAGGCCTGGGTTTCATGCACCCGTGAGGCTTGCTTCTACTAAAAGGATTATTGGAGCTCCGTTGAACTCCATAAACTCGTTGGGTTGATGAAGGAGAGGCTTGATTGGTGTCTCTTTTTCTCTGTATGTATCTGGATTTTTTTCTTGTTGAGTGACATACTTGGTCATAAATTACTCCATTCTTGTCTAAAATGCTTGGATTGCAGAATATTCTGAAAACATTTCAACTTCGAGATCCTAATCCAACTCGACTTCCAATTCAAGATCCTAATCGGTTTCTAAAACCCTCACTATATAAAGCACCTCCCCCCTTGTTCTCATCCCATCCTCTTCTCTGTGTTCTCCTCACAAAACGAAAACAAAATCTCTCTCTCTGTGTATCATCTTTCTCTGGGTCTTCTTCCGGCGAGACGGGAAAGAGCCCGCATCCTTGCTCCTGCGCCAATGTCTGCAGCTTCTTCGGCAGTCCTGAGACTTGCGGTCTGTGATCCTACTGCTATGAAGAAGAAGCTCTCGGTTTAAAGAAAACTGACCGGCCTCAGTGCCCGCGACTGTGCCGTGGTGGCTGCGGCTTCTTCGGCAGTCCTGAGAATCAAGGCTGGTGCTCCAAGTGCTATCGTCAAATCGTTATCAAAGATCAACTACAGACTCTGAGCTTGAAGAAAACAACAACAAGCCGAAGCCCAACAAGGATGATCTGTCTGCTCCTCTTTGTTCATCTTCTTCTGGAGACAAAGTACAGGGGCCACGTCCGTGAGCCAATGACTGCGGCTTCTTCGGCAGTGCTGAGACTCGCGGCCTGTGCTCCTACTGCTGTGAAGAATAAGCACTCTGTTTAAAGAAAACTGCAGGCCACTTTGCCCACGACTGTGCCACGGTGGCTGCGGCTTCTTTGGCAGTCCTGAGAATCACGGTCGGTGCTATCAAGAAGTCTTCTCAAAGATCAACTACAGAGACTCCTAGCACAAAAGCAGCCGACAAGCCGAAGACCGAGAAGGACTTGGTCTCCACTCTGTGACTGCACCTTTGATTTCAAGAAGGCTGGCTATGATTCTGATGACAAGGAGAACCCCTTGATCTAAGCTGACAAGCAGACGGAAGAAAGATTCTGATTGCGAATAATCTGGTAAAACATATGGCTTATTCTTTGCTTTTATTTTGGTTTAGATTGAAATTATTTTGGAAATATACTTGCTTTTAATGAAAATATTTTTTTTCTAAATTTGTTTTCTTTGTCTTTGATAAAACAGTTGGATAGAAATCAGTGAAGAATAATTACTGTAAATACCTGTTCAGATGCAAAAGTATTAAATGAAATCATAGAGTTCTTAGTTATCTGTTTACTTGAGATTTCCAACAGAGAATTTTAATTTGCCACATAATCGCCGTTTGAGATTCCCTTCTGCCAACCAATATTACAAAGCTTCTCTTCTTCATCTCTCTGCTTATTACACGGAGCAATTTTGTCTGAAGACTGAGTTGGAACCATCAAAAATCCCGTTCATGAAAATAAAATAAAATTTAATTTTTTTAAAAAAAATCTGAAATCCCAATCCGACTGGGTTTCTGACTCAGACCGATGCAAATCCCACTCAGATTTGAAAAGTAAACCGCGTCCGCCCTTCTTCTCACCCCAACGTCTTCCTCTCCCAACAGGAAACCAACATCTCTGTCTTTCTGTCTTCTTCGCGCTTCTTCTTCCAGTGAGATGGTGCAGACCACACGGCCAGTGCTCCAAGTGTTTCCAAGAACTCCTTCTCAGAGATCAACCGAAGGCTCTCAGTCTCACCGAACCGGACGACAAGCCAAAGCTCGAGTCCCGGAAGGATAACGATTCTGCTCCTCTTGCTGCAAGCACAGCTTCAACGTCTGAGAAGAAGTCAGGGGCCGCCCGGTGCCGGAAGTCCAACAAGAAAATGGGTGTGCTGAATGTGTTCAAGTGCCGGTGCGACGGCGTGCATTGCACACCGCCCCACTTCCCGGAGCAGAATGACTGCACCTTTGATTTCAAGAAAGCTGGCCGTGACTCTACTGCCAAGGAGAACACACACTGATCGGAGCTGACAAGACGAAGGAAAGAATCCGATCGTAAACAATCTGAGGAAATATTTTATTTGGGTTTAAAAGTAAGATTTCGGTGTTGTATGGTTTAAGTGATTTTCCAGCGTTTATATAAAGAATGTTTGTGAGTTGAATTCAAGTTGGATTGTGTATTGTTTAACTGGATGTTTTCACTCAGGGAAATGTAGCGGATGTGTTTTGTTCGGCGTGTTCTCCAAATGGAAGGTTCAGTTCTCGCCAAAGCAATTCACATCAAAATGGGGGGAAAAAAAAAGCTCTGATATATTCTATTTGATGGTTTGTTGCATGTATCTCGTGAACTTACATAGATAAACTTCCGAGTGTCATTGGGGTTGAAGCATAGACCCATCCAAATCCTTACATGCATAAACCATTAAAACAAGTAAAAAATTATAAACTTTAAAAATATAAATATTACAATAAATTTGAAGGAAATACAACTCTGCAATCTCATTGACATAAAATAATATAAAGTCTAACCATTCAATTGAGATAACTCTATATCAATTCTTCCCGTGAAGATCTACCGTACACAATAGTATTTGTATCTCACGATAGAAAAAAAAAAAAAGAGATGAGCTACTAATTTCATAAGAGAATTGCTACACTAATATTGGTCTATTTATTTCGGTGATTCTAAATTATATTCCCTCGTTAACTACAACTAATCATAAATATACAATAATAGATAAAATATAATACAAATAAACTAACTGAATAGCACTTAACAAAAGCAAAAGATGATCACAATACTAGATTCATCAAATAATAAAGATGTTAAAAGATAATTCCAAACTAAATAAATTGACTATTCATCTTATTCAATTATAATTCATTGTTTAAAAATATCAATTAGATCAAATCATCCTTACGTAGAAAGTGTCATAATATCTCAAGTTGATAATAAATTTCTCAAATGACTTTAATTACAACCAACATCATCCACAAATGATCAAATTAAATTAACTCTAAAATTAAAGTAATCAATAATCCTCTAAATTCATTAAATTTATGATAAAGTACCCTGTTAATAAAGACCAACAAATTCATCAGACATACCACACTCTAAACCCCAAAAGAATATACATTTAATCAAGTCTAAATCCTAATCAATTTACTACTAAACTAATTTAAATTGTGATCCCAACATTCATAAGTTAATCGCAACATTCAAATGATCAATTACATATATCTAACTTCCGTCAAAATTTCAAATTAATAATTTCAAGTTCATTGTTAAATTTTTAATATGAACATGTTATCAACATGATCAATATTTCTATGTTCATCATCAAATAAAAAAAACATTCATCTTCAATTTTTTTGAACATCAACTGATTGCTTTCTGGATCAATCTTGTATTATATCAGAATTAGAAACCCAAGAGTAATAATAATTCTAAAAAGATAGAGATTTTGCACTTACCTCTACGTCCAATCATAGTCACCATCATCCATATCGATATTGTGAGTGCTTTTTATCTGCAACCATCAACAGCCAGCACCAATAAAACTAAATCCTAATTAAAATTAGATAATTCTATTTAAAAATTACAGGTATTAGATTAGATCTAATCTAACTAATTAAATCACAACCGTGTAACAAATATCATATCATAACATTCATACTCGGCTGATCAAGAAGAGGCTTGATTGATGTCTCAAATTCTCTGTATTTATCTTGATTTTTGCTTGTTGAGTGACATTCTTGGTCATAAATTCCTCCGTTGTTGTTTAAAATTCTTGCATTGCAGAATATACCCAGAAAACATGTCATCATCATGAGAATTTTGTCAGAAAATTGAGTCGCAGACATCTCAAATCCTAATCCGACTGGGCTTCCAATTCGAGTTTCAAATCCGAATGGACTTCAAGTTCAAGATCCTACTCGATATCTAAGCTCTCCCTCTATATAAAGCGCATCCCTGTGTGTTCTCATCCCATCCTCCTCTTCCGCGCTCTCCTCACGACAGGAAGACAAAATCTCTCTCTCTCTCTCTCTCTCTCTTTCTCATCTTTCTCTGCGTCTACTTCCAGCGAGATGGGACAGAGCCCGCATCCTTGCGCCTGCGCCAATGCCTGCGGCTTCTTCGGCACTCCTGAAAATCGCGGCCTATGCTCCTACTGCTATCAAGAAGCTATCGGTTTAAAGAAAACAGACGACAGGCCTCAGTGCCCGAGACTGTGCCGCAGTGCCTGCGGCTTCTTCGGCAGTTCTGAGAATCAAGGCCGGTGCTCCAGGTGCTATCGTGAAGTCTTTCTCAAAGATAAACTACAGAATCCTAGCTCAAAGAAAACAGATGACAAGCCGAAGGCCCACAAGAGCACGGTCTCCACCCTATGACTGCACCTTTGATTTCAAGAAGGCTGACTGTGATTCTGCTGCCAAGGATAACCGCCGGAGGAGAGGATTTGATTGTGAATAATCTTGAGAAAAATTATATATATATATATATTCCGTTTGTCTTGGTTTAGAAAGAAAATTACTGTGTTGTATTTAGGGACTATTTTTTATTTTAATGAAATTATTTTGTTTCTAATTTTTTTTGTTTGGTTTAGAGTTGAATAGAAAATAGTGTGCAGATGCAAGATTATTTTAATGGAATCAGGGACTTTTAGTTAGTCGTGCACTTGCCATTCTAATACCGAAGATTAATTAATTTGACACAACTGCGTCGTTTGGGATTACCAATTAAATTTCATCGATACAAAATTCAGGACACCACGCTTCATCTCTTCTGCCAAGCTATATTATAAAATAGATATGTGATGAAGTTTAGTGTGATAAATTAATTTTGCATCATATATTAAATAAATAAATATAATATATATAATTAAAAATATGAGTTTAAATTTTTAAAATAATTTAATATTAGTTTAATATATTAATTTGATTTAATATTTTTTAGGCTCCTTCATAATAATTAGTATTAGAGTCCAGGTATATAATAATTACGGAAGTAGTCAAACGGAGTATTATATATCTTACACAGAATCAATCAGATGCATCACACCAAATCAAAGAAGAAAAGAATTCGGACCAAGATAAAAATTGTTGACTTAGTCGTATTTCAAATCCGAATTTACCGAAGAGTCCTAATTAAATTAATATTTACATTAGAAAGTGTTTTAATGGTCCTAATCTTTTTTCAAATTTGACTTTTACTAAAAAACTTAGATTAGTGGATCAGATCTTTATTTGAGTCAGTTTTTTATTTTGACTCAAATTCAATTAAGTCACTTTATAAATATCTTATTTATCTAATGATTTCACATACTCAAATAAAGAAATATAAATCAAAATTTTCAAAATATCTTATAACAACTAGGTTAGTTAATCTTTTGTGACGTCTTAGAGTAGATCACTGATTAAACCACATAAATCTCTTATGTGTTATATTACTTTTTTTCTTCTTTTACATCATAAATATGGTAAATATTGGTATTTTTCATAACAAATTAGTATCTGAGTTTTATATTTGAAACTGTATAAATTTTCTAAAATCAAAATTATTATGGTACTAATGTAATTGAGTCGAGTCATATGATGATCTCACAAAGTTAGAGATTAAAATAAGATCCATTTGCAAATGGTGCATGGGCAAGTCACATAGTAGCATACACTGGTTTGATGATTGATGATGTGATTAAGTCACATATTGATTTCAAACTCAAATTGAAATAAAGATAAAGTCCTTTTGCAAGAGATGTGGGGTTTGATCTATATCATATTGTGTGCAATTAATCAAATACTAGTGTTGAACTCGAAAATTGAGTGAATAGGAGATTGTGTGACTAATAGTGAATCTCCAAATGTTCTAATTCAAGGGGGAGATTGTTGATAGTATTAGACGATTTTTCAATAACACCGATTGAAATTAATCTACTAGAAAGTTAATTGATTAAAAATGTTAAAATTGATATAGTCATATCATACTTGAAAATAAAGAATAGTGTCATATATGATGGATTAATCCCACACGTATATTGAATATATAGAATTCAATATATATAGTGAAAAAACTCATATTTTATAAACTTAGACTTTTGAGATAATTTGGTGTTAATCCACTATATTGATATGATTTAATACTTTTTGAGCTCCTTCATAATAATTGATATTGAGACTTTAGATTTGAAGTTGTATAAACTTTTAAAACCAAAATTATCATGATAATATAATTGAATTGAATTGTATGTTAATATATTTTAAAAAATCAAAAATTGAGACAAAATCTCATTAGTATAAGTCACACAATGAACCTAATTGAGTAAAAAACTTCTTGACTAAAAGTATTTTAAAAAAATTAATATAATCAAATCATACATAAAATAAAAAATTATTATTATATTAAATGCGATGAATTAATTATATATCAGATATTAGATAAATAGAATTTAATATATAATAAAAAAATTTATACATAAATAGGAGAAGGAGAAGAAATAATATTGAAGGAGAAAAAGAAACAGAGCTCGCAGTTAAAAGCCGGCTACCACGTCTACAAACTTACAGGGCATGTATACCTACTCCGATCACGGTCAGTTCCCTATTCAATGGATGCCTCTGTAATGATCTCTCAGAATTTTCATGATCTTGCTCGAAGTATAGTTTCTTTCTATTCAAGAAAAGATATGAGGAGAATTCAATGACAAACGGAATGTACAATGCAACACATTGAACTTCAACTCGCTGAGGTGGCGGAGCAGAAAACGAAACTGTTGCAAAACAAATACATGAAGTCCGTATAGCTCCAATCTTCGCATGGCTAGCTTCAACTTTTACTTTTCAGCATCGACAATTCTGCGTCCATTGATGAATGCTTAATCTCCTGTTCTACACAGGGCATATATGTCAGAGGAAGCCTAGTGGTTCATTTTACTCCGGATTTCTCTGGTTCCAAGTTCAGGTCAAGTTCGAAGGTTCCTTCAAATTGTACCAATTTCACTGACTGTGGTTCTAACAACCCCGACAGCGGAGTGGTAATCTCCTGCCTCGATTGGTTTCTTGAAGATGGATCCGTCTATCTCTTCAAATATGGCGTGAGGGCATTGGCTCACCTTACTAAGTTGCATGGTGGCACATGCACAACTGCAAAGTCCCACACACCGGAGCTGGTGATCCGTAGAGCAATGTGCCTGCTTGAAAATGGTTCCGGAAAGTACAATGTGTTTGTCCAAATAGTTTGCTGAAAATGACAAATGCGAATGTGCTGAACAGAAAAAGAGCAACAGGCAGTGGGCTAATATAAATACAACAAATTTTACGGTGACATTTGTAAAAACGCTGCCCCACAGAGAAGGCACTCTCACTGTCGGCTTCTCTCTCTCTCGACCTCTCTCGACCTCTCTCGATCTCTCTCTCAGCCGCCATCCAATTTCTCGAGCAAGCATCAATCCTGGAAGAATCCAACCTTGTAAGCCCTAGGCTGTCTCTCTCGCTCATTTATCATCTGATTAGAGCTAAGAAAAACCAAGTTTTGGGCACAAGCGGGCAGGCAGCAGGAAGCTCCTGCTTGTGGCCGGAAAAGGGGGCTAGAGTAGAGGGATTCATGGGTTTTTTTAAGGACAAAATGTCGGATGCATTTTGGATTAATAGTCATTTCCTTCATTTGTTTTAGGTGAATTCATGAGCGAGTGATGGCTTGGATTGGCCGTGCGAGGTGAATTGGTTGTTTTTTATAATTTTTTGAGCAAATCTGGCATTTACATTAAGCGTTGAGTTGGTTGTTATCTTCAAATAAATGATTTGGAGAGTATAGTTCTTGGTGATGTGCATGATACTTTGATGAAGTGAATCATTTATAATAACACTAATTGGTCGGCTTTGCTTGATGTGTTAGTTTAGTCTCAAACGCTGTGATCTGTACAAGTTGCTGAGTATATAATTTCTTTTTTTTTTTTGAGCCAGAAGTATAAATTAAAGTTAGATGTACGTATTTTACTTAGATTGCATCTAAACCCTAAGTATGTGTTTGATATAACAATTGAAATTCAGTGTTTAAAAGTTGTTTGATTCTATAGGTAGTATAAAGGATCAGCTAGTAAGTTAGTGTAGGTTACAGTATTTAGAAACCAATATTTTAATCTTGGCCAAAACTAAAATGTTTGGCAAAGAATCTGCCATTATGGAGCCAAGCAACCACCAGGCTCCAATCGTAGCTGAAAACCACAAACCAAAAATTTTTGGTTTCAGGCCCCTCTGCGTTCAAAATTGAAAGAATGATTTTAAATTTTGTTAGAGGCATTTAAAGCATTTGGGATGTGATGATTAGCATGGATCTTTGAGGTCAGTTGGACTTATGATATGGAAATATTTTTTATGATGTATCATACTATTATTTATTATGATTCATATGCATATTTGTACATATATTTAGATATCTTCCTCTTTGGGTTTTTCCTGATTGGATACTAACATTTTGTAGATTTTCATGTCACTAGGATGTAATTCATTGGTATAATTGTTTGCTGATTAAGCATCATCTTATTGAGCATTGTCCAGTCTATTTTGACATTTTTTAGACTTGCATATAGTTAAGAAATTTGGCCAGGCTCTTGAAGTCAATGATGTTAATTAAAACTTCTGTTTATGTCATTTCAATCATGCTTTGTGTATCTATACCCCAAATCCCCTTTTTCAGTCTGAAAACACCAGAATATCATTGCACCATTACATATACTACAGAGTGACAATTAGGGTACTTCCCAAATTTCCAAGGCAAATATAATAGAAAAGAGAGGCATGGGACACAAGCAACTCACTCCTCTGTAAATATTCTTCGCACCTCCACAGCAACTAAAGCAAATAAAGAAACCTACATTATGGAGGAAGCAGGAGCAGCAGCAGCAGCCAAGCCTGTCATCAAAGTGGCTGCCATGTGTGGCTCCCTCCGCAAGGCCTCCTTCAACCGTGGCCTCATCCGATGCGGTGACTTCTCCAGCCTTCCTTTGATTTTCTTCTTCATTTTTATATGGTTTTCTGAAGACCTTTTGGTGGGATTTGGGTAAGCTATGCAGCTCTGTGATGAGTCCATTGAAAGGATGCAAATAGAGTATGTGGATATCAGCAGCTTGCCCTTCTTGAACACTGACCTTGAAGTCAATGGTGCTTACCCGCCGGTGGTTGAGGCATTCCGGTGCAAAGTGCTTGAAGCTGACTGCATCTTGTTTGCTTCACCAGATTATAATTCCTCTCTTACTGGTATTACTGATATGCTTTATGCTTTGTGCTTCTTGAGAAATGTTAATGCTTTCTACTTGATGTTGTTGTTTATCCTATTTGTTCGTGGAATGAGAATAGGATGATTAGAGATAAGGTCATTTCACTTGAAATTTCACTAGGTTTGGATAGAGTGAACAGGTACACAAAGAGGTTGTTTCTCCTCATTTATGCCAATAGGATTCCCTAAATTCCTCCCAACTACTATATAACTGCTGCAGTTTTCTGTTCGAAGTCATGTGGAATAACTCCTTTGACTCCTCTATTTGTTTACAAGTTCTCCAATAATTCTTAGTCATTGAAAAATAAATTTCGAAAAATCATGTTTGTGAACAATAGAAGAGTGTATCACTGTCGATAAGAAAGATGGGGATTGGAATTCCTTGTTCATTATTGTGTAAAGTTCATACTAAGGTTTTAAATTTCGGCCGAAACCGAACCGTTTCAGCCGAAACCGAACCGTTTCAGCCGATGTCGCAACAGATCTGTCAGATCTGTTGTGGTTTAGGGTTTTCGCCAGCGAGCGTAGCACGTGGGGAGCTCACCGAGTGAGCTCGCGCGGGGGGGCGGCTTCGTGCCCGAGCTCACGCCCTTGCTAGACTGGCCCCCGCGTGCTTGCCAGCCTGCCGCTGCTCCCTTGCCCATCTCGCACCCGTGCCAGCGTCGTCACCAGCCCGGTTTGGACGTCCTCACTGATCTCTGCCAAATATTGTTCACGTGCATGAGATTATTCATGTAACTGTTCATTATTTTAAAAAATTTTAAATATATTATAATATTTTTAATTTGAAGTTAAAAAATAATTTAAATTAAATTAAATTTTGGTCAAAATATAATTAATAAATAAAAAAAATATTTTGGTTGAAACTGAAATAGAAATGATTTTGATTGAAACGCGTTGATTTTTTTGTTCGCGTGCATGCATACATGACCATTCCACCAAAAGTAAAATAAAAAAAAATTTATGTTGGTTTCACCTCCATGTGCATCGCTACCATGATATCACGCAGAGTTAGTTGTTCTGGCTCGTATGTTTATAAATATTTATTTGGATCGTTCAGGTACTGAATTCATAATTCCACATCTAAATATTTCAAGCTCAACTAATGATGATGATTAGTTGTATTACGTTATAATTAATAGATTATGTATGTGTTAAGTATATTTTAATAATAACTTAAATTTGTTTATGTTAATTTTTAACTTTTTAATCATATTCATATTATTTTTCGTATATTTTTTTATATAGTAATATATAAAAACAGTGGTTAACTATCAAAATTAATTTTAATTAATTAAAATAATATCTAATATTGTAATAAAATTAATTATAAATTCTTTCATAATTTTTAAATTTTTATAAAAAATTTTAAAATTTTATCATATTTTTAATTTGAAGTTAAAATACAGTCAAAATATGGTCAAACTCTGGTCAACACACAATTAATAACTAAAAAAAAAAATTTCAGCCGAAATTGAAACGGTCGAAACAAATCGGTTTCGTTAGGTGCCGAAACCGAAATTGAAACCGAAATTTAAAATCTTGGTTTATACAATGAGGGCAAATGCCAGAGTTTCTTTAATACAAGAAAATATTGCACCTAATAGCACACTATGATAAGTATTCACAGTAAGGAACTGCATCATTTTCTTTGGCATGAATCACAGGTTGTGTATAAATTGGGTAAATATGCTGACTAGGATAACTCGCAAGATGCTTAATATATTTAAGGTAAGTTTGTCAATGAAAAATCAAGACCTTGATACCAGTAAATCAAAAGGTTTAGTTGTTTTATTTCCTATATCTTGTTTTGAATGTTGTGACAAAGGTCTGTCCTATTTTGCAAATTTTGATAGTGCTATTATATGTTCCAATATCTTCTTGCAGATTTGGTGATTTCTGTTTTCTATGGTTGATCGAGTTCTTGATTGCGTTATTCCCACTCAAAATTTTTAAGCATCGTGCAAGATTTGAGCATGCTGTTTCTACAACATAGGGAACTGTTTTTTGATAAAAAAAAAAGGAACCTAAAAATAGAGCTATGTTTTCTTTCTTTTTCAGGTAATAGGTGTAAGCTTTATGATTTTTCTTCTGCACATTTTTTTTGTCTATGGTCTTCTTCCTTACTTTTACATTCAGGATCTTGCTTTACTTCACACAATTTTTAATTAAATATCATCCTAGAACCAGTAACACTCATTACTTTGGTCTTGTTACAAATCTTTTTTCCACTTGATTTTCTTTTTGACTTGATCTTTTGAAAGGAAAAGTTCATGTTCGTGGGGAACAATGGCGTGAAGGCTGAAAACCCAAGTTTTATTCTTATAAATTCAATACTCTGAATGTCAAGATCCGTTCACTATCTGCTTCATTTTTTAGAGTCATTTTGTGAACTAGTCAACTTACAATGATATTAATGTCTAAGTATTCTTAACTTAGAAATTTATGCTGATTTCAGCCCCTCTGAAGAATGCTATAGACTGGGGATCCAGACCTCCAAATATATGGGCTAATAAGCTCGCTACAGCAATGAGTGCAGTGTGGGATCGTGAAGGGAGCCATTTGCAGTATCACTTGCGTCAAATTGCAGTCTTCCTTGATCTACATTTCATCAACAAACCAGAATTATTTGTTCCCGCATACCAACCTCCACGAAAATTTGATCGTGAAGGGAATTTGATCGATCCCATGATTAAGGAACAGGTGAAGAATCTTCTCTTGTCATTGCAGGCTTTTGCTCTCCAGCTCCAGGACAAGTCTTCAGTTCCCAGAATCTGAGTTGTGTTGCAATTTGTTTTGGGATGGACTGAGAACATGTGTACAATATTACCAATAGGTTTGTGTTGGCTAATATCTGCATCAAAATTTGAATATTTGTTGTTGTCATGAAATCATTTGAATATTTTTCTGAAGCTGTGGAATATGTTTACTATTGTTTGATTCAAACCAGTTATTCACCAAAAGATTTTGGTTTTGGTTACAGCTGAGATTTAGTACCGTGACCGGGCTCAACTCCATGCTCAGACATAATACTAATTTTTATTCACTATTAAAGATATTAAAAAGAGTGAAAGTCACAAGATGAATTCACCTAAAGAAATAAAAAAAATTTTGGATTCATGAGCTAAAACCAGATATATGCTTAGATGTTTTATTTGCAGTAACGTTCTAACAAATTGTGTCTTCCAACTTTTCAGCTTGCACTATGCGCTCGCGTTTGAAACGGACTCACGCCCAGCCTTCTTGAAGTCGAAGGTGCAGTCATGCTTCTCTGGGTAGCGGTGCGCCTTGCAGTGCACCCCACCGCAGCGGCACTTGAGCACGATCAGCAGGCCGATCCTCTTGTTGCACTTCTGGCACCGGGGAGCCGTCGGCTTCGCAGACGCCGGTGCTGCGCTTGCCGCGAGAGGACCAGAGGCACTATCCTTCTCGTCAAGCTTTGACTTGTCTTCTGGTTTCTTGACACTGAGGGCCGGCAGTTGTTCTTTGAGTTGGACGTCCCGGTGGCATTTGGAGCACAGGCCGCCGTTGGCAGCACTGCCGAAGAAGCCGCAGCCGTTGCGGCACAGGTGGCCAGAATTAGAAGACATCTCGGTTTTCGCAGTTGCTGATGAGAATAGAAGCAGAATACAAGGAAGAGGACGCGCAGAAAAAGCGCAGCAGGGTTTTCAGGAGAAGAAGGAAGAAGAAGAAGTGGGGGCGGGACGAGGAGAACGAGCAGAGTTGTAGACGTTTGAACTTTGAAGTCAGTTCGGACTTCTTAACTTTCTGAATTGCAAGTATGAGTCGGATTAGGATTGCTGCGTCGGTTCGAAGTTTCCTTGTATCCTCGGGAATGCATATCCCGAGGCACATGACAATATTTTACTTAGACACCTATAAACTTGTAATTATGTATACATTCTTCCGCTATGACTATATTTACAAATTGCAAATTGAGTTTAATTTATTGACAAAATTTTTAAATAAATAATATTAATGTGATAACTATGACACTTTTTTAATATGCCAAAATATTTTTATATTTCGAATATAAAAAATGTGTCACTTTTAATTTTTCAAACACTTCGAAAAATAGATTAAAAATAAAATAGAGAAATTTATCTCTTCCGTGAAAAATAATACCTAATCAATCACAAAAAAAAATCTAGTTTTTAAGAAAATATTATCAATAACCCCTAAACAATTATTAATTTACTAAACAACATTTTGACATTTAAAATTATGAATAATTCCATTTTGTATAAGCAAAAAATCGATAATATAAACAATTCCATTATTAAAAATATAAATAAATATAAATAAACAAAACTGTAATAATACAGTGCATTATTGAACAAAAAGGTCTATAAATAATTAGTTTTATTCAAATATAAACAACATTTTGTGCAAAACTAGAAGAAAGAATACTTTGGCAATTTTGAAAATGAAGGGGGTTATTGGTAAAGTTAAAAATTTCAACATTTATTGCCAAATTTCCTTTTTTAAAAGTATATCATCAACAAAATTTTTACACCTACATACATTGCACCTGAATGCGGAATAACAGAGATGAACACACTTGAAAATTCCTGATCCCCCATCCGCGAACTAAACAAAAAACCCCCACATTAGAATGAAAATCAACACAGCTAATAATCAGTAGAAACAAGTAGAAAACATTTCACTAGTAACTCGAATCATTCAATTACAAAAGCAGGTAATAAAAGAGCACTTGCACACTGATACATCAACCTACTGCAAAATTTAACCAGAAACTCGAGACAGATCAATCCTCTTATATAAATGCAGCCTCTCAGGTCCAACCATCAAAATGCATGCTTTACTCATGCTTCTTCTTGCTTGCTCTCTGGCTTTGGAGGGTCAGACTCGAGCTTTAAAATGTTAAATTCACCACCTTCCTTTTTGGCAATTGTTGCTGCTTTGATCTCATTGCAGCGGTTTATGAATTTAGTCAGCTCCTATTATATGGACAAAAGGAATTATAATAAGCAAGAGAAAACAAGTCAATTCACAGGGTATCCAGCACATTAGATATGCTTCTGCAGCAACGAAAATCTGCTGCCTCTTTGCAACTCACAGGAAAAAAGTGAACATTCACAAAAGAAAGGTTCACCAAGGTAGCCAAACTCAATCAAGGTAAACAATTAAATGCCAGATGGGAAGAAAGTTTGTCATGATTAAAACAGTAAAATAGCATAAACAATGCTGAGAGAATCTAATTTTAAAAACAGTATAATTGTATGTAGACACTAACAATGTATCATTTAGACCACAATAGCCTACAAGTGAATAATGCAAAAAAGAACATCAACATCTAGGTCTCTCAAATATTTTCTTTGGGAAGTGGCTCAAATTGAGCCTGGATGTTTGTAGTGCACCTCTGAAAGATTTTTACATGTTTTTGCAGAAAAGGGAAAATTTAGAAAGATGGCGCATACATGGCCAGCAAATAAGTCACAATACCTAACTAGACTAGCACAGCCACAACTGGCCTCACACACACAACAGCACGAATTGTTCAATCTAATACAAACAAAAATCTTAAACTAAACACCTATCTCAGTCACTATGTTATTGGTTCCTAAAAAATACCCAAAAAAATCTCAATCACTAATGTTGCCAGTGCTCATCACCACTTAGCATTTGCAATACAGTCCCCTGTGTTATCCAGTGGAACAATGGGAAAACTAGCTTATTGCAGCAAAAACTATTGTGCCTCTATGTAACTAGAGAGAACTCCATGTATCATTCAACAAAGCAAATATTCTACCCATGTGTTGTATCCCCCTCCATACTAATTTAGGCTAGTAGCGGTTGCAAGAGGAAAGTCTAATAATGACATAAGTAATATCAAAATATGGACAGTCCAGAAATATGTATTGCATGAATGATAGATTTTTCTCTTTTTTTCCAATACAACCACCTTGGCAAATGACAACATTGAGACAAGTTCTTTTCCACCAATGAAACTCGTAAAAACAAAGAATCCTCATGAAGTTAAAAGTCTTCATAAATCTAAAAGTTTGGCAGTAACTTTTTTGAGACAATAAGTAGGTAGGTTTGTTGTGACTGTCAGAAAAATAGTGGAGAACATTATTTCTGCAACTCGAAGCCTACATTGCCCCATTGAAACTTCAAGGCTCGAGTACTTCTCTAGAAAATTCCTTTGAACAACACCACACAGAAACAGTTACATAAACATCACTCCCTTTGTCCCACAGCATGCTCAATTATCATCCCCAACAAAAAGATGGAGATCCTCAGGGATGGCCCGGTCCTATCAACAAATCCAGAACCATAAAAACTCAACCATAAATTGGCTGGCCCCATGTAAGCCCCCAAGAACAAGCAAAACAACACTAAATTCACTACAAACGGATTAATGAATGCTTCTACTAGTGAAAAAGAAAAAATGTTACAACGGCTCAACATTGAAGTACAACCTTAGGTACAATCCACAACGAAACTGAAGTTTCACTATGCTCACTTGATCCAAAAAAGTGATAACTTTGCAACACTTTCACCTCATAGCAATGCTACAACAAAAGGTCAGACATTTTCAGTAAAACTAGAAATCCTTCTTTTTGATTGTTATCAAATTCCCTCAATTCAAATAAATCAAAACTAGTTCATACCCAATCATCTAATTTCCACCAAAAAACTAATATTCGGATACCAATCCAACAGAAGCACACAGAAAAAACCACCTCAAGAGAGATTGGACTAGCATATGAAAAAGAAAAGAGGAGATGAGAGAGGAGCCCTCACGCGATCGGCATCCATGTCCCTGGTAACCTTTGACGGCTTCACGACTCTCTTGCCTGTGAACCATGAGCTCATGAATCCACGCACGGGTCGAAATCGAATAAGAAGAAGATGATGAAGAAGGAGGAGAAGAAAGGCGATACCTTTGCGAGTGGCGGCGTTCTTGCCATGGCGGTTTGGGGGGATGCTCTTCTTCTTCTGCTGCCCTTTGAACATGTTCCCCTTCTGCGCCATCTTCTTCTTCCTCTCGTGCTCGAGCTCCTCCACCGTAACCCTAGCTCCCGCCGCCGCTGTTTCGCTCGAACGTAGTTAGCGGCCGAATTACATCGACACGTGCTAGTCACGCGTCTATTAAAAACCCGTTAGATTGAAATCCAACGGCCAGGTTAGGTAACTCGTTGAAGCGTTCTTCAGTGTCATTCTTTGGTGATTTTCATTTTCTCCGAAATTTTTTTGGAAAACAATTCAACCTAAATATATTTCCATAGGAAAAAAAATACTCTTCAAATAATTTATATATACATACATCTGGATTCGAATATGGCAACAAATCCATGAAAAGTTATAATCATTCACATATACATACATGTTCATGTTCTAAACGATAAATTCTTGATAAAAAAATTCCAAAAATATTTGTCAGTGAAATTCGATTTGCCTTTAGACCAATTTCTTAAGATACAAATTGGTTGAACCGATTCTCATCATAATTTACAAGGTAAAAAATATGAATAAAATCATGAAGGGCTTTTCAATGATAATTATTTCGATTCTCAAATAAATATATAATAAAAGAGAAAAATTATAAAAAAATTTCTAACAAAATGACATTAGCCCATTACTTTGGTGATGATTACTCTTTTTGTATAATCATGACTCTTGATTTCATTGATTTTTGCATCAATTCTTGGAACAGTTTTTACTAAGATTTTAAATCTCTGTTTCGGTTTCGATTTCAGCACCTAGCGAAACCGATACGTTTGGCCGTTTCAATTTTAATTTCGATCATTTCAATTTTGGTTAAAAAAAAATTTTTACTTATTAATTATGTGTTGACCAGAGTTTCACTATATTTTAACTATACTTTGATTTCAAATTAAAAATACGATAAAATTTTGAAAATTTTTTATAAAAATTTAAAAATTATGAAAGAATTTATAATTAATTATACCACAATATTAAATATTATTTTCATTAATTAAAATTAATTTTAATAGTTAATCACTGTTTTTATATATTACTATATAAAAAAATATACGAGAAATAATATGAATATGATTAAAAAGTTAAAAATTAATATAAGCAAATTTAACTTATTATTAAAATATACTTGACACATACATAATTTATTAATTATAACGTAATACAACTAATCATCATCATCTGTTAGAGTTTGAAATATCTATATGTGGAACTATGAATTCAGTATCTGAACGATCCATATGAATGAATATTTATAGACATACAAGCCAAAACAACTAACTCTGTGTAATCTCGTGATAGCGATTCACATGGAAGTGAGATCAACACAAAATCTTTTTGATTTTACTTTCGGTGGAATGGTCATGCACGCATGCACGTGAACAGAAAAATCAATACGTTTTGATCAAAATCATTTCCATTTCAGTTTCAACCAAAATATTTTATTTATTATTATTATATTTTGACCAAAATTTAATTTAATTTAATTTTTTTTAACTTCAAATAAAAAAATTATAATATATTTAAAAATTTTTAAAATAATGAACAGTTACGTGAATAGTCTCATGCACGTGAACAGTATTTGGTAGAGACCAGCGAGGACGTCCAAACCGGGCTAGCGACGATGCTGGTGCAGGTGTGAGGCGGGCGAGGGAGCGACGACAGGTTGGTGAGCACGCGGGTGCCAGTCTGGCAAGGGCGCGAGCTCGGGCACGAAGCCGCCTCGTGAGCTCGCTCGGCGAGCTGTCCCGGCACGAGCTCTCCTTGCGAGCTCCCCACGCACTGTGCTCGCTCCGCGAGCTCGCCGCATAAGATCCCCATGCACTGCGCTCGCTGGCGAAAACCCTAAACCGCAATAAATCTGACCGATATGTTGCCGCACTGGCCGAAATGGTTCGGTTTCGACCGAGATTTAAAACCTTGGTTTTTACCCGAAATTTCATATTTTTATAAACTAAATCAAACATTCAATTTTTCCAAAATACACTCAAATTCTAGACAAATATGTGAGATACACTTGAAGGTTCTTTTAACCTGATGGCGGTTATTCTGAGTTCTTTGGCTTTTTCTATGGTTCATGTATTTGGTAGGGACTTACTGAGCCTTGGTAGCTTGGCGAAAATATCCCCGCTTTTGTATCGAGTTGGTTCTACCTCGATGAGCTGGTTATTTATCCGTGGATCTGATTGTAAAGTTTTGGTGTGTCAACACGATTAAATGTTATATGAAACAAAAATATTACGAAAAATTCATTGATGAATCTTGAAAATTTTCTATTTAACCAATTGCCCCCTCCAATTTTTGATATCCCCAAAAACCCTTATGATGTGATCTATATTTTTTTTAACCCTTAGTATTACGATGACACTGTATTTATATTAAAGTAATGTAGCATATATTGTAACGGATATTGTAGTAATATTTTAATTTTATTTTATTATGATCAAAATCAAATTAATATAAATTAAAATAAAGTAAAATAATCAAAACTAAACCAATATCAATAGAAATACGATAAAGTGATCAAAATTAAATTAATATAACTAAAAAATAACCATTGTGATCAAAATTAATCATATATAAGTAATATATATATATATATATATATATATATATATTTATAATAACTAAATTTTAAATATATATTATTACTAGAATACTATTACAATACTTTTACAATATTCACATTTTATTATATTATTATTATTATTTTATTGTATATTACTTATACAGTATTTTTAGATTTTCTATGTTTCCTGGGACTTTTGATGCAAACAACGCTAATGGGAGAGAGATTTTTGGGAATATTGAAAATTGAAGGGACCCATGGTTAAGTGAAACATTGACAAAACTCATCTGGGAATTTTCCCAAAATATTATTGCATGAACATATTATCTCATAAACACATAAAATCAGTCTGTACAATCTGGAAGATTGTTTCTTTCTGTACGAAACAAAAAATATTATTGCATGAAAAATTTCTCTCATGCAAAATGCAGTAAAAATCTAAAGATAGAAAGTCAAATTTTTTTTATAGCTGACGTTATCAAATGGCTGTTCAACAATTACCATGTCAAGCAATTAGAGATTGTTTAGGAACACAATCTCTACAAGCATAGTACAGCGGCCAATACCTTACTCCAAAACTGGACCAAAACTATCTGTACGAAGAAAAATTTGCCCCCGATGAAACTCTTTCTGGAAAAATGAGGGTTCTCCACTTCGACCAACTGCTTCACAACCATCTCTTTGCAGCCTTGGAAGATGACTGTACAAGAGGAGTCCTGCCAGTTTGGATATTGCTTGAACCTGAAACAGTACATTTAGAATGAAATATTGTAAGAGTTTATCATGGTAACAGCTTGGGCGTTTACGATGCTTCCTATACTAAGTTCATACTACAGTTTTTTTATTACAAGTTCTCTGCTGGGTTTCAAGAGAAGGTAAGCGCTAGCAATGGCTCAAGATTCCCTTCCATCTTTCAAACTAAATTGTTTTCATTATCATATCTAATCAGCAAGACATGATATAACAATGCTACTAAAATTATTTCATGATTCAATTTTAGCAAACTAGTAGCCCTTCTACTCACATAATGCCGTTGATTTTCCACCAAGAGAAGATCTTCTCGAGAAGTTGCTTCCTGTAGTCTGAAGGTTGGTTAGTGATTGTCTCCTACAAAACCTAGCGTCTGCCGACATTGGTGATTTGTCATCGTTTTTGTTGCTTCCATAAACAGATGATGGTGCTTCTACCACACAATGATTTTTCCTGTACTTCACAAAAGATTATGTCACAATAAAATCACTTCCAAGACTTAACTAATTACTTTCCCGCATTACCTTTTTTCTGAGCCATTAATCAATTTCCCAATGGTTTGTAGAGACTTCCTGATCTGAGATCCTCTACTGCTTGAATTCGTAATGGAGGTCATTGCCTGAGATTTATTCAAGCCTACATCATTGCGAGTTACTGCATCATCCAACTTTCTCATTGGAACAGGTGTTTTTGGTTGCTGAAGAGGTAAACTAGATCCCCTATCAATCTTTGGCTGCTGATTTTGATATGGTGAAGTCAGTAGTCCATTGCATGCCTCATTGTTCATATTTTCCTCCAAATCTGGACCTCCAAAAGTCGCTTGATCTTGTGCAAGCAGCAGTCCGCCCAGCATATCAGTATGGAGCTGCAACAAGAGAAGATAATTTTCAGTATGTCACGGACTTTATAGTAAATTAATGATGTGGATAAATTCTAAACTTTTGCCTCCTTACATTAGTTTCTAACTGTAGTCCTTCACAATTGGAGACATCATTACTCAGTTTTTGAAAACTAATTGGAGTATGTTCTCTACCAAATTTTGGTGCAGAGATAGGGCACTTCGAGACAATTTTGGTCTTCTGAAGACTGCCATTCTCAATGCTCAACCACCTTGAACGTGGGGGAGTGTGGTCAGTCTGAAAAACAGGGGACCTCAAACCCATCTTGTTATCTATGTTTTTTGCTGCCCCAGCCTTTTGAAGTGTAACACTATCAATGCTCAACCTTCTTGACCGCGGAGGTGTTTGCTGAATTTGATTTTGTTTCTCATAAGTGGGTCTGTTTTCCTTCATATTATGTGAATTAAATTGGTTCTCCACATCTTTCCTTGCTAACGCCTTCTTAAGGCTATCAATCTGCACAAATCCAGATGGTTTCAGGCTTCAGCAATTTGTATCATGCAAATATGTGTATCCCAAAACCCAAAATGTGATTGAGAAGAAAACTCATATAAACATTAGCCCTCCAAAAATACTGACATGAAGGTTTTAAGAATATAAACAAATGTATAACCCTGCCATTGCAAGGGAACAGCATGAGTTAGCATCACATGGATTCATAGCCTATAAGCAAACGCAAATGAATCTTTAGACAAAGAAAAAAGAAAGAAAATGAACATAACATTCAGACTTTGACACAGGTAAACAAAACATTTGCTGTCAAAGTATTTATTAATCATGGCTATACGTTGCCATCCATGTCTACTGCCGTTTTGAGATTTGTCATCCAACAAAACAACCTTTATGATTGCCAACTAAAACAATTAGAACCTTAATCACCAATTGTCATCTTTCACACTGTCCTTTCTATAAGACAACAGATAAGCAACCTCCATTGCACATCTCAATATGTCTTCTAAATAAAAATATATTTCTATCAAATATAGCAGAGAAAGGGAGAAGTATTGATGGGAATAACTAGCATATGGGATAATGTCTGGACTAACATAAACAAGAGAAAAACAAACAACCTCACCTGCTCTTTTAGTTCCAGAATTTCAGTACTCTCTTTGTTCAAACGAGCAGCACCAAGTTCAACAGTGGACACTCTTTGGGCAAATTTCAGTGTACTTATTGTTTCGCCATATGACTCAGGTTCAGGGCTCACATGGGCAAACATCAAAACTTTTGCATGTCCACCTAGCATGCAAAATTCAGTGTTTTTCAGTCAACACGCTGAAAATGAAAATGAGAGACATAATTTCTAAAGATAGAACCTAGAGAGTTTTGCAGCATTTGAGTAAGCTTGCTATTTCTGTAAGGTATATGAGAACTCTTTTGTGCTAATGCAGTTATCACATCTCCCAAACAAGACAGAGACTTGTTGATGTGCTGTGCCTCCTTCAGCCTGTCTCCTGTAACTTCTGATTTGTCCACTCTCTCACTTCCTGCAAGGTCCACCAAATTCAAGCAACTCCGGATAGTGCTTCCTGTGAAATACTTCCCATGTATGTGTATTGTTAGGACACTGCAAGGAAACGCGTAAATCCACATGATCACCAAATTGGAATCACTATGTCCACTAAAAAGCAGGATTCATTAGAATAGGAAAATGATATACGAAACCTGTGGGAGCGGCTGCTTCGGTGGTTAATTGCAGTTGAGCAGAAAACCCTATTCTTTTCTCCTAATTTCATGAGATCAAGCACATCATGGACTGATTGCACAGAACACATACTGGCATCTGGGACGCTCAATCCGCCGTTGGTAGAACAGCTTCTGATTTCTAATGTGCTCTTCGTTAAGAATATAAACCATGGTTTTCAATTTTAATTAGCAAGCAAAATGATAAGAGGCTCAAAGGATATTTTGTGTTAGTTGCATGTTCTGCAAGAAGATCCCTCACTTGTTCATTGTAGATTTCCACCATCTGAACTTGAATGTCATACTTAATATCGTCACGAGTAGAAGAAATCTGAAAGAGGTCACTAAGTGCTAGACAATTGACTCCTGTGTTCTTGTTCACTCCATTTGCTGGACCACACTGTTATGCAGGAGCAGAAAAAATATAGATAAAGCACATCAGTTTTGAGAACTTCTGGTTAAGGTTCAAAATGAACACAATGCATACCATGGTATGTGTTTTACCAGACCCAGTCTGGCCATAGGCAAATATGCAGACGTTATATCCATCCATCACAGATCTGATCAAAGACTGAGTGTCTTTGTAGACCTCATCTGAGTAAATTAATAACAACAAATAAGAAAAAAAAAAAAAAAAAAGCTTTTGAGGATTTTCTTACTGTTATACATGAAAGTATAACAGTTTACCCTGGGTAGCATCTGGACCAAAAACTTTATTGAACTGGAAGATTCTGCGAGTGCTTTGTGAATTAAAAGGATCAATAACAATCAGTGAACCATCATGTCCAACATAATCGATTGAACATTTTGTTTCTGTGTTACAAGTTGGCCTAATCCTGCAAAAGACTTGAATATTCCCTGCGTACAACAATAGCAAGAAATAATCCAATTGAAAAAACTTCCTTAATATGTTACTTTTTCAGAAGTCACTGAACCTCTTAATTCTTGTAGCATGTTATACAAATTCTTGTTCTCCTTGACAGCTTGATCATAACCAATAGCAGCAGCAGAAAGCCCTTGAACATGGGTTCCTAAATTTGACAAAATGATCATTTAAACAACACGACTGACACAT
Organism: Trichopus zeylanicus subsp. travancoricus; assembly: GCA_005019695.1. Taxonomy (NCBI): domain Eukaryota; kingdom Viridiplantae; phylum Streptophyta; class Magnoliopsida; order Dioscoreales; family Dioscoreaceae; genus Trichopus; species Trichopus zeylanicus. Next base: position 280,197 of record RXID01015161.1, read on the forward strand.
GTCAAGAATAACAGCAAACCAAAACATTATGAGATTAGCTGATTGTGTTAACGTATCAACACCTTTATCAGTACTAACTACAAAAAATCGTGATTGATATAGTTATACAAACCTAGTAGTGTAAAATCACTGTGTAGTTGAGAATGTAACATTTCAAATTCCATTCTGGTTCTCAGTAATAAGGCCTTAAGTTCCTGCAAAATGAAAGGATTCATCAAAAACCTTTATTGACTTTGGCAACTCCAAAAATTACAAGGGTTGAAAATTTTGTAAATGGAAAGAAAGCAGTTACAAGTTACTTTACTGTTGTAAGAAAGGTTTCATAGAACGTCAAATTCAATACTAACGAGTATTGTGCAGATCCTGACACAATCAATGAAAACATACATGTTAAGTTAAACATATGCCTGAACTTAACTTCAGAAATCCAACTAATTTATTCCTGTGGTCTTTTATTCAAAGAAAATGTAAGAATTTTGAAATTCAATCAAGATTTATGGTCTGTGATCATGTAAATTCCCGCTTTTGAAGTAAGGGATTGGAGGTTAAACCAAAAGTCATTTGAAGGAGAAGAAAAGATTATCTGTGAATTGCATGCCATATGCATCTACTAGTAGCATAATATACAACACTACTAATGGAAAAAAAAAGAAACCGCTACCTTCATAGATTAATATCCATCAATTAATTCATGCATTTAAACTTGTTCCTAACCAACACTTATGTCACACATTCATCATTATTTGATCCAAATCCCATGTGGTCATTTACTGCATAAATTTTCTAAACCACTTGACATCAATTATTTTCACAAAGCAAAGAACTTGACTTCTAATGGACAATAACTTCAAAAAGGTGCAAAATACCCTATATGCAATCAGAAATTAGAACCAGCAAGTACCATGTTGGGTAAGCTTGTTAAGATTGGACCTTACATTAAATACAGCAAGATAACAGTGACATTAAATACCTACAGCATGAAGATACAGTACAAGTGAAAAACATGTGGATGCTGACCATTGACATTAGAAGCAAAGGAGATGCAACTTCCAGCCTCATGGGAATAGCTAATCATTGTTAATGTTTGCAACCAAATATCTATCTAATGAGTCAATTAGTCTAATAGCAACATATTCAAGGGTTAAACCTTGCTTAAGGAACTCTGGATGCATGTTTTTAAAGTTCAATTTTCACTCTCATGTTTCTAGTGAATTGTACCAATCACAATGATCTAGATTCAAATTTGTTTATTTAGAATTTATTTCTATGGTTGACTCAGACCATCCAATGTGATCTAAGAGTATATAATCACAATGATCACCATCAGAAAAGATCACATTCATTTAACTAGCCTTACCATGCCTTCTTCGAAAATGCAATGTACCAAATTGAGGAACAAAGTATTACCACAAAACTTTGCAATCAAAATCACGGTAGCATATTTCTCCTGTCTTTCAAGCAGAAACAGAATGTCGCAATCCACACAAAACTTCAATGATATATAGAGAATATGAGTCTTTAATTTCCGTATGGAAAGATCAACTCACTAAGATCGTATCTTCTCAGTTATTCTATTCTTTTCTGCGTAAAGAAACTATGTTTCTGGTTGGCCACATCCTTTATAAAACTATAGAAAATTTTTTCTGCTCACTAGGGAGTTAGAACAGATCAATTAAAGAAAGCATTGTTCATGACATCTTCATGGAGCACGACAAGAATGAAATTGCAAACCAGTAGTTCATTTTCTCGTGCTTCCAAGAGGGACTGGGGCTTAGAACCACCATTTGGTTGACATGAATTGCAGCACTGCAGAGGAGCAAAAACAATCAAAAAGTGAAACAATAATATGAATATTATGCAAGACTTCCAGGTAAAGAATGCATGGGTTATTATGCAATGTTTAATATGTATAACAAAAATCAATTATAAAGATGGATATAAGTTCTCTTAATGTAAATGGAAGTGAAATGTTATGCTACTTAATAATCAAAATTATTTGTCATATATCTCAGCATAGAATTTCTTTCAAGAACAAAAAAAAAAAAAACACTTGTAACGGATGTTTGGACATTGCCTAGCAACAAGAAAGAAAAGAGACTTGACGGCTGACAAGCCATTTCCCCAGTTCTATAAGATTATAATGCTATTGTGGCATGTATCATGTTCTATTGGTGCAAACAAGTAGATGTAGCCATGTAGGGCTCTTCTTCTGTCTCCTATCTTCCCTCTTCAGAAAGTTATCTCGTATTTCATTTTATTTTCTCATTCCTTTGTCATTCTTTTTGCCACTTCACTTACTATAGTAGTGCAACTTTGCAGATTGCAAAAGCACTGATTTTTTCCAAGGGGACGTGAGTTTCCATGAAAAATCCTTGTGCTTGCAGTTAAGTGTGAATCTTACAAACTATTACCTATCCTCATTATCTGGATTTAAGAAAGGAATTAACCTCCGAAAAATACCATTATATTTGAAAGGTACGTTTCAAGACAGGTTTGCATTACTATGATTTGAATAGTTACTGTTCTAAACTATTATTGTTATGCACCCAAACCGAACTCTCTCTCTCTCTCTCTATCTATCTATCTATCTATCTATCTATCTATCTATCTATCTATATATATATATATACACTAAAGCTTTTAAATTTTTGTTCAACAATATGTCAACATAGTCTCGTCAAGACTGTAGACTTAATGAGAAATGGATTTCATTTATAAGTTTAAACATTAAATGATGCCAACTCCATCTTTAAGAAAAAATAAAAATACAAACTAGGATAGGACTCATTTTTCTTTCACTACAATAGGGAACTAGACTAGAAGTTATTTGAGGGACGAAGATATGGTAATCATTGACAGTTCAATTACCAAACACCTCAAAATATAACAAGTTCTTCACAGGTTTAATTGTTATGAACAACACTTGCTTGCGATGATATCATATGCAAAGAAGTGCAACTTAGGTTGATCATTCATAATGAAAAGAGAAAATAATTTGTAACCTGATTTACATATGCTGGAGTCCAAAGTAAATGACACAACTAGAAAATTGTTGCTTCAGAAATTCTAATCCAAAAACCAACTGTAATTTTACACAAGAAAAGACAAAGTTTGCTTCGTCCTAGTTCCTAATTTCCTATCATGAAATCAAAATCATATACAAGCATAAATAGCCATGATATGACCAATAGGTTCACATGAAAATAGAATGTCAAATTCAAGAACGGTAAAAAGAATAATGCAAAGATAAGTTCTGTGTACCTCATGAACTTGGATAGTAGGTGGATCAGTAATTGGTTTACTTCCATTCATTAGAAGGTCTTTGACAATTGATTCAACCTAATTTTGCATGGAATGTGGTATGAAACTTGAAAGAACCATAGCAATGATTAAACATACTTACATCAAGCAACAGAATAAAAGAAATGTATCAATTAAGAGTATTCAAATTGTTTTCAGGAGAAATTATCAAAAGTAATCTGAACCAGATATGTACCTGTTTCTGTTGAAAACAACTCGATATAATCTCAGCAAAAAGCTTGACAGAATCCTGCACAAAAAATATAATCATTAGCAAATCAGTATAGCAAATATGCACAATTGAAACAAAAACAGAGATGTAAAAAACCTGAGCTCCAGAATGCCATGAGTCTAGAAGTTTATGGCCAATATTCTCCTTTGAGTTCAGCAAGCAATCAGATAGCACCTTAACGAGTGAAGTTACCGAATCTAGAGAAAGAAATGTAGAAGAGTGAATAAGGAACAGCCAATGCTTCTGCACCATCCCCAGCCTACACTATTATTCATGACAAAAGCCCCAAAACTAGTGTAGTGTTCATTTCATTTGTGTATGCTACAACAACCTATGTACCCACAATATAACGTTTCTTAGATCACCAGCAATTACCAAAATAGACTCTTGGTGCTGACCTTATGGATAGATACACCTTATATATAACTCAGAGGAAAATTACAAGAAAAAGAAAAGTAAAATAGATCTGAAAGCAATGTTCATAACAAAGGAGGTTAACTTCAAATTCAAGATAGACAAACATGGCATGTCCATACCAAATTACAAGTAACACCTAGAACAAAAAAGGAATAAGTATTACCTTCACTAATTGAATTCTCATTCTGTGCAGTGTCCAGCTTCTCAGATGTATCTGGCAAATCTAAACGTCTGCAAGAAACTGAGGTCCCTGCAGGGCCAACATCATTCTGTGTCCTTCCAAAGGCGTGTGCAACCATTGGAGATTTGGCAAACTTCCTAGATCCAGTGCCTCCATCACTTTGCTTCCATTCATAGTAAGTTTTTAGGCCAATGACACAATCAACAATTTTGGCTGCTGAACCTGCCTCCACAGTATCCTAGAATTGTAACAATGCTTTCTCAATTAACTCTTGTAAACTGGAGGGTAATAAAAAAGGCAATTTATATTTCCTGTCTCGTACCCTTTCAAGATCAGAAGCTTCAAAGCTTGGGAGCTTCAACTCATTCACTGCAACAAGAAAGTTGCGAACATTCTCAAAATACTGGTAGGCAGGTAATGGTTGGATTTCGCAGGAGGAGCCGAGTGTTTGAATTGTGACAACCTTAACGCAAATGAAGATGATCTAAGTAAATAAATCCAACAAACATAGCCGTAAGCACACAAACAAGAAAAAAAGTAACAAGCCATTATACTACCTTGGGAACGGCTCCAGGCTGAATCTTGTTGATGATGTTGCAGAGCACAAGACCGTTCCGCAAGCAGGTGACGAAATCTTGCTCTGAAGGCTGTGTCGGTAGACCAAGAGGCCCAACCATGTTCTGTAGCCATTCTGCAGCTAGGAAACGTCTACAAGCTGCGAGAACAGTACCACACGCCGCACTAAGGTTATTTCATCCAATATTGAGGTTATACAAATTTGTAAGGGCAATGCATGGCACATAAGATATTAACGAACAACAGGAATCAAGAAAGAGGATATTGAGAGAGAAGCTCCGATCTTGCAAAGAAATTCATTTGAAAACAAGCAAAATCAAGAAAAGACCCAAATATAAATCTAAAAAAGAACAATAAAAAGGCCAATTTAGGCGAAAAAGAACCCCACTGCTCACTACAGGGGGAAAAACAAGATGTCAGAAAACAACTAGAAATGCAAGAAAAAACTCGAGGAAGCACATCAAAAACCCTAATTTTGAGCAAAAACCAAAAAACAAACCATATGAGACCCATGAGAAGCCCTAAAATCTGAAAAAACAACAACCAGGAATACACGAAAAGGTTTGAGAAGGGCACAAGAAACCCAAATCTTTCTTTTTTGCAATCCAAAGAACAATAACCGATTCCAATTGGCGATCCAAATGGAAAAAAATCGAGAAAAAATTTGCAATAAGCAAGATCGTACCAGCTTCTTCGGCTTTCCGGGAAGCCAACCGCCCGGCGCTGAAGGAAACCCTGCACGGCTCCTCCATTCTCCTTCCTCGTTTTCTTCTTCCGGCGCAGAAAGAGATGGGGATTTAGGGCTTTGTGGGCCGAGCTGTGGCCGAAGAAGGGAGCAGGGCTTGGGGGCGATCGGGAATCGAGGCACTAAAATAGTGAGGACGAAGAAGAGGAACGAGAGGGCTTTTGCTTTTGAATTTGAATGAGTGGGGCCCCCGCTCCCCGACTACTGCCGTTAATGTCAAACTAACATCAGCCGTTCATCCCGGTGCTCCGTGCATGATCTTCATCCGACGGTTTGCATTGGTTATGGGATTTTATGAGCCATGATTAATATTAATGAACGCAGGGGCAGCATGTACCAGCTGGCAATTTCTTTTTAAAAATATAATATTTAATGTAAGCCTGAATTATTTTTTTTTTCTCGAATGCCGCATCTGGTACTATTTGTCTGGGCTTTTTTGTATTATACCCCAACATAATTTGTAAAATAACCAAAAAGTCGCTTTCGAAGAACTGAGCAGTCACGCTCCCACAACGTAGAAGAGAAGGAGATCTATTTCGGATTAAACCCCATGGGAAGTCAGATTTTAGGATTTAGGAGGAGCAATGCAAGAGTATTTGGGTCATTTTACTTATTAAATTAGACTTTAATTATGATAAAATTAGTTTAACCAGACAATTCACATAACACCGGTCCACCGTCGTGCCGATCCAATTGAATTCCGACTCATCAATTTATCAAAAGTGAGTGCATGTTTTATAATAAAATTTGTTCGCATTTTGAATTCATAATGAATAAAAGTAATTTATCTACTAAATGGTTGTTTTTCCAAAAAAGGAAAGCTATTTTAATATATCGGGTTCGATGTTAAAGATTCATGCACATGCAGCCACCGTGGCCGGGCCTTCTTGCTGACGGTGACCGGTCAACTAAATCACGCCACAAGGCAATGGATCTACCGTACCGCACTCCGAAAGTCCTCGCGATTCGTGGAAAGATGATGTGCACGAATTTCAACGCGAATCTAGAGGGTAGGATTTTCTCCTACGCAAATTTACATGATACAAGTCCCACCATCACCGACATCGGAGGCGGCTACAATCTAATGATTGCGGCTAAGTTCTGTCAAATGTGACAGCCATAAATGCCGCTGTACTTTTACCTACAGTGTTTTTATTTGAAATATTTTCTAATTTTCCATAATTTCACTGATTAGGTCAAAATTCTGCATGATTTATTGTTTTATTTATTTTCATTTGTGTTCATTCCTGTGTGGTTATCGACTAATGTCCCACGAGACTGCATTACTTATTGTCCCCCTTCTTTCTTCTTCCTCTCATCAGAGTGCAAAACCAAGGCCCCATGGCCACTCCAAATCCTCTTCTCTCCCATCTCCTCCTCCTCCTTTTTTTCTCACTCCCTCTCACTGCCTTCTCGGCGAACCCCTTCGCCGCCAAGGCCGCTGCGCTCCGATACTGGGACCGCAAGACTCCGGCGCAGCGCCCCCACCCTTCCTTTCTTCTCTCAAAGCTCTCTCCACTCTCCGCCCTTGACTCCGCCACGTACTCCTCCCTCATCGCCTCCGACCCCTCCTCCCTCACCCCTCGCCTCCCGGCCTTCTGCTCCGCCGCCCGCCTCCTCTGCTCCTCCTCCTTCAGCAACTCTCTCGCCTCCCACCACGGTGACTCCCACTTCGCTACCTACGACAACATCAACTTCACCAACTACGGCACTCTAGCCAACCGCGGCTCTGACTCCTTCAAGAACTACTCCTTCAAACAAAGAATCCCCGTCGACAGCTTCCGCCGCTACTCTCGCGGCTCCTTTGGCCGCGAGGAGAACTTCAAGCTCTACTCCCTCGATGGCACCATCATCACCGACAACTTCACCTCCTACGCCACTAACTCCACCGCCATCAACGGCGATTTCGCTACCTACGGCCGCTCTTCCCAGGTGACCGAGCTGACCTTCTCAAACTACAACACCAACTCCACCGCCAACTCCCAGGACTTCACCTCCTACTCCGACGACATCAAACAAGGCACACAAACATTCACTGGTTATGACAAGGGCGGCACCGCCTCGGAAAGCACCTTCACCTCCTACTCCAAAAACTCTGACCTTGTCATCTCCGGCTTCACCAACTACGGCGAGAACACCGACAGTCCACTAGACAACTTCACCAACTACGGCGACAATCCCGGCATCTCGCACCAGAGCTTCAGCTCCTACGCCGCCAATTCTGTTCACCCGGATGCATTGTTCACCAACTACCGGTTCGTCGGGGACGTTGGCGACGTCGGGGACGACACGTTCCAGTCCTACGGCAAGGGCAGTGAACTCCCCATCGTCAGCTTCGTTAGATATGGGCCGGACTTCCTCGTCGGTGTGGACAAATTCAAGAGCTACGGCGAGGGCGCCGAGCAGGCGTCCGTCGATTTCATGACCTACAACGGAAGCCGAAACCAGTTCAGCTCCTACTTCAAGGCCGGAGCCTCCTTCCTGGACTACCACAACACCACCAGCCCCTCCGCCGCCGCAGCTGCTGACACGACGAGTGGCAAAACAGTAACAAGATGGGTTGAGCCGGGCAAATTCTTCCGGGAGAGTAGCCTGAAGGAGGGGACCGTTATGCCGATGCCGGACATTCGGGATAAGATGCCCGAAAGGTCATTTCTGCCCCGCTCAATAGCCGGGAAATTACCGTTCAATGCCACTGAGTTGACTCGGATCTTCAACTCGCCGCCCGCCACCGCTCTGGGTCGGGCGATCGGCGACACGATCAGCGAATGCCGACGAGCGCCGAGCCGCGGCGAGACCAAGCAGTGCCCGACGTCGGCGGAGGACATGATTGACTTCGCCGTGTCGGTGCTCGGCAGCTCAGCCGTGCCGCGGAGCACCGAGAGCGCAAGCGGGTCCGGCGGAGACATACTGATAGGGAAAATCACGGGGATCAACGGAGGTAACGTCACCAGGTCAGTGTCGTGCCACCAGAGTTTATTTCCGTACTTGGTTTATTACTGTCACTCTGTGCCCATGGTGCGGGTGTACGAAGCGGAGATCTTGGCCGTCCAAACGAAGGAGAAGATCAATCACGGTGTTGCCATCTGTCACATGGACACGTCGGACTGGGGCCCGGAGCATGGTGCTTTCGTGGCGCTTGGTGCGAGACCGGGCCAGATTGAGGTGTGCCATTGGATTTTCCAAGGAGACATGACTTGGGTGGCCGCTGATTGATATCGCAGAATAGTTTGCGCTAATGATGGGGTGGTGTTTGAATATGTGCTCCTCTTCTGCTTTAAATAAAGTCAGAGAAGCCAAATAAATGACTGCTTGTATTATTGCCCGTTTACTATATATATCAAGTTTATTGCGATAACCATTAGGCAATTTCTATTGTATGCTCCAGTTATTTGATAGGAGAGACTCTCTCTAATTTCTTGTAATTATCAATTATTATGTATTATACCTTAAGGCCTTATTTGGTTAGGTGGTTGGGGGTCAAGCTCGGGATCATCTCTGATTGACCGGCCTATCATTCAAATACCAAAATTTTGATCATATTAATATTATTTAATTAAATTAAATTATAAATAAAAAATAACTAAAATGCCCTCAATGTATTTGCCCCAGCGAGCTCCCCGTGTGAGATCGTCGTCTGAGTTGCCCATGCGAGTTCGCCGGCGCACTGACCTCGTTGAAGAAGTCGGAGTCGGTGACGAGAACGACTACCCATTTAAAGGAAAAGCTGAGGGCAAATTGATCCAAAAAAAATTTAAATCACCGGCTAGTTAAATATATTTACTTGATCACATTATCTTTTTATATTTTATTCTTTCTTTTAACTTTGACTTTGAACTTGACTTTCAACCAAACGCCCTAATAAATCACTCTAATGACCCAAAGGTCCAATATTGAATCCAAATCGACCGAACCAAAACTTAGCCCTTAGGTCCACCCTTCAAGTTTGCAGGTCTCGTAAACAATAAGAAATACAACTTTTCATCCACAATAAAATGTCAAGTTTTTTTTTTTCAATAAACATATACAATAACTTTATTATAAACGATGAAGCTCGAATAACGATAAAATAAAACTTTCATTATTATTCCACAAATACAATAAGACTACAGACATTAATATTAATTGTATTATATGGAAAAAAAACTAAAATACTCTTGCAAAATTTCTCAAGAAAATAGACTTCAGGTCATTTCAATAATATAAAACCCTTGGTATACCCACCGGTAAGGGGTTAGATTTCTTAATTCTTACTTCTAAACACAATATTTTCACCTCTAACCAGAGACTATTTGATTAGTAAAAAATAAAAAAAAATGAGTGAAAGTAATACTATTTTTGTCCATTTTTATTGTTTAATTGTCAAGAAGTGAATTTTCAAAAGTCAATATACTTCTGAGTACTTTTGATTCAAAAGTAAAAAATATATTAAGTTTTATTTTTGTATTTTTTTTATTCAAAGTGAGCTTTGAAAATAAATATAATAATATTTTAAAAAAAATTTAGCAAATAAACCATTTGTCATATTATGAATTTATAAAAACATATCTATGTTACCACTATTAGCAAAAACTCGCTTATTTTATATTACAAATTTACAAAAAATCACCTCAATTAAAAAAAAATTAAAATATTTTATTTTGATTCTATTTAACGAATTAAAATATATAAAAAATATAAATTATTTTGATTAATTTTTGTTTAAATAAATAGTAATTTATAGAAAAATGACTTATCTTATTTTCATTTTTTATCAGAGATTGGTTGTCCGATTTTATAAAACTAAGAATTCAAATTCACTTTTATCAAACTAGTTGTTCAGTAATTATGAACCGATTGTTTGTAAAAAATAATTTGATATTTTTATATTAATTTAATTGATAAAATTAAATTAAATAAAAAAAAAACAATTTTTAAATATTTTAATTGAGGTATTTTTTGCTAATAACATAAGATAAATGATTTTTCATAAACTTACAATAACACATGTGGTTTTTTGCTAAAAGCTCTATTTTAAATTATAATGGTATTAACAACTACATGCAAGAGTAATATTTTTTTAAAAGCTATTTTAAAAAATTAAATAAATAATATTTTAAAAATATATTTTCGAGCAATCAAATACTAAAAGTGAATAACTTTCGATCACTTTTAAATATGAATCAAAAGCGAAGAAAAGTAATTTTTTATATATATTTTCATTTATTTTAAAATCATCTAATTTAATTATTAGAGAATTTTCATTGACAATATCTCCAACCCAAATTTATTTTGCGTGTAATGAGTTGAATCAAAGCAGCCTAAAATTTGAATCTAAATCCGAATCCAAAGTATCCCAATTTGTACTCCATCATACTCTATTATCTACAAATACTAAGAAACTAACAATATGCTTGATTGCATTGCATATTGAGGTAAAATACAAATTTTTAGGAAGAATTGGCGCTCGGAGTTTTTTTTTGTGATGTCCGTGATGGTATCATCGGAAGAATATGCATACGAATGGTTTCGTGCTTAGGTTGCTAAATATAATAACCAAGATAAAGAAAAAGACATTGATCAGACACATTGGGTGGGTACTTCCCCATCACAATTTGGAAGCCTCGATTTCTAAGAATTTTCCATATAATTTTAAAAATAAAAACAAAAATAGGTAGGACCTATGATACCATTTAGTTCGATATCATAATCAGAATCAGAATCAATATTAGTAAATTATTTTTATAAACTAATATTTAAATAATATGAGACTAAACTATTATTCACGTACGGATTCCATAGCATATTAATCTAATGTCAGTTCATAAATCAGATCATGCATCTAGCCTTTTTTTCAATCTTTGATCGAATTTTCATGGCTTTGTGAGAGCACTCTCTGAGTTTCTTTTATTTTGTTGAAAATTACTACAAGTTTATTTATGTTTGATGAAGTTGACCCGGCGACTGATCTACTCATCGACTCGAGAAGAGTTAAACCGAACTCACATAGGCTCAGTAAAAACCCGATTCGGCGTCGGATTGGTTTCGGCTCGATGGACGACTTGTTATGTTAGTCCACAAAACCGATTAAGAGATTCAGTGTATCAACACCCCGACAATAATATTACAAAATCACGAAACAAGGGGCCCAAAACGACTTCCGCTCTTTATTTGAGAGAAATACAGGGACCAAATCGCATAACCAGCATCAATCTTCAGTCACCCAAGTCATGTCTCCCTGGAAAATCCAGTGACACACCTCAATCTGACCTGGTTTCGAACCCAGCATCGCGAAAGCACCATGCTCAGGGCCCCACGCCGACGTGTCCAGGTGACAGATGGCAACACCGCGGTTGATTTTCTCCTTCGTCCGGACGGCCAGGATCTCTGCCTCGTACACCCGCACCATGGGCACAGAGTGACAGTAGTAAACCAGGTAAGGAAAGAGGCTCTGGTGGCACGACACCGACTCGGTGACCTTACCTCCGTTGATTCCTTTGACCTTCCCTATCAATATGTCTCCGCCGGACCCACTCGCGCTCTCGGTGCTCCGCGGCACGGCCGAGCTGCCGAGTACCGACACAGCGAAGTCGATCATGTCCTCCGCTGACGTCGGGCATCGCTTCGTCTCGCCGCGGCTCGGCGCCCGCCGGCACTCAGCGATCGTGTCGCCAATCGCCCGCCCCAGTGCCGTGCCCGTCGGCAAATTGAAGATCCGAGTCAACTCAGTGGCGTTGAACGGTAATTTCCGGCTTATGGATCGGGGCAAAAAGGACCTTTCGGGCATCTTATCCCGAATGTCCGGCATCGGCATCACAATTCCCTCTTTCAAGCTGCTCTCCCGGAAGAATTTGCCCGGCTCCACCCATCTTTTTACTGTTTTGCCACTCGCCGTGTCCGCCGCGGCCGCGCCGGCTGCGGTGGAGATGTTCTGGTAGTCCTTGAAGGTGATGCTGGTGTTGGAGTAGGAGGCGAAGTCGGAGGGGTTTCCTTTGTAGGTCGTGAAGGTGACCTCGGCGTTGTTGAACGCCTCGCCGTAGAGCTTGAAATGGTCCTCGCCGGAATTGAAATCTTGGCCGTAGCTCGTGAACTTGAGGGTGGGGTGGTTGCCGCCCTTGCCGTAGGACTGGAACTTGTCGTCGCCGACGTCGGCGTTGCCGCGGTAGCTGGAGAAGGTTTCGACGGCGCCGTTGGCGTCGTCGGCGTAGGACTTGAAGTTCACGTGGGAGATTCCTTGGTCGTCGTCGTATTTGATGAAGGTGTCGGCAGGGCCGTTGGCATTCTCGCTGTAGCCTTTGAAGGTGGAGATGAAGAGCCTGGTGTCGGTGGCGTAGGATTTGAAGGTGGTGGGCAAGCCGTTGGCGTTCTTGCCGTAGCTGGTGAAGGTCTGGTCGCCAGTACTGGTCTCGTCGGAGTAGGAGGTGAAGTTCTGGGCGTGGCCGTTGGAGTCGGCCTCGTAGTTGGCGAAGTTGAGTTCGGGGACCTGGGAGAATTTGCCGTAGGTGGAGAAGGCGCCGGAGCCGCCGGTGGAGCCGGCGGCGTAGGAGGTGAAGTTGTCGGTGACGATGGTCCCGTTAAGGGAGTAGAGCTTGAAGGTCTCCTCGTGGCCGACGGCGTCGCGGGAGTAGCTTTTGAAGCTGTCAACGGGGATGGTTTGCTCGAAGGAGTAGTTTTTGAAGGAGTCAGCGCCGGCGGTGGCGAAGGAGCCGTAATTGGTGAAGTTGATGTTGTCGTAGTTGGCGAAGCGGGAGTCGCCGTGGTGGGAGGCGAGGGGGTTGGTGAAGGAGGAGGAGCAGAGGAGGCGGGCGGCGGAGCAGAAGGCGGGGAGGCGGGCGGTGAGGAAGGAGGGATTGGCGGCAGCGAGGGAGGAATAGGTGGCGGAGTCGAGGGCGGAAAGCGGGGAGAGCTTTGAAAGAAGGAAGGAAGGGCGGGGCAGCTGCTTCACCGGGATTTTGCGGTCCCAGTAGCGGAGTACCGCGGCCTTGACGGTGAAGGGGTTCACAGAGGAGGAGGAGGAGGAGGAGGAGGTCTGAGAAGGAGCTGCAGTGGTTGTGAGAGGACAGAGGAGGAGGAGAAGAAGGAGAAATGGAGTGGCCATCGAGGTTTTGCTGACGGGTCGACCAAGGGGATGACGAAGGAGGAACGATATAGATAGAGGATGTTGGCAGATAATTAAAAATAATGAACGGTGATTAATCACGAAAGAGACGATGATTAATGATGGAGTGATTCAGGCGCAGTGCCACGTGGGTTGATTCGTAAATTATGGCTTATTTGAGAGGGTATTACGGGAAAAAACTCGGCTCCCAGGCGCCCTCCTCGCTAAGCTTTTCATGACAAAAGTATTTATTAATTTTGAAAAAAAAAAAATTCAGGCTTTTTGTGACGTCTCGGGTACATCATGCTCGCAACCGAAATGCCCTCGAAAGTTTGAGACAGGATTTTAAGTAAAATGTTAAGTATTGATTAATTTTGATATTCACCCGAAATTTATATACTTTGTTTCTGTCGAAATCAATTTATTTTAATTCGAATCAAATTATTTTTAAATTTTTAAACCAAAATTTAACTTTATATTTAAAATAGAAAAAAATTTAAAAAAATTTAAAAATGTATGTACATATATATTTAAAATTATTAAATAAAAAAATTGTTTAAAATATGGAAAAAATTTCAAGAATTGATCTTGGGTCAGCTTTGATTTGGAACCAAGCTACTAACTACCAAGTCTAAGTGCGTTTTAGAGTAAAAGTATAATATATCAATATAAATAATATATTTTAAAAATCAAAACCAAAATATTGGTATTAAGTTTTTTGATAAAATCCTCAATAAAATAATTATATATTTTTAAATTATAAAAAATTTGAAATAGTTGAAATCGTCCAAACAATTAAAGTGAAATAATCAAAACATTTAATGGAAACTTAAAAATTTGACATAAAATGTAGTTAATACGTATGAAGTATAAGTCAATTCACTATTTATGAATTGTTTAATTTTGAGGTTAATACGTTATATCTGACATGTTTATACAAATTCTAAACGAATTCAAATTGATTGGACAATCGTAATTGTTGCAATCGGATCCGAATTCGTAGATGAAGCTAGGCCGACCGATGGAGAGGCCTGGTGCGGTCGGGATCAGCAACTGTTCAGCACGCCAACGAGGAGCCACACGATGAGATCTCCAGCTCGCTCCCCACTATGTCCCTAATAATTGAGTTGGAGTTTTGGCTCCATTTAATTCGAAATCATGTTCAGAATCTGTATATTTTAAAATTATTTTTTTTATAAAATTAATATTACTTATTTTATATTATTATCAAATTTAATTATTATAAAAAAATTTAAATAGTTTTTAGAAATTTAAATTATTCAAACGTTAATTTTAATAAAAAAAATTAGTTTACAAATATGGTTTATTAGTCTTGATCCTGATTCTAATTTTAATTTCGAATCAAATGATATCAAACTTCGTTTGATTTGGATCAGGATATATTTTTCAGAATTATTTTTTTATAAAATTAATATTACTTATTTTATATCGTTATTAAATTAAATTATTATAAAAAAATAAAATATTTTTTTAAAATTTAAATTATTATAACGTTAATTGAAATAAAAAATATTAATTTATAAAAAATAATTTATTAATTTTGATTTTGATCGTGAACATGAACCAAATGATACCTCGTGGTAAAAAAAAAAAAAAAAAAGGCTCAAACAGGGTCCCATGGGCTTGTAGTTGTCTCTGTCTCTGGCTAGGTCGCTTTCTAGGTTGGGTCCAATCCCACCCGAATCTTTTGTCCTCAGCGCCTGAGATATCTTTAACTGTTGAATTATTATATTATACTGAGATTCCCACAACATTGCATTTGCAGGGTGCAAACGAACACAGTGAGGAAGTTTCATCCTAGTTCGAACTCGCTCGATAAGCTCCAACCAAGCTCAAAATTAAATTTATAGCAGTTATTTTCAGTTAATTAATATTAAAAATATTTTTAAAAAATTTAATATTAATATAATAAATTAACAGGAAAATTACCTATAACTCCTGTAATTAATCTTAATTACCTCCAACCCTTAATTTCCGGAATTACTCACGCACTCCTCATTTTCAAATTATTTATTTACACTCCTCTATTATTATTTAATCAAAATATTCTCAAAAAATTTCGATTTTACCCTCGGTTATTTTACAATTAAACCCCTAAAAACTTATTTTTTTATTATTTAACACTCCGAAATTCGGTTTTTTGTAAATAACCCCCGAAATTATTCTGATTTACAAAAAAGTCCCCGAAATTTGGAAGCCCGTGCGTTGCCACCCTCGCCGCCGTCACAATAATTTCGGGGACTTATCTGTAAATCGGAATAATTTCGGGGACTTTGCTGTAAATCGGAATAATTTCGGGGTGTTATTTGTAAAAATCGAAATTTTAGGATGTTAAATAATAATAAATTTTTTTAGGGGTTTAATTGTAAAAATAACTGATGGTAAAATCGAAATTTTTTGAAAAAAATGTGATTAAATAATAATCAGGGGTGTAGATAAATATTTTGAAAAAAAGAGAGGTGTGGGTAATTCCGGAAATTACGAGGGATTGTAGGTAATTAAAACTAATTACAGGAGGTTATAGGTAATTTTCCTACATTACTATCCAAGTAATATAAAATATATAAATAAAATAAACATAAATTTGAGCGTAGTTCTAAAATTAGAACCGAGCGAGTTGATCCGATCTCAAATTTGATTTGGCAAAAAAGAGCTCAATGTTTAAACGAGCGAGCCGAATTTGACCAGAGCTCGAACATTGCAAGGGGTCTTTTGAACAGCTTGCGAGCCTAACTCTTGGCGATGATAGAGACCTCGCCACTTGTGCTTAGCAGAGGATAATATTATTTTTTTGGATAAATATAAAGAGATAATATTATACCACGAGAGAAATATAAAAATTTTAGATGAAAATTCTTATCGGTCTCTCAATTTTTTTTAAATTGCAGCTCGGTCCAGAAAAATTGTGTTCAGCCCCTCATTTTCTTTGCCCACTCCCGCACCGCCTCCGCCACCGTCCCTCGACCCCCACCCACCCTTCTCACCACCACCATCATTGACCCAATGCATCTCCACCGCCCCCGACTCTCCAATTTTCCTCGCTAGCGAACCTTGAAAGTCCCTTCCGTGCCGGCACGCGCCACCGCTGTCATCTGTTCCATGTCTGTCGGCCCAGATCCCCCACCCCGACTCCCCCAAGTAGCTTTTATCAAATTTGAACTAAACAGCTTAAATATCAAAAATTTTGAGAAGCAAAACACCTGCCTACCTCAATAATTAATTAGGTATTTTTGCACGTAATCATCTATCGATTAATATTGGAGAGCAAAAGTGCAAAATATCATACATCAGTACTTTTTGGAGTTGTATTATTAGGAGAACAAAAAGAATATTAAATCAAATTAAAATAATGAGTACAACGTCAAATTATCTCAAAAACCTAAATTTATCTGAATTTTTTTCACTATATCTAACATTACAACAATTTTTCTTTTCAAGTGTAATTTGATAACATCAGTTTTAATATTTTAAATTAAGAACATTTTTATTCGATCAATTTTTCTATGTGATCTATATTAACGAATTCTTATCTTAAATTTTGATTTTTTTTTTAAAAAACTAATATATAACTCAATTCAGTTGCATTATCACAATAATTTTGACAATAAGAATTTATACAATTTCAAACATAAAACTTAAATGCCATTTGTTGAAAAAATTAAAAAAAATATTAAATCAGATCAATATAGTAGGTTAAATACCAAATCATCAAAAAACATCTAATCTTATGAAATATGAGTATTTTTTATTATATATATTAAATCTTATCTACCCAATATTTAATGTAAGACTAATTCATCACAATTGACACTATAACATTATATTAAATTTCAAACCAAAAGCTACATTGATAGATGCAAACATTGATTATAAAAAAGAAAAAAAAGCGAGGATGACATTGATAGCTGCTAAGGTTTCTTCTCATGGTAATCTCTGCTTCATTTGTACCAACCAGCGAGGATGTACCTCAGAAAGAAACACAATAGGCAAGAGAACGCCTGCAACAGTGGGGATCAATTAAGCATGAGAACATGACATGCAAAGCTGAGACCAGTTTAACAACACATGATACCTGAAAAATTAGAAGCTTGATGCAAAGAGACTTCTCTGAGCACCGACCAAATAATCTGAGGAAGAGGTTTACAAGAGTGCCATCTTTAGTTCCAGTCAGAAGTCCTGTTTGAGGATCAAATCTGCAAATGCCGAGGGAAATGGGAGAATTTATATAATTTTTTTTCTATGGAAATATGGCTTTTCAATCACATGAAACTAAAAGTTACCTTGGCAACCGGTGCCTTGGACAGGGAATGATCTTAAAAAGCTGTTCAATGGGATAAGAAAAAAAAGAGAGTTGAAAAAAGGAGTCTATTGATGAGTATGTAGAATCTATACAAACAAGAGAATTTGATTCTTGTGCGTACCTGAGGACATGAGTAAAGGAAATTCAGAACTTGAGGTAAGAAGAAGAGAAGGAGTGTCTCGCTGCAATAGATCCAAACATGTAGTTAGTTAGCAACACAACAAAATTTCAGAAAAAAGATACAAGGCAAATTCTTATTTGAAAATTGTTGTCTATAGATCTAGAGATAATTCTTATTTATTGTGCCAAACAGATTCCATTGTTTGGTTGAAAGTGAGAACCATGTATGGCTCTCCTTTAAATACAAGACTCAAGTTGACTTGTCCAGAGTATCTGTCCATCATCATAGAATTTTGCATTTGTTGCAAAACACCTAGGGCCTCGTTTGGTACGGGGTCAGGGCTAAGTTGACCCCGTCCAGACCAGGTTATATTCCAAACACCAAATAGTTGACCGCACTAATATTATTTTATTCATTTAATTTTTAACCATGTTTTGACTAAAATACCCTCACTTGATCTGAACCGTCGGATCTCGGTCCAACGGCTCAGATCGGGTAACAGTCGAATACCGTCACTTGATCTGAACCGTTGGATCTCGATCCGACGGCTCAGATCGATGAACAGTAATATCTCGCCAACTGTTCATCTTCTCCGTCCGCGAGCTCCGCGGCGGAGCTGCCCCCCGAGCTCGGCCGGCGAGCTCCGCGGGCGAGCTCGGGCGAGCTCGGGCGCCCGAGCTCCGCGGGCGAGCTCAGGCGGCGGGCTCCGCGGGCGACCTCGGGCGGCCGGGTCCGCGCGCGAGCTCGGTCGAGCTCGGGCGCCCGGGCTCCGCGGGCGAGCTCGGGCGGCCGGCTCCGCGGGTGACCTCGGCCGAGCTCGGGCGCCCAGCCTCCAGGGGCGAGCTCTCGCGGCGGGCTCTGCGGGCGAGCTCGGCCGGCGGGCTCCGCGGGTGACCTCGGGCGAGCTCGGCCGCCCAGCCTCCGGGGGCGCGCTCTCGCGGCGGGCTCCGCGGGCGAGCTCTCGCGGCGGGCTCGGGCGGCGGGCGAGCTCGGCCGCCCGGGCTCCGCGGCCGAGATCGGCCGGTCGGCTCCGCGCCCCTTCCCCGCCGGAGAGGAAGATGAACAGTAATACGAAGAGGGCATTTTAGTCTATACAAAAATTTAACCATCTGTTGACCAGATCAGGGACCAAACGGAATTTAGTTGACCGCATTAGCGTTTTACATTTTACCCCTTCCTTTAATCTTGACCCTTGACCCCGACCCCGTACCAAACGGAATGTTTACTTTCAAAACATAGTTGTACTGCACTGCTTGCTTTCAGCAGGAAGCATTTTTTTTGAGGCATAAATCCATGCAGTCCAGCCCAGCTGAGGCATATATGATATTGATAAATTACAAACTGATCTTTTGTATGTCAGAAGTGAGGATACAATTTTTAGAAAATAAGTCTGTAAAGTACCCAATCAGGTGATCCAATCTGAAGTTAGACATAACTACTCTCTACATAAAATTTGCTTGCATGAATCTGAGGCAACTAAAATACTATAGGTTGATAAAATGATCATTATCATGAATCTATACCTCAGCTATGGCATATATGGATGTGTATTTGGTTGTTATTCATGTTTACCACTACTATCACAAGTGCAAGATGATGTCAGTTCAAACAAAAAAAATTATGAATCATGCTCTTTCAGATTGGCCTCGTTCCTCATCCACTTACATACCCATGTCACTATTCTGATCTTCACTAAAAGAAGCACATGCCCCTAATTTACCGTGAAATTCATTTCGCTATCTTCTGATCATATACTCAAAATCTGAATTTCTACCTACTCGAGGCTTTACCTCTTTCATACTCGTATGTGATTTAGAAAAATGAGTTTGAATTATGCTCCAGGATGGACAAAGAAATTCTCAAATAGTTTGATTTCTACTTTTATATGAACCTCAACAGCAGAATGGTTTGACATTGACAAACAAAAATGGTGAAAGAAAGACAGCCACTAATTTTCTCATGCGATTCTGATGTAACTATAACATACACAATAGTGAAGAAAGGGCAGTATGCTATTGTCATCTAATGTCTGAAAGTTGCAGTACAACACACTTTTAATATTCTTAAAATTTTCTCCTTGAGGTCTTAAATCAATGCTTTTCTTGGGTAAATCTCAAATCAAATTAGTTTTGATGGCAGAGAAGCACTCAAATTTATTTATCTCCAACCATTAAGTTGTCTTGCTGCCAATTCTTTAACCTGTCACCGATACCGTGAAGAGTTATTTAGGTTTACTGTCACAGATAACAAAATTGTCGGTGCAAGTTTATGCATGGTGTATATGTAAAAAGATTGTAAGTGCAAGATCTAAATAGTGGGCCATGAGTAGAAATTTGCATAGCTTTTCTCCTAAAAGCTATCATAGACATTCGAGTACTGAAAAATATGTCAACAGCAGCTATCAGAATTTAGTTTTAAAGACATTTGGCATAAGTGAATTAGAATATACCCGTAAAGAAAGCAGGAGGCTACCTACCTAAAATGACCCAGTATTCCAACTACAGCCATACCCATTCCAGCAAAGTAGGTGTAGGTATCACCAACAAAAACTGAAGAAGGATACCTGGAATTTAAGAGGAATCTAGTCACATATGCATTAAAAGACATATTTCAAACTTTCTACAAAAAAGATCATTTACACACTCTTACCAGTTGTAAGAAAGTAATGCCAATGATGTAGTTAACAGGGGCTGGACAAGAAATATAGAAAATGCATGAGCCTGCTGATACTCTGGGTCTCTTGATGCACCAATTTGCAGCAAATTATGTAGTAAAATCTGAGAAGTTAAAAATAATTCTCAGTAACCAGCAAAGGAAGCACTGTAACATGTCAGAGTCCAACTATTGCATGAGGTGCTCCTTACCGCTGCAGATATAACAACTGTTTGTCCAGCTTCAAGCCCATTTAAGCCAGCATGGATATTGATAGAGTTCGTGCAAAATACAGCCAACATACCCATATATAACTTGTATATCCAACCTGCACATACAGATATTGCAATTCTGTCAAAAGCATTGGAACAGTGGATGGAAGTTCAAATATACAGTTTTTTTTGCATTTAGAAGTTAGAAAAGTCAAGAATTAGATCTGTCTAATAAACAAAATAAAAAATAACTAATTAAAAGAAAATACTTTTATCCCAATTGCTTGCATTCTAAGCATGAGAAATCATATCATAAACCAATCATGCGGCCAGCTGGCATCATGCTCAATATCTGATATTTGATAGAGAGAAAGCCCCATCGCCAGTCCCAACATAGGAATACCGCATACAAAGTAATCAATGCTATGTTAGACAATTTAATCCAACAGAAATACACCTATCCATATCCTGTCTAACATGAGAAAAGCGTGATTAGATAGTTGCATGGGATGTAGATTTCTTTAAACAATCCTAGTTCTTCCCACATAACACAATTTTGACAAATGTTAGACATCTCATGCAACATAGTCACAATATTTGCTAATTTTCTAAAAGACTGTGAATAAATTATGAACAAAAACATTCACTGAATAGTTTTTCCAAAAAGAAAAAATCCAAAAGGGAACATACTATTTCATAAATATATTTTTGTGAAGTTTAACAATTTTTTGCACTAAATTCATTTTGCTTGCAAAGCCCAAGCTCAGAGAATGTCAAAATTCGAGAAGGAAAGAGAACCAGATCTATCCAAGATCCCACAGACGAACAGCATCTCTCGCTTGCTCTACTCTGATCTATGGTGAGACCAATATATTTGCTGGATCCAAAGGGTGGAACGTCCATTGCCACAAAGTATAAAACAGCATTTCAAGGAATCTAATTGGGGTTCTATTGAAAACTGATTCAATGGCAAAAATTTGTCAGAAGAACAAGGCCATGAAAATTGAGCTGGAATTAAGAAAGAAATTTGTTCGTGTGAATTGTTCCAACTTGTCAAACAATATGCCAAATAAGACTTTTATCAATATTATGGTGTGTTCACTCAAAAAAAAAATGGTATAACATGAATGTGGTTGCACTAGACAAAGATAACATGCTAGTAGTGAGAAAAATCTCAGCAAAAATATTTGAATTAATTTTGATACTCTAAAAATCAAAGCATGAATTCATACATGAATAGTTGCAGAAAATATGTGGATGGGTATTGAAATTATGCCCTAAATGTTTTCAAACATTTGCGAGCTTACCAAGATCCAGGACAGAAACCCCAAAATAGTGAATCAGAGGCTTTGGTATGATAATGGTAGTATGTCCAGCATATGCCATCAATAAGGGAAGTGCTGCAAACGAAGGCAATACCAGTTTTCTGTCTTCACAAGTAAAAATCTAAGTAATTTAGAAGTATCAGTTTAGATAATTATGAACCAAACACAAACACGCCTGTTTAGAGGTAAACATAGAGAATTTGAACGAATAATGGAAGCAAAGGTACATACATTCTCCACGGAACATCAAGGACATCGTCAACAAATCCAAGCAAAAGCATGAAGCACATGGATGCCAATGCTGCATTGTACTCTACAAGCCACTGCAATAGCCATCAAATGTACATGAGCTTAATGACACAGCTACAAAAGGGTGAAGGATAAAACTATTCTTTTTCATATATATATATATATCCTCTACAACAAGATGTTCAAAATTATAAGAAATCTATGTTGACCACTTTTATCCATTTTCCTATGAGAAACAGGTCCATTTCTCTCCCATGAAATTTAGATAGGATGGGTTGCGTGCAACCATTCCTCTGACCAAACTTTACAATGGAAAATTTTAGAAAGGATCTAAACAGGCTCTGAGTGGCTTTACTGATAATGCAAAATAATTTAATAAAGTACTTACATAAAATGATCTGAAACTTAGAAAGAAAGCATAGGGAAACATACATTAGAGTCTGCTGTGAAGTTGAAGTGCTGAAAAAGAATGGCAATGACCAAGTAGACAATTCCAATGACAATACCCAAGGATTCAGGCCTGAAAATACACATCGAAAAAAGAAATCATAACAGACTTAACTTTATTGCAAAGACTACATATACAAAATTTAGCTTCAAAATAAATTCTTGGCTGGTTAATCTACTGGTTTTATGGCAAAATAAACTGCAGACCCGCAAAATTCATGCAACATGGTCAAAAGCGACTCTTTGTTAGCAACAATTAACCGTCCATGTTCCCCATAATCCGGACAACAGGTAGTCGTCCCATTAATAGTATGCAGTGAAAGAATGCCAGATTTGAATGATCAAAACAAGTCCCACTCGGCTATTGCACTTTCCTTCCAAGTAAATACACAGACATCTATAATCATTTTCAGATGCAATTTCCTTTCTTTGATTCAGGATAACAGTGAAACGGTTTACACTGTAGTCCACGACTGATCATAATGTTGCTAGCATTCGTAAATTGAAGAAAAAAAACATCACACAACAAATGCAATGCAAGCTACAACTAGAATGGAAAGATGGTGAACCAGTGCATCCATTAGATTCCTAATCCATTCTCTGAAAGAACTAAGTAGAAAAATGTAAATCCAAGATCAAAATTTTGAAGCAAAACAGCAATGAAACCAGAAAAACTACACGATATCAGGCGGAAAACTCACACTTTGATGGAACCCTGGGGAGTGCCCTTCTTGTTAATGTCGTACCCAAACAGATTCCGCCGGAGCACGTACCTCGCTGCCACAGGGATCAACCTCACGGCGACGACAAAACCCCCAAAGCTCATCCCAGCGCTGATGGAGATCGAGCGGCGGAGCGCGGGGTCGACGTCATAATGGAAAAACAGGAGATAGAAGTAGGGGACGAAGAAGAGTGCCGAAGCCGGGAGGATGAGTCCAAGCTTCGGCGGCGCAAGCGGCGGGTCATCACCGGAGACTGCCGCCGACTTTGGGAGCTCGAAGGCCGGCGAGATTTGGAAGGGATTCGAGGGGATCGACAAGGGCTTCTTCCTTCGGGCCGCCATGACCGCTGCCTAGTGAGATCGGGCACGGCCGCGGTTTGCAGAGATTTCGATTTGGGTAGAATTTATATTTTTTTTGGATGACGTGGCGTGGAATGATTGGTGGGAATGATGTGGCAGTCGCCGAGTGGCACTCGTTCGGTCCTGTTTGTGATGAGTTGGCGATTTATGATTGGCTGGATCGTGTGGAAGTTGCTCATAGAAAGGTGCTCGGATCAGCTATTGACCTGGCAAAATAACTCATATGTTAAAGAAAACGAAAAAAATTACAGCTGCAAAATTATAATATAAATGAAAATGTAAATTATAAAATTTATGGGCTAAGTACATACATCCTCCGGAATTTTCGATAATTACGAAAAATCTCCTAAAATTTTCGTAATTACCTATATCATCCATTTTTTAAAATATTTACTTACACCCTCCTATTGTTATTTAATCAAAATTTTCTCTAAAAATTTCGATTTTACCCTCCGTAATTTTTATAATTAGACCCTTAAAAACTTATTTTTTCACTCTCACTCTTTCTCCCAAATTATTTACAAATAAACTATTAGAATATTTTTATTTATAAAAAAGTCCAAATATTTATAAATGAGTGACGAGCGAGGGCGGCGAGCGTGGACGTTGGAGGCCGGAATGCGAGCGCGAACGCCGACTAGCGAGGGTGCGGGCATGGCCAGCGAGGGGTCTATTTGTAAAATTTAGTTTTAAAATAAATAAAATTTAAACTTATTTATACATAAAAATATTCAATGAGTCTATTTTTAAATGTATAAATATTAAAGTTGTAATTTTAAATTTTAAAACCTCAATGTATTTTTTGTAAAATTTTATTTAAAACATGATAAAAAAATTTAGACTTATTTATAAATAAAAATATTCAAGGGGTCTATTTGTAAATATATAACATGAAACTTGTAATTTTAAATTTTAACTTTTCAAACCTTCAATGACTTATTCATAAAATTTAGTTTTAAAATAAATAAAATATAGACTTATTTATAAATAAAAATATTCAATGGGTCTATTTTTAAATGTATAAATATTAAACTTGTAATTTTAAATTTTAAGTTTGAAAACCTTCAATGTCTTTTTTGTAAAATTTTATTTAAAACATGATAAAAAATTTAGACTTATTTATAAATAAAAATATTCAAGGGATCTATTTGAAAATGAGCAAATATGAAACTTGCAATTTTAAATTTTAAGTTTTCAAACTTTCAATGATTTATTTGTAAAATTTAGTTTTAAAATAAATAAAATTTAGACTTATTTATAAATAAAAATATTCAAGAGGTATATTTGTAAATGTACAAATATGAAACTTGTAATTTCAAGGACAGAACGGATGGAAGAGGCACGTGACTTTAAGTTTTAAAAACTTCAATATCTTTTTTGTAAACTTTTATTTAAAAAATAATAAAATTTGGACTTATTTATAAATAAATATGTTTTAGGGGTCTATATATAAATGTACAAATATTAAACTTGTAATTTAAAATTTTAAGTTTTAAATCTTTTTTCTAAAATTTTATTTTAAAGATGATAAAATTTTGAACTTATTTATAAATGAAAATATTCATGGGGTCTATTTGTAAATATACAAATACTAAATTTGTAATTCAAAATTTTAATTTTTAAAACTTCAATATTGTGAAATTTTATTAAAAAATTGATTAAAATTGGGCTTATTTATAAATAAAAAAATTTGAGGGGCCTATTTGTAAATATAGAAAATATTGAACTTGTATTTTAAAATTTTAAGTTTTAATACCTTTAACTCTTTTTTTTAAAATTTTTTTTAAAACTTATAAGTTTTTTACTTATTTATAAATAAAAAAAATCAATGGACTTATTTGTAAATTCACAAATATAAAATTTGTAATTAAATTTCTTATGTAGGGTTTATTTGTACAAATATTTAAAATATTTAATGTCCTTTTTATAATTTTTCATATAAAAAATATTAACATTTGGACTTTTTTATAAATAAAAAAAATCAAGGGGCTTATTTGTAAGTAGGGGTGTGCACTATTCGGTTTTAACCGAACCGAACCGACCGACCGAAACCGAATAACCAATTCGGTTCGGGTTATTTCGTTCTCGGTTCAGTTTCGGTTTTGAAAAAAAAAAATTTAAATTTCGGTTCGGTTTCGGTTTCTGATTTTCGAAAACCGTAAAAACCTAACCGAACCGAATTATATATATACCTATATACTGCGGTTAGGTTTCGGTTTTGGTCTAATCGGCTCAAACAGACCACCTACATATCCTCCGTTTTCAGATCAGTTTGCCGACGCCTGCTATTCTGCTAACCCTAACCCTAACCCTCTCGGCGCTCTCGCTCTCGCCACTCTCGCCGCTCTCGCTCTGGCTCTCGCCACTTTCGCTCTCGCCGCTGCGGACCTGCGGTGCTACGCCTTCATCCCTCCAGCTTTCGTCCACCCCCGGACCCCCCTCCTCCTCTGAGGACTGAGGCTCTGAGTCCCGACGCGGCGACGCCTCTCTCTGGTCGACGCTCTAAGTTTCAATCTCTCATTTTTCTACGACGGATTAAGCTGCAAGGTGAGGATATTTAGGGTTGATTTTTTGTGAAATTAAATTAGGGTTTTTTCATTTCATACGACTTTATTGTTAATCCTTTCGTCCATGGTCCACCCCCGGACCACCCCCCTCCTCCTCTCCTCTAAGGCTCTGACTCTCAGTTCCGACGCCTCAATATCTCTCTGGTCGACGCTCTGAGCTTCAATCTCTCATTTTTCTACAACAGATTAAGCTGCAAGTTGAGAGTATTTCGGAAATTATGAAATTTAGGGTTGATTTTTTATGAAATTAAATTAGGATTTTTTGATTTTATACGATTTTATTGTTAGATCAGTATACAATTAAATTAGGATTTTTTTGTGAAATTAAATTAGGGTTCTACAACGGCATCATCGGGATCAAATTGCAAGGTTAGGGTTGAATTTTGTGAAATTAAATTAGAGTTTTTTGATTTCATACAATTTAATCTATAATTCTGTATTTTTCTATTGACAGATGTTGAACCGGGATGATAGTCAGCAGCTTTCAAGCACAAATCCAGTTATTCCAAGTCCAATGCCAATTTCTGCCTCACAGGAAAGTTTTACGCCTATGGCTATCGAAGTTGCAAATGAGGGCAATGCATCTACGTGCAGTACAAAGCCTCCAATGCCGAGGAAAAGAATGGCAGCACGATCAGCTGTATGGGAGCATTACACAAAGTTCACAAACCCGGGCAAGTCAACCAAAGCCAGATGCAACTACTGTGGTAATGAATTCTTGTGTGATTAAAAAAAAAATGGTACTTCTTCTCTTAGACATCACATGAATCAATGCAAGTGATATCCATATAATGTTGATACACATCAAACACAACTTGCTATGCAACCTATTCAGAAAGAAATAGCAAATGAGCCTGTGCTAACAAGCTGGAAGTTTGATCAAGAAAAAATTAGAAAAGCACTGGCACACATGATTGTTGTAGATGAACTGCCTTTTAGCTTTGTGCAACATGAAGGCTTTCAATACTTTATGTCTCAAGCTTGTCCTAGATTTCGAATGCCTTCACGTTGGACTATGACTAGAGACTGTTTTCAACTCTACCATGATGAAAAGGTAAAGTTGAAACAGTATTTCAGAGAGTCCAAACAGAGAGTTTGTTTGACCACTGATACTTGGACCTCAATTCAAAACATAAACTATATGTGTATCACAGCACATTATATTGATATTGATTGGAACTTGAAGAAAAAGCTTTTGAATTTTTGCAAGATTACAAGTCATAAGGGTGAAGTTATAGGAAAAATAATTGAAAAATGCCTCTCTGAATGGGGAATTGATAATGTTTTGACTGTTACTGTTGATAATGACTCTTCAAATGATACTGCTATTTCCTATTTGAAGAAAAATTTTTTGAATTGGGGCACTTGTTTGGCATAAAGAAAATATATTTATATGCGTTGCATAGCACATATCATTAATCTTGTGGTGAAAGATGGTTTGAAAGAGATGGCAGATTCCATTGCTCGGGTTAAATCTGCTGTTAAATATGTGAGATATTCTCCAGTAAGATGGTAGAGGTTCAAAAAATGTGTGAAAATTGAAAAAATTGAAAGAAGGAAATGTCTTTGTTTGGATGTATCCACAAGGTGGAATTCCACCTATATGATGCTTGAAGCAGCTCAAACTTTTGAGAGGGCTTTTGAAAAATTTGAAGAGGAAGATAGCAATTTCTGCCATGAGCTTAATGATAAACATGAAACTCCTCTGTCTTTTGACTGGCAGAATGTTAGGCGACTTATTACATTCTTAGAGCATTTCTATGAGTTGACTCTTAAAGTTTCTGACTCTATGTATGTTACAAGTAATTTATTTTTTGATGAAATTTGTCAAGTTAACCTTCTTTTGAATTTGTGGAAGGTCAGCGGTGATACAAAAATCCAAGAAATGGCTGCTATGATGAAAGACAAATATGACAAGTATTGGGGTGAGCCAGAGAAGATTAATATGCTTCTCTTTGTTCCTGTTGTCTTTGATCCAAGACGCAAGTTAGAATATGTTGAGTTTGGAGTTGAAAAAATGTATGAAGGTGAAAGAGGTGTTATGATGAGGAGAAGGTTGCATGAAGTTGTATATGATTTGTTCAAAGAGTACAGAATGCGACTACAGCCGGGAGGAATGCCATCTGGTGAAGGATCAAGTATGCGAAAGCAATCAGGTAAGTACATCTTAAGCAGTCTATTTGCTGAGCATAGAAAAAGTTTCATGGTGATGAAATGAAGTCTGAGATAGACAAGTATTTATCAGAGGATCTTGAAAAAAATGAGCCAAACTTTGATGTTCTGGGCTTCTGGAAAGTGAATAGCTGCAGATTTCCTATTTTGTCACATATGGCTCGTGATATGTTAGCTATATCTATCTCTACAGTGGCCTCTGAATAAGCTTTTAGCACAGGAGGGCGCGTACTTGATCGTTTTCGTAGCTCTTTGACTCCTACACTAGTACAAGCTCTCATTTGCACTCAAGATTGGATTAAAAATTCAAAAACAGAAATCAATGTTGAGAAAAGTTTGGAAGAACTTGAAAAGATTCAAGAGGGTAAGATTTGTATTGCTAATATTTTTATTATTGTATTGTATATTTTTTTATTATGATCAGATAATCATTGATTGATTTTTTTATTTCAGAGTTGATAAAGATGAAATTGGATGTCGCAACCGTTGAATTTTGAAAAGTCATCTTAAGGTTTGAATATGTTTACTTATTTTTTATGCATTTCTATTCATGTTCCTAACTTTCTATGGTCATCTTTTGCAGATTCATTCTTATATATCCTTATCATTCATGTGCATCGCAGTATCAGTGCATGTGTGAAGTTATGATCTTACTGTCCTTAGTTCCTTACCCAGTTACCTACTTACCTGATATTTTCTTAATTGCTTTTACTGTGATGATATTTTACTATGTTTTTTAGATTCAACAGTATGATCCAACTATCGAGGGACAGGTATGTATCCAACTATTATTTTGTAGGAGCAGCCGAGCAGGTTGATGCCTGAGGGGAGACATCTTCGTTTTTGATGATGCATCAAAGCCATCTGAGCCTCTTGAATTTTTGCTTTTATTTGAGGTTTTTTTGTCTTTGGTGTTTTGATGTGGAGGTGTTCCAATGGTCCCCTACTCTGGCTTCGTCCTCTTCACTTTGTAGGCTTGTAGCAATGGCATGGTTGTTTGGATGGCCTGTGAAGGCAACCACTACCTACCATTCGCTTACGGGGACAGCCAGAGAGGGATGCTGGGTATGACGGTATAAGGCGAATATGACGGTATGACCCTCTTGGAATTATTTTATGGGTTTTTTTAATGATATTTGTTGAATTTTTCATAAGCTGTTTGAGGCGATGAAGATGTTGAATCATTGGCTCATTGCCATATGCTATGCTCGCATATGAGCAAGTGACTGATTGGACGATTGTCTCATTCTTTGGCTTCACCCTAGTAATGTTATGCTGCTTGAAAGTTGGAACTTCTGGTTCTGAGCCTTCTAAGTTCTGGCTTCTATTTTTTTACTTTTGTACACAGGACTACAGGAGATTTCTCAAGCTTTTCTTAATGGATCATTTGGCATGATATAATCCTTCAAAGTTAAAATACTAACTGATTACTGAATTGATCATATTTATTCTGAATCGCATAATTACAGTTGATCATATTTATTCTAAACCACATAACTGTTGAAGTGTTCTGCAGTAGTGCAGCTTGCCAGCTTCTGATACTATACAATATACATGCTCCTACTGCTGTGCTGCTCCTGCTGCTATGCTGCTCCTGCAATTTGAAGACTTAATTCACTTGAAATCTTGAACTGTCTTGTTATATGAATTTGAGCTGTTGAAGTGTTTTGCAGCTTGCCCGCTTCTGCTAGACTGCTAGTCTGCAACTATACATTGTCTTGCTGTTGCTGCTCAGCCTGCTCCTAGCCTCCTACTGTGTTGCTCCTGCTGCTGCTGCTCCTAGCCTCCTGCTGCTCCTGCTGTGTTGCTCACTTGCTCCTGCTGTGTTGCTCCTGCTGTTGCTGCTCCTAGCCTCCTGCTGTGTTGCTCCTGCTGCTGCTGCTCCTAGCCTCCTGCTGCTCCTGCTGTGTTACTCACTTGCTCCTGCTGTGTTGCTCCTGCTGCTGCTGCTCCTAGCCTCCTGCTGTGTTGCTCCTAGCCTCCTGCTGCTCCTGCTGTATTGCTCACTTGCTCCTGCTGTGCTGCTCCTAGCCTCCTGCTGTGTTGCTCCTGCTGTTGAAGTATTTTGTAACTTGAAAACTTGATTCACTTGAAGTATAATGTATATCTTGTACTAATTTTTTTTCCCCTTAATCCCTTACGCAAATGACCAGATCCATTAACCTTGTCAAATTCGGTTTGCAATTCGGTTATAATCGAACCGAACCGAATATTTCGATTCGGTTCGGTTCGGTTTTGGTTTTCGAAAATTTCGAAAAATTCGGTTCGGCCGGTTCGGTTCGGTTTTAACCGAATGCACACCCCTATTTGTAAGTATACAAATATTAGGATTTATTTATATAATATTTAAAATATTTCAGCTCCTTTATAATTATTTTTTTGAAAAATATTAACATTTAGACTTTTTTATAAATAACAAAATTCAAGGGGCTTATTTGTAAAAATACAAATATTCCGATTTATTTATAAAATATTTAAAATATTTCAGCTCCTTTAAAATATTTTTTGAAAAATATTAATATTTGGACTTTTTATGAATAAAAATATTTCAAGAATTTATTTGTAAATATTTTGGGTGAAAGAGTGAGAGTGAGAAAATAAGTTTTTAGGGGTTTAATTGTAAAATTACGGAGGGTAAAATCAGAATTTTTGGAGAAAAATTTGATTAAATAACAATAAGAGGGTGTAGGTAAATACCTTGAAAAGGAGGTGGTGTAGATAATTACAAAAATTTCAGGGTATTATTTTTGTGATTACCGGATATTGCGGGAGTGTACGTAATTAGTCCAAAATTTATTAGATTTATCCATTCATTGAGACAGTAAATATTCAGATTTACAATCTAAAGAAATTTTAGAATTTATTTATTTTTTTAGGATATTTAGGCGCAATCATATTATGCGAATATATTTTTAATTAAAAAAGGTCTTGTATGTAATGTGTAGGTGTTTTAATTTGTAATTTATAAAACAATCGGACGGAAAGCACCAAATAAAATAAACGAATAAAAAATAATTAAATGAATATTATACCCTTCTCAGCACCATCATGGATTCGGATCCAAAACTCAAACCAAATTCAAAACCGGGTTAGTGCGCGTGGGACCAGATCATTCTGTCCGCGCCCATCCTCAGATGCCAACAACCACATGGGCCGGCGACCACCGGCGTCAATGCGGCAGCGGGATTTCAATTTCAGTTTGTCAGAGAGTTGAGAGACGTGAGAAAACCAGAGGGGTAAAACGGCCCGGGCAGTGCCCGCCCACATCCCACGTGTTTGTAGATCGTGTCGTATTAGCCCATCTGACCCAATATTAATATTTTTATCAATAAAAAATAATAAAATTCAAAAATTCAGAAAAAATTAAAATTTTGAATTTTTTAAAATAAAATCATGCTGCCCATTATATAATATATATATATAATATTATATTATATTTATATGATGTAATTAATATCATAACCGTACGGTGGTCCGCACAACCCATTACGGGCTATGCTGGGCAGGCTTGCCGGCCTGTTTTTACGCCTCGTTACGGCAGCAGATCTTTATCAAGAAAAAGCCAGCAGCAGATACGTTTCTTAAATGTTCCTTCATTCGCTGTTCATCAAAAAACCAGCATTCTTCACTCCTGCATTAAAAATGTGGTTTATTGCATATAAGTCCCTAGGATTTTTTTTAAATTATCTATAAGCCTCTGACATCAGCCCCAAGCTTGTCAAGCATTAGACACCACTATTGTTACCCATACTTAAAATACTCAAACACATTTGTTTAACTGACATTTAGATATTAATCTAATTATTTGGTTGATTCTTTTCATATAAATGTCTAGTTCTATAAATAAATCATTTTACTAATCTAATTATATATCATTGAACTCAATTTTATAAATAAATTTTATCGTCTAATTTCATCTAAATTTTTTGACCATTTTAGCGAACATTATTTTCATGTCAAATGTAGAAAAAATTATTATTTTTCTCTAGTTTAATTGAAGGATTTTTTTCTCATATTCTGCCTTGGGATTTTTTTTAAAAAAAATTTTAGGAACTTTTTTAGAAAATGAATGAGGTTGCAGGGGGTTATATGTAATATTTACAAAGGCGAGGACTTGTAAATAACGTTAAAAACTTCCAGGGATTTATATGTAATAAATCCACAGAATGACCAACTTCGCTTTTGTCATCTACTAATTCAGGCGTGCCGCGTGCGGTTTGCCTGGTTGGACCAGGCTCAACAAAAAAAAAAAAAAACCGTAACACAACTACTGGAAAACCAGCGAATGTACTCAATTGCCCTTGTTCACTGATCTGTCATCCTTTTCGAGCAAAAGGTCGATTGAGTCGTCGAGTTTCCAGTCATCGAAAATCCAGAAACCCACCTCCCACCTTTTGTGCCGGGGAATCTCAGTAACCTCCCGGTTCCCGTAGGCCGCAGCCTCATTCAAGCATTTCATCAAAACGCCTCCATCGTCTTCTACCTCCGGATCTCTTGCCGGATCTCCGCTCATGGGCTACCTCTCCTGCCGCGTCGACTCCGCCGTCCTCACCTGCCGCTCCATCTCCGCCTACTCCCCCTCCAAGCCCCAGGTCAACCGCCACCACCAC
The DNA here is from genome assembly GCA_005019695.1 of Trichopus zeylanicus subsp. travancoricus. Taxonomy (NCBI): domain Eukaryota; kingdom Viridiplantae; phylum Streptophyta; class Magnoliopsida; order Dioscoreales; family Dioscoreaceae; genus Trichopus; species Trichopus zeylanicus. The sequence goes on from RXID01015161.1 coordinate 313,482, forward strand.
CACCACCACGACGAACAACCCCGCCAACCCGACACCGCTGCCGCCCCCGTCCTTCATTTCACCTACAGCGAGCTCGAAGCCGCCACCAGCAACTTCTCCGACGACGCCCTGCTCGGTCGCGGCAGCCACGGCTCCGTCTACAAGGCTCTCCTCCCCGGCTCCGCCCGCCCCGTCGCCGTGAAGCGCCCCTCCCTCCGCCCTGCCCACGCCCTCGCCCACCGCAACGACGAGGTCGAGAACGAGATCCGCATCCTCTCCCGCCTCCGCAGCCCCCGCCTCGTCAACCTGCTAGGGTTCACCCCTGACCCGGGGAAGAAGGAGCGGCTGCTTGTTGTTGAGTTCATGCCCAATGGAAACCTTTTCGATCTTCTTCACTCTGCTTCTCGACCCCCAGGCTGGGCTCGCCGGATGCGCCTTGCACTGCAGACCGCCAAAGCCCTGCTCGAGCTCCACTCTGCTGTCCCGCCGGTGATACACCGTGATGTGAAGTCGGCCAACGTCCTCATCGATCACCGCTTCAATGCCCGGCTCGGTGATTTTGGTCTTGCCATCGCAGATGATTCGATGGGGATTTCGTCATCCTCCAACGTGCGCTCCACGCCGCCGGCAGGGACTCTGGGGTATTTGGATCCTTGCTATGTCACGCCAGAGAATTTGAGCACTAAAACTGATGTCTTTAGCTTCGGAATTCTACTTCTGGAGATTTTGAGCGGGAGGAAGGCCATTGATGTCGCGCATTCGCCGCCATCAGTGGTGGAGTGGGCTGTGCCATTGCTGAAGAAAGGTAAGATTTTGACACTCTACGACCCTAGAATTGATCCACCACGGGATCCTGCGGCAAGGAAGCAGCTTGCTTCACTTGCTGCAAGTTGTGTGAGGTCGTCCAAAGAGCGGCGGCCAGCAATGAAAGATGTGGTGGAGCGGCTCAAGGTTCTTAGCAAGATGGTGCCTTCGAAAGGATGGAACGGGCTCTCAGTTATGAACCCGTGCTCAATAGTGGACACTGAGCACGCTGTTGCAAGGTTGAATGTGAATGGATTGGGGAATTCTAGTCCAAGCTCGAAGTGTGCAAGCGTGGAGGGGGATGAGGAGGCAGGAGGGAGAGTGAGGAAGCTGCCTCCGTTGGTGAGGCAGGTTCGGCCTGTGAGAAATGTGAGAAAAGTGTTCTCTGATGGAGTTGGGAGGGGCAGCTCAAACCTGATGGATTTCATGGCTGGCTCCGACAGAGGGTCCATTAGTGGGAGACGGAAAATTGGATCAAAGAGCCAATGATCACCTGTAAGTAAGCCCATTTTTCTTGGAAACACTTGAGAGGTTAAGTGTTGTCAATAATCTGGATGTAGTGCCTCAAATGTCGGTTGAAGAGAAATCACGGTAAATTGATTAGCAGGACAAAGATTGCCTTGGAGCTTCGCTAGTTGGTGTCCCTTGTTAATTTAGCGAATATATTATTTTCCTGGAATGTTCATCCAGAGAGAGGGTCTGTCATGGCCTACTCTGCCCATTATTCTAGTAAAGTAGCATTTATATTGTAGGAAGTTGCTTGTCTTAGAATAGTCTGATCATCACACGATGCATCTTGTGTTGCTTGATTTTGATCATAACAAATAAATGCAGATTCTTTTTTATTATGGAGCTTTTGAAATTGTCAATATTTTTGCTGATGAATTAAGATAGCAGCTGAATGTTACACTGTTTGTTCTGTTTCAAACATTTAAAGAAATGTTTGAATAACATGCATTTGTGAAGATTCTTGCCCTTAGCCTTTTATTTGATGTAGCTGTCAGGTATCTCGTATTCATTCTTATTCATTCCCTTAACGATTTAAGGCTAACAAAACCTATATCCAAAAACCATTGATTGATGCAATTCAACAAATTGAACGCAACCATTGCCAATGAAGAACTCTTGGAAGCTATAGTTTGAATATCTTCCTTTGTTGGTTCAAGCCACACTTTGCCTATGTTTGGTTGTCTGAGTGTGCAGGAAAGAGGAAAAATGTAAAAAATAAGGTCACAGTCTGTTGATGGGAGGAAAGTAAAAGAAAGGAAGTTGAAAGATTTTATTGTGGCCTATTAAGGGGTTTCTTTACCTCTTGGTAGTTAAAACGTGATTGTTGGAAAACAGCAGACACAGAGATAGTAAAGGTATATTTATTATCTTCCTTTATTCTCATTTCGTCACCTTATTTGTCTCCAAACTCTGTTGCCATTCTAATCATACTACTCTTTTGTTGACATTTGTTTTACTCAGGTGGCAACTCATGATGGCTGGAGGGGCTAGGTTATGGAAGACGGGCATTGCAGAATTGTCTATGGTTTGGATTGGTGGTGAAATTTGTGGGAAGAAATGCTGAAGTTGAGAGTACGTGCTTATTGGAAAGGTTGATATATTCTACTGAGAGAATGTCAACTGGAGCCATCTTTCACAGCTAAAGCCTGGTAACGAGCTCATGATCGTGATGGGATAGAATTCTGTGGAGATGAAATTTTGTAAAGGTCCTGTATCTTTCAAGTTTTTACCTTCGCTTGTGCCATATATACCTTGCATTTCCTTTTCCTTCTATCCATCCAAGCAACTTAGTCTTACAGTTTCCCCTGTGAAGCATCCTCGGGTTCTTTTTTTTTTTTCTTAGAAATAATAGGTTTCATCTAGATTTTCATTCACTTTTAAATCAAGGTAGGCTTCTTTGTTGTTGTTGTTTTCTGCAGTCCCTTCTTCATTGCTTCATTTTTTACTGGAGTATAGCAGATCACAATAAGTTATAAGCACTATTTACCTTCAAAAAGATTGCCATTCATGTGGTGATTTTGTTGGCATTGAAGCTGCGTAAGTCACTCATGCACTTATTCAAAATTGAATCATGTTTTTCTTGATTCTTGTTGCATCTTGCTTGGTTACTCATATGCATCTACAATAATCAAATGTATCAGTGGCTCTCTTATATTTCTCCAGAAGCAATGTAAGTCCTATTCTTACGCCATATGTGTGGAAAATCTTGTAGTTGGCATTATTTCGAGAACTTTGATGGATTTATTTGTCTGTGACTTGCACTGTGGTTGAACTTGTAAAACTGTATCTTGGTTTATTTGCAGCAAATTATGGATTGGAGAGAGCATTTCTCATTTATGAGTACTATTGGTTCATATGCAAGAGACAATCAGGAACCTTTGCTTTTGTTGCAGTGGAATGCAGTTGAGAGAACCAGTATGCTTTTGGAATTGTTAATGTAAAGAAAGTATCACATGTTTGTGAGGTGTTCATGAGTTGGTTGATCGGCGAGGGAAAACTTATGGAAGAATCATGTGCAGGACAGCACAAAAGTATGTAATTTATCATGAAATTCTAGATATTTTTCAGATAAACAACATTGTTGTATGAATTTTCCAATTATTCAGTTTAAGATTCTTCACTCTTCCAACAGGTTTTGTGGCTGTGGGTTGCTGTGAAAATGGTTCAAATTTATTTGCAGGTTTCAGAAATTATCTCCATAATATTTGATTATTACTAGGTTAATATTAACTCAGTGATTTGTTGTTGTAATATTAGTTAAAAATTCATTGAATTATTTTCTGATTTCAAAAGTCAAGTTTTTTTGTTTTTTTTTTGTGAAAATTATGCTGGCCCACTTAATTCCCAATCTATTCTGACCAACGCTGGTCATCAACCGCCCACTATAAACACCCACCGACCACCATTTTCTTCCTCGCTCTCACTTTCTTGCACCTAAATTTTATTTTATTTTTTTAGCTTTGAAAATTCCTGCATCGTCTTGACCCGCTGCTCGCTTTCTGTCCATCCCCAAAAGAGATTCTATTTAATGACCACTTAGTTGACCTCTTAATAGTGTTGTTAAAGACCAGACAGAACCGGCCGGTCCGATCTGATTAGACCAGAACCAATGAATTTGCCAGTTGAGTAACTAAAAAGCATAAATTGGAATTATAGTTGAGGAACACATACCAAATGATAAATTAATAATATATTAATTGTTATTTTATTAGTAATGGATAATATATATTAATTTATGTGCCTAAAAATTCAATTTTCGGCCTTTTTAAATGGCTTCTGACCGATACAATTCATCCTCGATTATTCCGGTTCAATTTTGACTGGTTTGCACTTTGCAGCGGTCGATTGAACGGTCGATTGCGCAGTTGACCGGATCCAAACCCCAGCTCTCCAAACCAAATCGACCACTTCGAGTTCGGAATTCCGCCGTCAAATCCACGATGGAGACAAACACACAACTGTATGAACTTTTCGGGAATCGGGATCCAAGAAAGAGGGGAACAAAATAAATCTTTTTGTTCGATGTCTCTCTCTTTTTTGTTTGGAAATCAATCCGATCTCGATTCGATACCTTGGTTTGGTTCTTCGCACCGGCTTGACCTTTTGGTGCCAGCAATCCGTCATAAAACTTGGGTTATTGCCACGCACTTCCTCTCTCGCCTCGTTGGGTAGGAGAGGGAGGAATTCGATTGAACCGAAGAGAATCCCCAGAATCTCATTTCTTCTCCGTCTTCGTCTTCTTGGGCGGATTTGTTGCGTTCCGGCATGTCTCGGAAGCAGATGATCCGGCAGGTATGCACAAAATTGCTTTTCTGGAAGAAATGATGGTTGTTTAGCTTTATTTTTTTGAGTGAAGAATTGCTGCTTTTGGATGTGAATTGGTTTGGACGGTTCATTTCAGTCAACGCTTAGGTTTTCCGTGATGCAAATTGTGCCATTTTCATTTATGTCGATTTGATATTCCAGAGAATGGACGGATATTATCTGGGAATTGTATTTGAGCTGTATCTGATGATTCAGAGTTTGCTGAAATCGTGTTTTATTTCTGAAAAGGGATTATCTGGGTAATCTGCCAATTTGGAGTTCTGATGAACTATTCTGATATTTCGGTTGGTTTTATGAGTTCGGTTGATTTGCAAATGTTTTTGGCCAACTACGTCAACAATGAAGGTGGTTCCATGTTTTCGGAAGCCTGTTCACTTGTGAAGCAAAACAGCTTTGCAATTTAACTCTCTTCCAAAATTCCCTTCCCTTGAAACAGGTTGCTGCTGAGGATATGAACCTTGATGTTGTTTGCTCACAAGCAGTAGAGAATGGTTTCTCAGCTTCAGTTCCTGTTTCGCAATGTGAGGAATTGCGTGATTTTCTTCAACAAACCTCTGTTAAGGAAACTGATGACCATCTTGTTGAGTTCTCAGAGGCATTGAGAAGTAAGTTGATTAGAAGTTCTACTATATACAATGTTACAGTGTATCTTTTCCGAGCTAACTAATGCAAGATTTCAAACACATGCATTGCACAATTTCACAATAGTAGGATAGGGCCGTGTTGCTATTAATGTTGTTTTTGATGTTTGTAAAATAAAACAATTGAGGGCCATATCTTTTAGCTGTATATTGCTATAATGAAATGATCTTTTACCATATTCCTGTCTAAAGGCAATGCTATCTAACTTGTATATATTTATCATCTCAAAGTCTCGTAATTTTTATTTTCTCTCCTATATTTCCATCATTTTGAATCTCTGATAACTAGCAGGAGAATGCCCTGCACCCCTGGAGGTAGGTTTTCTGTGAAAAACAAATACAAACACCACAGATCCTAAGGAAAAGATAACACTGTTTTCATCAGTCTCATATTCATATCATGTTTTTTTGGTAAATAAGTCTCATAGTAATGTCATGTCAAAGGTTTTCTTGAAATCTGTCCTCATTAACTAATTTTTTTGATTTTCCTGGCAACAGTTCCTTATGAGTAGCCAGATAATCCTGGTGATCATGGCAGTTGTATGCTTAAATCACCCTTTTTATTCTTTAAGTGTCTGTCAGAAAACTCTTCAAGTTTTATTTTTTGAGACTCAATTTTACGCATTCAAATCTCTATATTTGATTATTTGGAACAATGTTCTCTATTTTACGCATCCAAATTTCTATATTTTATTATTCTGAACAATGTTCTCTATTTTAATGCAATGTTTGATAATTTGCAACATGAGAAAATGAGAAGTATCTGATGTGTCCATCACATGCATGAACACGGGAATTTTCAGTCGTATTTTTGCAACTATGAAAAATTGTCCAAGATTAGTATTCTGTTCGTGTAAATTTTGCTTAAATATATTTGCTGTCAAAAGTTGTTGGACGATACAGATGGTATATCCCAAGAAAAATGGATGGATGAAAATACTTTTCCTGGTTTCAGATTGTTTCTGTTTAATCTCAGATTGAAAGTGTTTCAACTTGAAAAGCGTATAATGTGATTGAGCATCATATCAAAAAAATACAATGTTCCACATTTAGTACATGAACAAGTTCCCAAAACAACTAGATGAATGCTGTCGAGTATTCCATCATGCATTTTAAAGTGTCTGTTTGATATGGCTCAAAGTTTTTTGTTTACATTTCAAACTATTATGGTTAGGGTTGTTAATAAACAAATATTAGGTGCAACTTGTGGGACTGGAGCTCAAGCTAATTCAAACTGTAATGCAATGCTAGCTTATTTAGCACTGAAGTTTGGTGATCCAATATCTGGAATTTGGATAGGTTGTTCCAAGCCTTGGCTCGTTCAAGTTATCAATTTTTTTGAGATTGTCTTTGAAAATTATAAAATATAAAACTTTATCAAAATTTTGAAATTTAATATATGCATATGGAATACATCTCCACACTTTAGTGGAAAGCTATAATAGCTGAATATGAGCAGATCTAGCTAGATTGAGTTAAGGTCAGAACTGAAAGGGTTGGGTTGGGTTTGGATTGAGCCAGCTCTAGCCTCAGGTTTGGCTTGATTTGAGGTAAAGCCAGACTTGAACTGTTTGTGAACTCATGGCTTGCTAATCGCTAATATTGTGTTGTGCCTTCAAGATAAAACTATTTATTCAGGGGCATGATGTTAATTATTTGTTTCATTGAATTCAAAATTTATGCAAAATGGCTAGATTATGGTTCTCTATTATTAACATATTTGTCTCTATTGATATATTATTTACCTGCTAGCTGTTGCAAAGGCATTAAGACGTGTTGCAGAAGGAAAGGCTCTGGCTCAAGCAGAAGCTGCTGAATGGAAGCGTAAATATGAACTGGAGAGAGCACGCAACTTGCAGCTTAAGAGCAAAGGTGTCGAATTTATTGCCTTATGAGGCCTTTGCTGTTCATTATTTTTGTAAACTGCATTAGAAGTGCTTGCTATATAGAAAGGTTTTTGGATATATTTATCCTTTTGCTATTTATTACTGTATTTCTCTGTTTCTCATTTCCTTGATTTCCTTATAAGCCTTGGACCCTGAATGTATTTAAACCTTGTAAACAGCCTTCTCCTAAATGTTTGTGGGGATTGTCCATTTTCACTTGATGCTGCAGGGAGTTAACTATTTGTTTATATTCATTTATGTTATACCAGCTAAAAAGTATCATCAGCTTTACGTTCTGATGAATTACTTACCATAGTGTAATTTCTTGCCTAATTTCATCCAAACTATGTTGGCTTTATATATGTCTTTGGTCCATTAACTTCCATCTGTATTAGCCAAAGCATTTTGGTAACAAACACAATGCCCTTGGCTTTCTTTCCTTTCTCAATTCATTCTAGAGAAATAGCGAAGACCAGTTTATTCAAACTTTGATGTTCCAATGGCACTCAGTAATCATTAATCGACTAGAGGCCTATCTGTGATATATAAACAATGTTGCCTTTGACTCACCTTGTCAAATACAACATCTCCTAGGAATCTTAAATATGCTGAGACATGTCTTCCAATGAAGTTGTGGTGGTCCCAAGTAGTTATAAAGGAACCACTATTAATTTGATTTTGGTTTATTGATCGATCATGTTGAATATTTTATGATGTATTCTAGAACATAAATATCATATTAGAAGCAACATTCAAAAGGAAGAAGAATAATAAAAAGCAGAACGGTCCATGCACTTTGGTGTTTATATGTGAATCAGGTTGAAGTCATTATGAACTTCATTATTAAGAATCTGAATTGGAATAGAATAAAACTCAGTGTGGATCATCCATTCTAATCATTTGAACCGTGCAATGTGTAGGGAAGGGCACACTTGCTCATTCAATCCCCATAACGTGATTGTGGTATATATTGGGTTTTTGACATCTAATATTGGTGATCTAGAGCCAATTATGAACAGGGTTATGGTTTACATTTGGTAATTTTTGAAATGGCTAAAGCTATTTTAGGTCCTTGAGGTTATATTTGGGTGGAATGAAGGAGATATCAATCGTAAAATTTGATAAATTTATGGATGAGGGACTTGATCTTCACACAATTAAAGGGTGTGATGAATAATCCTAACCAACAGTTGTGAAGTCCATATTACTGTTATGCATGGCTAAAGCTGTTTTAGGTCCCATGAATCTTATTTTATCTTTCTGGTATGGGATGGATCATAATCATCATTAATGACAGAAATTTGCTTCCCTAACATTGATTGAAGTGCCACCGAATTTAGGATCAACTGAGAAGATCTGGATAGGAACAGACTCGAGATGCTTGTCTATAGATGGTCAACAAGCCATTAAGGTTCATTTAAGTAGCAACCCCACAATGGGCTGGATGGATTATGGGCTCAAAAAGTTTGTTGATTTATGCAAGCCAACTTCCAGCTGAGCAGTTAACAACTAATTCTAACTTATGAAGAGGACCTTCCTGGGCTTGCATATCTTCTCTATGACGCGTAACAAGTTTCTCAAATGGAGTTATTCTGCACCATTGCAAGTATATGTGTAGAAGTCAAACCTTCTCGTAAACATATCCAAAGTATAATTGCATGTAGTTTAACTAACAAAAAGGTTATCATTTATTATTTTTGGTTTATATGTCTATCTGGTCCCTTTTTGTTGTTTTGATGCTGTTCTTTTTTGTTGATTTATGGTCCATGTTGACAAGTAATTTCCCTAACAGATCTATCTGAAGGTTGCCTCTCTAACTCAGTGAATCAAAAACCAGAAAAATGCACTGTTGGAGCTATGAACGATTTTATGGAACAAACTGAAAAATGTTGTGGAAAGCATGGAATTTGTTCACATGAGATTCTTTGGGATGAATCACAAAAAACAAATTCTCAAGTAGCTCCCAAAATGGCAACAGTGAAGAAGGTAACTTTGGGTCATATTGGTTCCTTCTTTTGGGCACTACTTTGTGATTACTTGTTCTTCTAATATTTAGTACATCAAATATTTGTTGCTTTAAACAAGTAGCTTTTATGACTATCACTGATATAGTTGATGTTTGTCTCTGGAGACATCTGTGTGCTGTACTGATCAAGGCTTACCAAAGTATTCTTCAATTTCGACTACTGAAAGTCATTTTTCTAGTCTGTCATTACAAGCATCAACATTAATCTACTGGTGTTTTGGATAATTAATATTGACCCTGATTAACTTGATATTGATAACTATTTTGACATGGATGTGCACTTAAACTAGAAAAGTCAAATCTAAAATTAGTAAATAACATATAGGTTGATCTCAGTCGATAAAATTTTGACCTCTATTTATAACTTTTTTGGCTTGGAGGTGTGCATAAACTAGGCAAGTCAAAGCTAAAATCAATAAATAACTATTAAATTGATAGCAGTTTATCAGATGAAAAATGCAGTATTCTTCTGATTTAATCCCGTGCTTCATTGGCTATGAATGAGTACTTGAATACAAAACTTTTTGGATCATCAATTTGTGCAGCTAAAGAAGCTTGTCCATCACTAATGATCAGGGTCTTGAATAATGCCTTTTTTTTTCTTTGACTTAATGAGGGAATCATAGTTGAAGATTTGATTTCTGGGTCCAATCTGAATAGTATAGTTTTATGTCTATTTTAAAGCTAATTTCTATCCTGACAATGTGGTTGTCTACTCTACTACAGGCTTCATTCAAGCTTTGTTGGGGTTGTAATGGGGAGAAAAGTGGCCAGCACAAGCATGAAATTGTCTCTTTTGAAAGAGGAAACATAACTACTGCAGCACGCAGCAGTAAGCAGGTAAATTACTTGTCAACATGTCATTTCCAGCCTTACAGTTTATAATGTATTGCCTGCAAACTCTCTGCTGAATGTTGCTATTTTGTTTTATTTGAAGTCAAATGGAAATAAGTAGTGCTAATTAGTCTTTCAATCTTTCAGCTGCAAAGTTCGTTGCCCTTCTCCAAGTTAGTCTAATTGAAACTTTGCTCATCTTCAGATTTTACTGAAATGGGAATCTCCGCCACAAACTGTGCTGATTTTGACAAAACCAAACTCAAACTCTGTCCGTGTTCTATGTGCTGAAATGGTCAGGTGTGTGTTTTGATATTGTTTTGTCATGCTTCTGAATTTGGAAGTTATATGCTTGTACTGTATATGAGGATTTCACTGGTTCATAGGACAGTAATTTTAAGATATATTATCTTCAGTTATTCTGGAAGCCCGATGTGTGGGTTTTACTACTCCATCGGTAACATTTTAATTAACAAAAATTTAGGGTTTTTTTCCTTGTTTAACCCTGGAAAACCCCTGTACTGCACCTATAACCCTGTTTTGATAATTTATTTGCTAGTTACCTTGACTGAGCTGGATTGTTTAGTATGAGATTTTACTGCTATTATTACTTATGTCTTTATATAGGTTGTTGGTCTTGTAGTTCACAAATGTACTGTTCAGTCTAGATAGGCTTGTCCATGGTTTTCTCTCATTGTTGGCTTGACATTGCTTTCTGTCTATTCTCCAGATGGTTAAAGGAATGTAAAAAAATTAATATTTTTGTTGAACCTCGAGTGAAGACAGAACTCCTGAAAGAGGCTCCTTATTTCAAGTTTCTTCAGACTTGGGACAATGGTATGTTTTTTCTTGACTATTCACAATCATGTCCACTGAGTGTTTCCTTGATGATCCTATGTGGGTCTCCTGATATGTGAGTGTAGGAATGGATGCATGAATTTCACAAGTTACAAGTGAACTTTGTGGGAACTTTTATCTGTGATTTTCTGTAGAAATTTCTGTACTAATATTATTATGAAAACCTAAAGCATTTTCCTTCCAGAAGATTATGTTAACTGGGAGATGGTATAGAAACTTGGGATCACTATTCGTGTGTTGGCAGCTGATAGAGTGACTTACATATTGTTTAAATGAGCTTTAACTAAGCTTGCTTCCAACAAAGATGCAGATTTATCTTCTGTTCAAGGGTTAAGATGTCATTAGTCTTGGATATGGCTCTGGTGGGGATAGTTCCACCTTTGATAAAAAGCAAAACTTGGTCAATTTGTCATGTAAACAAAGACTATTTTAGTGGTACCACCATTGTCTATGTGCGTGGGTATAAGTGGTTATATCAGAATAGGAGAAACATACTCTTTTCCTTGTCACAATAAATTCTCGCATTTATTGAGACTCCTTATTTATCTAAAAAAATTGCTCTACAAATGTCACTGTATTGTGGAATTCATATGGAAGCTACAAGGTTAGTAATCTGCAAGGACGGAATTAGTTTTGTAAATAAAACTATGCAGAGGCTAATTGCATAGCTAAATTGCTTCAATTATTGTTCACTGTACTATACCTTATTTGTAGGTGAATATATTTGCTATTGACATTGTTCTCGTTACAGATGAAGAAATAAAGTTTCTACACACAAAGATTGATCTTATTGTAACTCTAGGTGGCGATGGGACTGTCCTTTGGGTTGGTATTTTCAGTTCCTTGCAGTGCTTTTTACTATATCTGTAATTATTTAACGCCTGAAAGTTCAAATCATGCCATTTCATTTGATTTCAGGCAGCATCAATGTTCAAAGGACCTGTTCCTCCTCTTGTCACATTTTCCCTTGGATCACTGGGTTTCATGACTCCATTTCGTATCCTTATAGTAAATACCATTTTGTTATTTACTCATATGTTGCTTTTACAGGATTGATTCCTCCTTTTCAATTTTTAAATCTGGCATCAAGCAACCACTTCCATCCCAAATAGTTTAATTTGTTTGTGGTTAGCTTGTAATTGTTAACAAGGCTGACAAAAAAATAACATAAAAAAACCCTTGTTTGAGCCACCAAATCACAATGCCCAGGTTGCTGAAAATCGAAAAGACAAAACTAACTTAACCTACTGGGTAAACCATGATGGAAACTTCTAATTTTGGTCGAACAATCAGAATATTTTTGTCATGCAAAACCTTAAGAATGGTCTGATGTTTCCATTAAATTTGGGCTCACATATTTCCGACAAATGTAGATATCTGCTTGATAAAAAAAAGAGTAAAAAAATCTAGTTCTTGGCAACTTTCTATTGCCTCTATTGGTGCATCTGTGTGAAACCCTTTGATTGTTATTGATGTTCTTAATCTTTTATCCAACTAGTTTAGTTGTACATAGTTCTTGCACCCATACCATTGTAGAATTTCATTGTTTTTCAGTTTTCAATTAGTCATATTGTAATTTATGACTAGTAAGAATTTGCTTTAAATTTCTTTTTGTTTTAAAGCTAATTCGGTGTTTTAAATAAATTTTATATTATCAATGCTAATCTTTCATCACTATTTTAGTTGTCTTTAACAGTCATTAGAAAGTGAACAGTACAGGGATTACATTGATACAGTACTCAAGGGACCCATTAGCATCACATTGCGCCATCGTTTACAATGCCATGTTATTCGCGACTCAGCAAAAGATGAACTGGATACAGAGGAGGCTATTTTGGTTCTAAATGAAGTTACCATTGATAGGGGAATATCATCCTACCTTACTTTCCTTGAATGTTATTGTGACAATTCATTTGTGACATGTGTACAAGGGGATGGATTGATTTTATCAACTACATCTGGGAGCACAGCATATTCCTTGGCTGCTGGTGGATCAATGGTTCATCCTCAGGTATGCTTGATATTCATTTCTTTCCTAATACTTGAAAGCAATCTATTCCGTATTATGTATATCTCAATTAAATGACATGAAAAGTGAAATAAAATAATGCATTACTCTGAATATTTGATGAAACCTAGATATCAGTTGATCCAAACCCATTCAGTGTAAGCTTTATATCAGAAAATCTTCCAACTTCAATGATTAGATCATTAAATGCATGATTTCCTATATATTGAATGATCACTATTTTTCGATGAAGTGCTGCCTACTATCTTCTTGATTTCTTTAGTTTAGTCTGTATATGTCTAGGACTGTTTAGAGAAATCAAAGATAGCATTTTTTTTTATTGTACAAGATATTCATACATGTACAATCGTAATGGTACCTGAACAAGAATATGAAATTTATATCCAAGGCAATTTTTTGCAAGTACAAAATTTTGATGAATTATTCTCATTTAAGATTTTTTTTATCTATGTTTGTAAGTTGGGTCAATGGAATGGAACCAAGCCCAATCTATATTTACATGTTTTGGGCAACCAATCTTCTAATCAAAATCTTGTGGTGGTGAACTGTTTTTATAATTCTATCTTTTTTGGTATATCTGTGATGTTAATATTGACCACATAACCAAGGATGGAATTGACATGAAAATATTATTATTCTCTTTTACGCATGTCCTTTGTATAAATTTCAAAAGTAGAAAGATCCACAGAAAGTTATGAGCTTGCCAACTATGTGAGTATATGTTGGGTTGACCATCAACATCATATGTAGATACTTCTCTTAGATATCGAAGACCAAAATGCAGGTTCCTGGTATACTTTTCACACCAATTTGTCCCCACTCCTTATCCTTCCGGCCTCTGATACTACCGGAGTACGTGACTATCCGCGTGCAAGTACCTTTCAACAGCAGGGGCCAGGCCTGGGCTTCGTTTGATGGCAAGGACAGGAAACAACTGGCTGCAGGTGATGCACTCATCTGCAGCATGGCGCCTTGGCCTGTGCCCACCGCTTGCCAAGTCGACTCCACCAACGACTTCCTCCACAGCATTCACGAAGGTCTGCATTGGAACCTGAGGAAGAGCCAGTCCTTCGATGGTCCTCGTGATTCATAGCCTTCACAGATCCATCACATGACTTGAAAGGGTCTTCGTGAATTCACAACTGTTTCTGTAGATGTTTGTATGCTGTTATACAACTTAAATGGATCTCAATATCATCTGAACTCTGCCATCAAGCATTTCATGGCAGTCATATGTAAGCAATGGTCTTTTTCTACAGAAGTATTAATTTTTGCGAAAGCAAGATGCTTCGTATTTGTTTCTTTTAAGAGCATGTTTGGTTCACAAGAGATTGCTCTTGTCAGTCCAAGTTTGAAATTTTTTTTCGAAATTTTTTTGATAAGTTTGTAGGAGTGAGTTTGTGTTTGCGTCACTTGTCATGCACGAATCCTTTCCTCTTTATCCAAATGTTTTTCTTTCCCATGGTTATTTGCAATTAATACTTCCTTGAAATAGTTGAAATATTCGCATTTTATACTTTAACCCCCCAAATCTTTCTTTATTTCAGTTGTCACTGTGAAAATCTTGTGCATCATATGCTTCCTGTGATTAGAGGTTTTAGCTTCCTATTTTATCCTCATCTTTTGCTTGTGAATTTGCGGGATTTCGATGCTGCGATGGTAATGAGACAAGTTTAAAGAAGATTATAGTATATTAATGATGCTTTTAGAAGTCTAATTCAAAGGATTACAACCATGGGAACATTTTTCTGCCATGGACGTTCCAATCCAATCCAGTTCATATTGCCAGCAAAAGCAGTAGGTTAACTGGACATTGACTCAGCTTCAATCAGAGGTTAGCATGTAGTCCACACTGAAGGTTTCAAGAGTCAAGGGTCCCCAAATTGCCCTTGAACTCCATAGCCTCGATTTCAAGTAAGTATATACGATTATAAAATACGTATATACTTATCTTTGCTCAGAAACGAAAAAGCTAGTTCAAGCATGGTTTTAAATATGGGCCAAAATCTGGATTATTAGTTTCGATTTTAATACTATTTATATTTAAATATAATATTTAATTTTTTATACTAATTTATATTAAAGTTTGTTTTTAGTTTAATTGGTTAAGGCATTATTTTTTTTTTCAAGAGGATATGGGTTAGAATTGTACTGATTGCAAATTTTATTTTTTTAAACAAAATTTTTTATTCAAAATTTTTTTATTTAATAAATTTTAAAAATACATGTATATAATTTTTTAAAAAATTTTACATTTTTAAAATATTTTAAATTTAAAATTAAAGTTTAGTAAAAAAACTAAAATATAATTTGACTAAAATCGAAACGAAAATGATTTGGATTAAAATAATTGAAATGTATGGGTTTCTTTGGATGCCTAAACTATTTAAAAATAGAAACTCAAAACCTTGATTTCAAATCATACGGTCAAGAATAAGTGTGAATTCAA
This sequence comes from Trichopus zeylanicus subsp. travancoricus, assembly GCA_005019695.1. NCBI lineage: Eukaryota > Viridiplantae > Streptophyta > Magnoliopsida > Dioscoreales > Dioscoreaceae > Trichopus > Trichopus zeylanicus. The sequence continues at coordinate 328,822 of RXID01015161.1, forward strand.
AATCAATGGTAAACATGATGTGTTATTACTTGTACGCCAAATTGCCAATTTTTAACCTGTTTGAGAAGGTCAAGTTGCAGGGAATGTGGTATCCACAGGTCGCCACATGCGAATGAAGTGGCTGCTCGTGTTGGATGTGTGACGACGAGTGTTATCAGCATTTGGATACAGGAGTACTCAAGTATGCGATGAAATACTAGACGTGGTATTTTTCTGACAATCTGAATACGTGGACACGCATGTATACACGTATATGTACATGTATAAGATGGAAGATGACAATGACCAAAGAATACAGCAAAAACCCTAGATACGAGTATATGAGTAACACTTGTGAAAGAATTACTAGTCTAACATATGAGGCAATGGATAGTAACACATTGTATTGGATTGGAGAATGATATATATATACATTGCAGCATGATTGTGACTTCTGTGTGCGATGAAAATAACTGTCTTGAATTATTTTCTCTATATTTAACAAATCAACAGTTGACATTGCAGTATTTTTTAATGTTTTTGATGTCATAGGCCAATCTCTGATGAAAAATAAAATTGCAAATATCGCTGATTCACAAAGCCAGAGCTCAATCTAGCTAAGCTTGTGTCATATCTTGCTATAAATAACTCATAGGCCATAGCAGAGAAGGTTCAAACCCTAGAATTGCAGCCATGTTAGCTCTATCCCCTCTCATCTCCACCTACGGATTCCAGCTAGAAGAAGCCATGATCCATGAACTCCAATGCAATGGCTCATCCACGGGCTTCTCTCTAGAAAAACCCGAAACTCCATACTATGATCTTGATGACCTCGACCTCCCAAGTCCCGCTAAGAAGAAGCTTACCCACAACGCCTATGAACGTGACCGGAGAAAGAAGCTCAATGACCTCTACTCTGCTCTCCGGTCCTTACTTCCAGCCTTGACCGATCGAAGTGTATGTTGATCTCTACATGACCACAAGTTCTGCTTCTTTCATTGAGATTTTAACCTGTAGATCATTACAGCAGAAGCTTAGTATTCCGACCACTGTCTCGCGGGTTCTGAAGTACATACCTGAGCTGCAGAAGCAAGTGAAGAGGTTGTCAAAGAGAAAGGAGGAGCTTTTGCTGAGCCAAACAAGGGAAAGAAAGAGTTCTGGACTGGAATGTTACAGTGATGGGGCTGGAAATCCAATTGTTTCTGCAACTTGTATCAGCAACATGGAAGTCATGATGCAGTTGTGTGTTTTCAGAAGAGCAGAAACTGGGTCAATAGATGTGTCGAGGGTCATTAGGGTTCTTGAAGGGCAGGGTCTTCAGATAATGAATGCTTCCACTCTCAGCACCCATGAAGGTCCCAACATCTACAGCCTTCATCTCCAGGTAGTGTGCTTCCCCCTTCATATTTTGTTTTGAGATACATGCTATGATTCTGAGTTTATGTTTTCCAAAAACATGTAATTTGAACAGGCAAAGGAGGCCATCACCATGGAATTTCATGTCTTCTGCGACCAGCTTATCGGTGTCGTCAAGGGCCACTTGAGTTTGCTGCCAGACTTGTATCTCTGAGTTGCAAGAAGCCACTTGAGCTTGTCATCAACAAACATATTGTACATAAACCGTAATCCAGATGTAGAAAAAAAAATGCTTGTTTTCTTTTGGCTTGTAGATTAATCACTTCATTTGACGAAAACACTTTGTTTAGCTAATCGGAAGATACGTAATTGTGTTAAAATTGTGATTAAATAAGAGTATAGTTGTTTGGTGATGCTGAGGTGATGATGGAAGAATGTGTTGAATGAGTTCTTTTATATCCAAAATTGTTGGGGAGAAATAATGGGCGACTAACTCACTAAATTAATTTTTCGTACATATAAAATTAGATAAATCACACTAAATAAAGAACAATACAGAAGTAAATTAATAATGAAACAAATTAAGACAATCACCAATTAACAATACAAAACACATTAAAATTTACGTAAAAACTCTTCTAGAAATGAGGAGAGATAATCACCAAATTAAATATGAAGTAATCTCTATTATAAGTACTAAAATTACAAGATCTATTTACTTAGTTAAAAGTAAGTTATTTAAATCATTCACAACTCTCATAAATTATTTTTAAAAATAAGAAAATTAAAAGTAAATTTTTTAAAAATAATGAAATCCTATAAAAGAAGAACGTGGTGAGCACAGGAGTCCGCATGCAAACCGGTCGTCAGCTCGTGCTTGCCATGCAGGACTTGATGCCACGTGAGAGCGCCACTTTCTCACGTGGTGTCGCGGAGTTTGGCTGGATGTCGGGTCATATTTGATAAGTATTCAAAATTGATTTTTTTATAATTTTAAGTTATTAAATAGGTTTTTTACATATAACCTCTTGAAATAGTTAAATTACATATAATTTTTTTTATATATTTTTTTACAATACCATTTTTTGCTTTTTACGGTTAATTACAATTAAGTTAAAAGATAAAAATAGTTGAGTCGAGAGGTAAAATATATTCCAACAACATATTCGAACCGATATTAAAAATATATCATGCCCAATTTTATGCGCCGGAGAAGTAAAAAATCAGGGGTTTTTTTCCTTGTATTTCTTCTGAAATTTCTTTTAAGAATTTGCACTCGAAGCTTCAGGCCGAACAGCATAATAATTTTTCCTCTATTTTTTTTTATTTATTTATCACGTGTAATCTTTATTTAATGGGGAATAATGAGAGACTTATCTTAAGACAAGTTTGAGTTGGCTGCTAAATTTAGGGTTTACATTTGATTTGGATGATTGGTTGTGAGTTTTGGTTCATAAAATTTTATTTGTTTCATTTGATTTTCAAATTTAGCTACCTCCACTGCAGGCAGGCGTTAGATAAAACGTCTTCAAATTTTTTTAAATATTACAATAATTTTTTATTATATTATAATGCAATGTTATGTCATTTATTTTCCTAACTATTCATATTTTTGCTTATTTGAATTGAAAATAATCTTGCATTATATATATACTTTTTGCTAATTTATGTCATTTATTGCGAATTAACTAATACTAATTTTATTATCTTGCAAATTCGAAGCTTTTTTAATTGTTACTGTTGCTAAATTTTTTTCTAAAATTTTTATTTTTAAAAAAATAATTTTGATGTATATATAGCTTCATATCCCCACGGTCATAACAAGGATATTTTTTTTGGTTATACTCATTGGGAAATATATAAAGAATATTCTTCACAAAGATCTGAAATGACCCGAAGATCTGAAATGAATTTAAAATTTTTTTTAAAATGTTATATATAGTTGGAAAAAATCATGAAGTTATATATAATTTAGGTATTTTTTAGGGTGTTATATTATATATTATAATATATAGATATATATATATATATATATATAATTTTATTAAATTGGATGAAAATAAATTAGGATTGGTATATCATAATAGTCCTGATATTTTAGAAAAAGCCAGAGAAAAAATCTAAAAATATATGAGAAAAGACAGACTACAAAGATGCAAGCCCCCGTGTGATAATGGACTAACTTTTTATTAGCTCAGCTAATTATTTTTTACTTATTAAAAAAAATTAATATTAGTTATATTACATTATTATTAAATTTAATTATTATAAAAATTAATTACTTTTTTAAATTTTAAATTAAGGTTTTTTATCTACAATCCTTAAGATATACTCAATTTATCAAAATCTCCTTGTAATTTCAATATCTATTTATACTTCTTTTTTTAAAAAAATTAATTACCTATAATTCTTTGATTATTATTTAATTAAAATTTTAATTAAAAATTTTGCTTATACCTTTTATAATTTTATAATTTAACCCCTCACAAATTTATTATTTATTATTTATGTGATTTTTAAAATTTTTTTCTCCTCTTTCTTTCTTTTTAGGAGCAGAGGCGGTGTCAAGTATTGGCCAAGGCGGCGTGGTTGGTGCGAGAGCAGGCGGCGCAGGGGTGAGCAACGTGGCAGGTGCGCACCCTCGCAGGCCTCACGCTCGCGCTCTCATCACTCATACTCATGCTAGCGCCCTCGCCACTTACACCCACGCGGTGTCCACACTGGCCGTGTCGGCCGCACCGCTGCACGTTGGTGCTGATCAACGTCTGCAGCGCCTTACTCTCTTGAAGAAAGAAAAAAATTAACATAAAAATAAATAATAAATTTTTGAGGGATTAAATTATAAAATTACAAAGAATATAATCGAAATTCTTTCTTAAAATTTTAATTAAATAATAATAAGAGATTATAAATAATTAATTTTAAAAAAAGAGAAGCGAAGGTAGACGTGAAATCACAAATAAAATTTAATAAATTAAGTATATCTTAAAAGGTTATCCATAAAGGAGATTTTAAAATTATTATAAAATTAATTTTAATAAAAAAGATTAACTTTTAAAAATAATTCACTAATTTTAATTTTAATTTTAGTACATCATCAAATGACTTTCTACCCCAGAAGCGGCCATTTCATGGGCTTCATCCACCGAATTGCGGGTCGGTGTCTTCTGCTTCGTCCGGTCTTCCTCCAACTTCCATCCATGACGGGACACTCGTCCTTCGGCACCAGTAGCTGTACCTCTCCATGGGCCCAGATGACCCGGCCCAGCCCAAAGCCTTCGACTTCTACCACCCTGCCTGGTTGCTATTTTTGGAAAAAATAAATTTTGCTAAAAAAAGGATTTTTTATATGCTGTCCTCTGGTCTATGCTTAATGGGATAATGAGAGAGAATTATGCTTCAGAAATGCAGGGGAAAAAAGTTGAAAATAATTTCTAATTATTCTGCAATTTTTCTTTTTTTGGGAAATAAAAAACAATAAATACAAAAAAGAGGCATGAAAAATGATAGGAGCCTTGCTATCATTGCATGTGCATGATTACCCAAGAAGCGTTTTTGATGATTTTTCCCTCAAAATACAAGAAAAAGAGCTAAAAAAATTCATAAAATAGCAAAAAGAGGAGGATTTTTAGAGTAGATCCTTGAAACTGTATGTAATTCAAATGTCATATTTTATATTCCTTTTTGAAACTTTAAAATTTGTATATAATTTCTTGATTTTTTTACCTAATTTTATTTTTTTAAAAATTTAAAAAATTGTATATAACTTCTTGAAATCTTATCAAATTATATATATTACAATAAATATGGGCATTATCGGTACTTCAAAAATGCTCAAAAATGCACTTCAGAAATGTCGAAAAAAATTGTCGAAATTTTTTTCCGATGCTTTTTTATAATATTTGAACAAAGTGGGCGAAAAGGTCCCAGTGTTTTTGGTTAAAAATACCAAAAAAATTATTGGTATTTCACGCTAGAAATGGGTCAGAAACGTTGCAAAATTCCTAGCATTTTAGACCAGAAATGTTGAAAATTTTTAATTTTGTTGTAAATCATATTTTTTTAAAAATTATATATACTAAAAGTATATCTTGTACAACACAACGTACATTATACACAAATGAAAAATTATAATTAAATATCTACCATACACAAATTGTAATTGTACATGTTACACAATTATACCATACATCAATAACAATCTCGTCTATACCTGAAACCCTAATTGTATATGTTACACAATTATATCATACACCAATGACAATCTCGTCTATATTTATTCAATTACTATATACTTATTCAACAATAATAATGTTTTTTATTGTCAAGTATTAAAATTATATCCTCTCTATAACTCATCCAAGACTTTAAACTTGAGGAGGCCCTATGAAATGAAATAATGAGTCAATGCAATACAAATTAAATTAAGAATTAAAAGCAAATCTCTGCACTTTTTAATCTGAGCTTGAGATTAGCATTAGCAGCGCTAAGCTGTAAAAAAACTTGTCAATCATAACAGACAAATATAAACTAAAACTAATGGAGAAATAACACAGAAAAAATAATTAGAGCAGACAAAATAGGTCAAATAAGTTGCATCAACTAAACATAAAAAGTAAATGATACAGGAATAGTATATCCTAAATAAAGTTACGACATAAATATAGTACAAATGAAAAAAAGACTACGACATCATTAACTCCTTCCCGTTCTTAGGTCTTGCCATTGCATATAGTCATTAATCCTCAAGTAGCTCGGTTCCCCATTTAGAGAAAAAAAGAACAACAACTACATAACACGAAATAAAATTAAAAAATTTGAATTTGATTTTCATGAAAAACCTAACTACTGCTTGCTCATATACCATATCCTTCAATTTTGGGTTGGCTTGTATTCTCTAGAACATGTTTTATTTCATACATTTGTATAGTCATGTGAACTAAAACTATATGAGAGAAAAAAAAATTGATTAGATGATAATATATACCATAGGGGCAGGGCCGGGTCAACTGTCTATATTAACCTCTAACAAATCAAAAGCACTTTGGAGCCTAACTATGGTCTCCGGAAGAGGAGCAATATGTACTGCTACTTGTGCTTGTAATTGTGCTTGCACCTGTGCTTGTACCTATACTTATATCTCTGCTTATACAAACATATTTAATTCAGTCTATGTATAATGGTGTTAGTTATGCGACCTTCCAGAGATACTTCTAGAAACTTATGTGGCTGTGGGTCCCATATCGAATGTTTACATTCGACCATATCTCTTACGATCAAATACTTTGATGTGAATTTTGTTCTGAGTTGTAGTATCTTATTAAAAATTCTCTAACTACTTTTATCATAGTTATTCAATTTGGGATTATATGTAGAAGATAGTAGAAAATATAAACGTATTATTTAGTAATAGAATGTTAAAATGGATTATGAAAATATTCTTGCTATTATTGCTGTGGATGCTTTGTTGACTAGTGTTCTATCTTTTCTCGTATAGGATGCCAAAAATATCTCAAGATTTGAAAGCTCAGATTCATATTGCTCTTCCATTTGTAAAAAGTGATATATTAGATAAACTTAATAATAACATATAGCAACTAACTTCCAATTCACGTTTAAGTATTTAAATACCTTGGCTCTCAAATTCGTATAACCTTTGCGACCTAGTGAATAATCCATCTTTTGTTTTTTCCTCACTTTTGTATTTTCTCTACTTTTTTCCTAAAACAATAAATATATTATTAGCCTAACGAGCTTGTATGTAGAAGATGTAGCAATATAAATTTTATAGGAACTATATATACCCGAATAACTGAGCTTTGTCAATATGTTACGAGATGGGGCCATTGATCTCGTTCAACCTTTGTTAACAAACAAACGACAAATAATTTCAGTTGGTTCTTGAATAGTGTAAAATACTTGCTCTTCACATTTGCCTTTAAATCTCGCCACCTTTTGTCCAACGACTTCATTATAGATTTCTTGCAATCATTATCCAGAATAGTATTTGCTTATAAAGTGAAAGAATAAAATGTTAATAAAAAATACACAAATACAAAAACATAATATTAATATTACTTTAATATCTTTCCAAATCCTCTATTTATTTGCTTTTAGCATTGCTTGTCAATCAATATATATGAATAGTAATTTGTTATCATTCTTCGCCATTAGGCCTAATTGGGTAGCCAATTTTGCCAAATTTTTCCTGATGATTTGGCCATACCGGTTGATGATCAACATAAGCTGATAACTTTTGGTGCCCCATAGTCTAATAGAATTGCTAGACCCATAGTGTGCGCTACTCGAAGAAGATGCACCATTGGGTCTAAAAAAGAAAATGTATAAATACATAAATGTATATAATATGTAAGATGATTTACATATAAAAAAATTAAATTTGTGCAGTGCAAAACTTCGCAATGGTCCATCTCGTCATCCTCTGCTACATGAGATAAGGAAGTCATGCTATCTTTATCGAAATTTGAAGAGAATTGTATCTTCAACACCGATCTCTCTATCTCCATATTTGCTAAGGCGTCCTAGATAATTCTAATATGCCTTTTTGGCTGAAAAGTCATAATAATATAGTTAATATACTGACAAGTCATAAAACAATAGTGATCAGATCAACATATAGTTAATATACTGACAAGTCATAATAATATAATGTGCTCAGACATAAGAAATGAACATTGCTATAAAATTAATGCTCATTCTCATCTGACATAAAATCATTATTTTCAGTTTCATCGTCATTATCACAATCGATGTCATTCTATTTTGCCTTAGTTTCATCACTAATAAATTCAGTTGCATCACTTTTCTTTGTATATTACTGAGGTGATGCTAAAAGAGGTATGTCAATTAGTAGATCTTTGATGTTTACTCTTACATTTTCAATGTCACATTCAAGATGTTGGAAGTTATATGGTTCTATCATTGAGTTTTCTTTATTAACATTCTTTGACTCTTCATAAATTGTGACCATGTATTTTTTAGGGGTCATCTCTATAATAACCACATGTCACTCACGTTGTACTAGATCTTACACATAAAAAACTTAATGTGCTTGACGAACTAGAATATAAAGCTCATCTGGACGTTGATTGTGATTGTACATCAAATGATTAAAATTTACGAATTTGAATTCAAATTCATCTATCTTCATTCTCACATTATTGTCTATCCAGTCATACTTAAATAACACATGTCTTAGTTTGTTACTGTACTAGAGTTTAATAATATTTGTTAGAACTCCGTAAAACATGACATTCTTAGTTGCAAAACTTTGTGTGATAACCTTTAAGATGATGTCATGATTTTGAGTACGACGATTCATTTCACAGTTTCTAATGTGAAACTCGAATCCATTAACGAGATACTTCAAACCCACTTATCAAGTCCAATAGCTAACAAGGAGATTTACTTCGATACATATTTAACATTATTGCTTCTTTCTAAATTGGTAACCTACAAACACAAATAACCAATTAACTTAAAAACAAGATATATTGTAAAACATCCATCGAATGTCTTTGCACTTACATGACCTCTGACCATTTCGGAAATATTTTGTTGTGAATTTTTTCTCATTCAAATTTTTATTCTTTGCATCGTTGATCTACCTTTATTATTTAAAGGTGTGCCCTATAACACAAAAAAATTATATGCAATATATTAAAAAGTAATTTCAAATAATCTAAATTGTGAGAAATTCAGACCAACACTTACTCATGGTAGACGTTGATAATATTAAGATTAAACAGTATGTATTGATGAGCTTGAGTTCACGCAATCTCATGCAAGTAATGAATTCCTTGGAATGAACCAATTAGTCTGCCTATAGCAAATCTTGACTTACCCTTGTGATTGTGAGAATACAAATAAATCCGATTGGAAATCATTCAAATATATTGTACAAAATATCTTATATTCTTCAGTCAAATAACCCTATACAATTAATCTTTTTGAATGAGTCTGATTTTGTGCGTAATTCTTGAGTTAAGAAGATACCAATGTGTAATAATGAAAATATATATGTCAATAGTTTAGCATGTATTATATATAAAAAGTTATCAAATTTCATCTCTCAATAGGATACATAAACTGATATTGCATAGGCTCAATAAGGCTCACCTCCTCCACTAAGTGGACAAAAAGATATTCCATGACATTAAAGAATGAAAATGGGAAGATTTGTTTAAGCTTGCGTAGAGCAACGATGGTTCTTTTTTGTAAAGTATCAAAGTCATATTGCTAAGAGATTTTCGCGTATAGTTATTTTAAATATGTTGTTTATTTCGATTAGTATTTTAGCCACATCTTTTGAAAAACAAGTCCTAATTGTGATTGGTAATAATTGTTGCATAACTATATAACAATCATGACTTTTTAAACTTGATATCGTATGATTCTTTATATTCATGTATCTAGAAATATTTGATGCATAACCATCACGTACCTTTACTTTTTCAATACACTAAAAAATACCTTCTTTTTTTTGTTCATTGTAAATGAAGTAAGAGACAAGTAGATTTTACTACGTTTTACAATTGTATGTAGTGCCTTCTTTATTCTGATATCCATTCGGTCCAACTATGCATTCAAATTATTTTTTGACTTAGGAATTTTCAATAGTGTCCATAACATATTGTTAAGAAAGTTTTTTGCAATATGTATGATATCAAGATTGTCAAATTAGTAATATGCTCCAGTACATCAAATTAAAGAATACACTTATCTTTTTCTATTTGCTCCAACACACCCCCCCCCCCCCCCCCCCCCCCCCCCCCCCCCCCGAAAAAACCTTTTATTGACTGACTGTAACTCTATATTATTTTTTATCTCATTAAGCAAAGCTTGCGCTTCATTCACTGTATCCTCTCTTGATTGCCTTGAAGGTGTAAGACCATGATCACACGTACCATCGAAGGATGACTTGTATGTTCAGTTCCCATAATTCCTTTAGTTCTTCTACTAATAGTTATACATATATATCTATGTCATTTTTCGGGCCCCTTGATCTCTCAATAAATATGGATAAGATGAATGACAGTTGTTTCATACATAACCACGAACATAAATTATATGAAACCAGAACCACAAGCTTGATGTTGTACGATGTGTTTTTTATCTTGGAAAGGTTGAATTCGTCGAAAGCTAACCTTAGTCGTACATTATGATAATCTATCACAAAGTATGAGAAATTATTATTAAAATCCTTTCATGTTATGCTATCTATAGGATGCCACAATGATTCACATCTAAATGACATTCTGCATGCTATCTCATATGTGAAGCAGTTTTCTCAGACATAAAAGTCATTGTAGTCTCAATTTCAAGTACATAACAATCTTCATTGGTATATTACACACTTTTTGGCCATTAATATCATCTTAGATTTTCACTTGCCTATAATTGGAGTGATTTACAATACTTGCAACAAGTATCTGATATACTCTCATTCTTGTGTAACATGCAATGATTGGGACAAGTATGAATCTTTGTGTAAATGAGGCCTGATCTTTTACAATATTCTATGCTTCACAGTAAGAACTGAGAAATGAACTCAGCTCACGGAGCATTTCTTTCATAATCTCCAATAGAATACTAAATAATTAGTTACTCCATCGATACTTGGCCTTCACAGCTAATAGCTGCATGATGAAGGATAAGAATGTAAAGTTCTTGCATCAAGGTTATAGCTCTCTATTAGCTTTCTTAAGTATTTTAAAGAATTTTATATCATCTGTCATAGAAATTTTTGATAGTATATCTCTGATTGGAACACCAAATACATCGTGCAGCAAACATTTAATCTCATCTCCATTTTCATTGTTCACTACATCTGACTTTAAACTTAACTATGCTAGATTCTTTGCCAATATCATGTCTTTTCTCCATGAAATGTTCAGTTAGTATATAACGAACTTCATCCTCTTATTATTACGTATTCATGAACATCTTTTCGTGTCCGATTATGCATATTCATACAGTCATATATTGATCCAGTTTTTGTCCATCATGATTGCATATAATATTATAGTCCAAACAGTCCTTGAATAGAAATTTGAAGAGCAAAGTGATCTGGTGGTAAAATATATTTTACTTGAATACAATAAGTAGAAATATAAACAAGAAGTCTAGTGATAGAATTATGAGTTCATGTTATTCTTTCACCTTTTCTATTTCTATTTCAGTGCTTAAAAACTATGACAGGACAGACATCATTATAATCAACTAGAAGTCTCATCCTAAAATGTAAATTAATTATTTGCTTATTAATCTAGAACAAGTCTTTCTTCTAATTTGCCTGTGGGCCAATTCAACAAATAAGTAAATATTAGAGGAAAAGTTATATTATGGCTTTATACATGTTTTTCCCAGTAATTATATGGTTAACTATAGGTTTTATCTGCCTTAAAATACTTATGTTTGAAGTCATAATAAATAAAGTGAAGGTTTTCACAGCTCAGGATTTAAGCTTATAGCATATTGAAACTTTAAGGGAGAATTAAACATTTTCCACGTTAAAATCTCAGCCTCTTCTAGAATAATCTTAATGAAGACAGATAACTATGTATTAACTTTTAAGTGACTAGGATGAGATTTTAAGGCACAAAATATCTTACACAATCTGAAAACACATGCCATACTAGACATTACACCATTTTCATCAAATTAGTCTAGAAAAAGTAATGGTTTGATTTTATTTTTCTACTCAACATATAAATATCTGTAATATTGAACTCTACCCACATAGCACACTCCAAAAAGTCCTTTGCCTTCAAATCTCGAATTATGTAAAGCACTCCTAGACAAATTTTCACTTTCTATAGACCTGACCAAAGAATTCCTACAACCAAACCTATCCATCTAATACAAAATCTAGTATATCCAAAACTAGAAATCAAAATATTATATGGGCAAAAGCTCGATTAATCTCAAATAAGATAACAAGTCAAAAATGACTCCAAAATGATAAACCAACGATGAAAGAATCATGAATTACTAGTAAAATCATATTAAATCATAATCAAAATCCATGATAAAATCTCGATATAGATCGAAGAAGAGAGAAAGTAGAAGTGAAAATAATTTATTTTTTCACCAACTAATCTACCGCAACATAGGCCGAGGTGGGGTGGGGGCGGCTTGGGTGGGTGTGGGGGGCAGGGGAGGAGGGCTAGGGTTTAAAACCCTAGCGAGAACATGTTGAGTTCTTGCTAGTGTTTCATGGGAAAATCCAGCATTTTCCAGGAAAACAATGAGAAATACTAGCATTTTTACTGGAAACACTAGGAAATAGTAGTATTTCTCTTTTCATGGTGTTTTATATCCAAACATCAAGAATTCTCGGCGTTTTTGTGACCGCCGTAGAAAAAATATCACAAATATCCCGATTTATTGTAATGCTATTTTTTACTTGAAATTATAAAAAAGAAATAAAACTCCTTAAAATCTTGCCAAATTATTTTTTTTCTTCAAACTTAAAAATTACATGTAACTTCTTAAAATTTTACCAAATTTCATATTTTTTTAATTTTAAAAAATTATATATAACTCCTTAAAAGCTTATTGAATTGTATATTTTTACTTAATTTAAAAATTAGATAAAATTTCTTGAAATCTTGTCAAATTATATATTTCTTCTTCAAACTTAAAAAATTATTTTTTTTGTATGACTAAATATATTGTAAAAATATCCGTAATTTATTTAAAGAAAATTTAGTAGTATTGATCATTAGTGCAAAAACTCTCTCTCTGCCTCTTACGGTTAGGAGATTTATCTCAAATTAAATTTTAATCTAAAATATAAAATAATAATTTTACTTCTAACATAGTTTAAACTCATTTCGATTTATCCTAGATTAAATTTTAATTTTAAATATAAAATGATAATTTTGTCTCTGAGTGAGCTTATTTAAATTCATTTTAGTTTGAACTAGAGTAGAACTAACACTCAATATAGACCATATTTGGGGGCTGATATGAATCAAATTTACAATTTGTTTTAGTTTGTATTTTCCATTACGCCATTTTTAACTAGGTTAGTCATAGTTTTGAGTTTTTACTTTAGTCTAAACAACATTAAATAATATATATTATGTGAATATTTCTGACTCTAACAATAAATTTACATCCTAGAAGGTTTTTACAATATATCCAATAATAAAAAATAACTTTTAATATTGGAAGAGTTATATGTAATTTGACAAGATTTTAAGTAGTCAATTGACTCTATATTTAATTATTATATCATTTGCATATACCTATTTGTAAACTATCAAAATTGTACATAACTCTTTAAAAACTTAAAAATTACATATAACTCATTTGATATCTATTATTAATGTAAAAAAGCCATTGCCATCCTCGTTAATGTCAAATCATGTGCTAAAATTTAATTAGTGTTATGAAAAGATTAAAATACATTTGATATAACATACAAACATATATACAACGTCAACTTGAACAACTTTAAGGGCTAGAGTACTTTATCGACCTCAAAAATTAAAATAGAATTTTCGTCCAATACTATCTACAATCATGGCGATATCAATCCCAATTTAGAGTTTGATTATCTCATTGTTATTTTCAATAGTGATATTGTAGTTATTATTATCGTTGTCATTGATAGTAAAAATATTGATGATAATAATTTAAAGGCGAGAAAGGAGTAGAAGATGAGAAAAGTATGAAAAAAAAGAGAAAAATTTGGTTGTCAATAGAGAGATTTTTAAAGATGAAGGCGAAGGAGGAGAAGAATAAAAGATGATGAAGTTATCAATTTTGAAAAGTGTTGGGACGAAGAGGGTGAAGAGGAGGCAGACAAAGGGGGAGCATGTGCAAAGAGGGTGGAAAGAAAGAGGGCAATAAAATTAGAGGATAAAGGGGCCAGCGCAACAGTAGTGGCGGAGGTCGATACATTGGATATAATGTCAGCGGTTAGGAGGAGAGCAACTTTGACATACATCATTAAAAAAAATATTCTCACAAATTCTTTTCTTGACTCAAATTAAAGAAGATTTTATAATTTAATCTAAAGATATTATATATAATTTAAAAATCTTTAAATAATTATACGTAATTCCGATTATTTACAAGGAGGAATGCAACCACGGTAAATAATCTTGAGAATGGTCCAAGGACGGCCATTTAGAGTCTAACATTTATGAATCATTAATGAATCATCAATGTCAAAAGATGGATTGACAATAATTGATTCCCTGATTGAAACATGATTGTGCTGGATGATAAGGGTTTGAGGAAAATTATTTTCCCTAATATTTCCAAATCATTTTGACGACAAAAAAAATCATAATCGTCATATATGTATCAACTTTATTAATCAATATTATTGGTTCCTTGATTAAAAACAAAGCAAGCTTTGGGTTCTCAAAGTGAGGATTAATTGGAGAATACCTACAAAATACTTTCTTAATCAGGTGAATTATTTTGCTCAAAAAAAAAAAAAAAGCAGCAACATGTGAGCCAGCCAAATAATTCTTGGACTTAAATAATTTAAATCCCTAAATTCCTCCGGTTAAGGTTCGTTCAATGCATACGCCTGCGTTGTACACGTACACATTTTCCATTGTAAAAGAGGAAGGGCTTTTGCATAAACGCCCCTTTCAAATCTTGAATTACGCATTGTATCCAACATTTTTATTATAATTAATTTAAATTAATTTGTATTAAGAGAAAAAGAAAAAGACCAAATGAAGGGCGCCTGTCCCCATCCTATCCGCAACTCGTCATCCTCGTCCAATTCGTCAAACCTGATTTTCTTTAAAGGATCTGTTTAGATGAATATTAAATTTAAAATTAAAAAATTAGTCAATTTTATTAATTTCGAGGAATTGAAGAAATTATTGGAGTTGTTCAATTTTGGTATTTGGATGAATTTTTTTAAATAAAATTAAAAATTAATTAATTCGCTTAATTAAAAAATACGTTAAATTTAATATTAAATTCGATACAAAATACAAAAAAATAAATATAATTATAATTTATAAACACAAAATAAATATTATTTTTTAAAAAATTAATACTTTATTTATAAGTAAATAGAATAATATAATATATTAATATTAGAAAATACTAAGTTAATTAAAAAATTAATACAAATTTAAAAATGACCCAAAAATAAAGAATTCTATAATTATAATACAATTAATTTAGGATTTATTTAATGTATTTTTTCTTATTAAATAATTTAATAAACATAGAAATATAATTTATTTTTAAAAAAATTAATATAATTAATAAAATAGCCCATAAATGAATTATATAAATATAATAAAATTAATTCAAGTTATTTATTATATTTTAGCTAATAAGTTAAATAATATGATGAACTTAAAAATATAATTTTTTTAAAAAATTATTTAGTTAAATTAATACTTTAAAATTAAAACAAGTAAATTAATTTAAATATAAAATTTTTTAAAAAATAGCCTAAATGTTATTTAAATCTATCATTTAATTTGTGGACTCTACCACAATTCTGAGGAATGGAATGAATTTCTCTCAAAATTTTCGGAATTCAAAATTGGAATTGAAAAAAGGTAAAAATTGTCCAATACCCTCCATTTCGAATTTTGAAATCAAATCAAACAGAGACATTAAGGAATTAGACTTTTTATTCTTCCAATTTCCTCAATTTTAGGGTTTTAGAATCCATCTAAATAAACCCTTATCCTTCTTTTTAGTCGGGACTAGGTAGAAGTTGACGTGGTCATCATTCTGAACACGTTTTTGGATTATAATAAATAAGTATCTTAAACTCTTGATATTAAGTATTTACATAACAAATTTCACAATAAATCATATCCTATCTTTAGAACTCCCTGTATTCACAATACTAAAATGTCTAGAGTATATTTACTTCATAAAACTCAAAAATTTTGAAAATTTTAATGTTTTGAATTTTTAAAATTTTAAAATTTTAAAATTAAAAATTCTTATAATATGTTTGTTTTATAAGATGTGTAAATTCAAATTTTCAAAATTTTATATTTATTTTTTAAAATTTATAAATTTTATATTTTGCTTAATAATAAAGTTCAACACAGTAATTTTACATACTAAATTTTAAAGTTTAAAATTTTGAAGTTCAATTAATTGTTGAGAATTAATAAATCCTACCATTGCTAAAATTTAAAAATTTTAAAATTTTATATAATAAATACTGAATTTTATAATTATCAAATTTTAAAAATTTAAAAATTTCATAAAATAAATAGGTCCCTACGAGACTTATATGAAACAGACAAAGTAAATGGAGCAAACAAATTCTGGGTCGGGCCTATACGGGCCGAAACCGGCCCGCTAGCGAGAAACCTTTCTTCCCTCGCTATATATGGCCAGCAAGGACGGGGGCAAGCTTCTTATCATTATAATAAATCACTTTTTTTATAATCATTTTTGTAGTCGCTCGCCGGGGTCTACGATGAGCTGCGCCTCCTCCTCCTCCTCCTCCTTCCTCAACCTCTCCAGCTCGTCGGAGCTCCGGCGATTCAAGAGGTCCAGCCATCCTCCTCTGTTCCTCTGCTGCAGCCACCGCCGCCCGGAGAAGATCCCTGCAGCCTCGTCTTCCGCCGCCGCGGCCGGAGGCGGCGGCGATCTCCCGCGGTCTATTCTCCACGAATCTCTCGTGGCTTCCGGCGTTGACACCACCAACGCTCGGGTTCGACTCTGCTTCTTCTCCCTCATAGCTTTAAAAGGAGGTTTTTGCATATTAGGACCTGAATAAATGGATTATTGCATTGTTCATATGCGGTGAATTAACGTAATAAAATGTTTTACAAATGGATTTTATAATTTTTTGCCAAATTTCGTGTGATAACATAGGTTGAAAAATCCAGATTTATGGCTATGACTTTTATCTATAATCGATAATTTCTTTTGTTTTTTAAGTGATGTAACTAACTAATTTTTGGTTTTTAAGAGGATTAAAATACATTTTCCATACTAGAGTAAATCAATATTGCATGTATTTATTTACAAAACAATCCATTTATCTGAAAGGAGATACTTCGGTATAAATATTTTGAAGGCAAGGGTGTTAACAATAAATATTCATTTGTCCCCGGCAGACGGCCAGGGCGGGATTCTGCGAGCAGATCGGGAGGTTGACCGCGATCTCCGGGGAGACGAGCATCGCGATAAGCAAAGGGGCGGACCTGGCACGAGCGGCGCTACAGATAGCAGCGGAAGACGACGCGCTGGTGTCGCGCTCGTCGGTGCCGCTCCCTGTCGAGGCCTTCATCGAGCGCCTCGACGACCTCTCCATGGGCTTCTGCCCGCTCTACATGCCCCCTTCTCATTCCCCGCCTGAGA
Organism: Trichopus zeylanicus subsp. travancoricus; assembly: GCA_005019695.1. Lineage (NCBI taxonomy): Eukaryota > Viridiplantae > Streptophyta > Magnoliopsida > Dioscoreales > Dioscoreaceae > Trichopus > Trichopus zeylanicus. The sequence continues at coordinate 346,504 of RXID01015161.1, forward strand.
TCTTCCTTGCCAACCTCGAGCGGTACTTCTACGTCCACAAGGTATTCGATCAATTGTCCTTCGTTTCTCTTATGGGTTGGTTTGAGAGTGAATTGTATGTGGTTTGAGTTTTTGTCAGCTAATTGTCAACTTTTGTTGTCTTCCTTCCCAACCTCGATCGATATTTTGTGTCCACTAGGTGTTTGACCCCGTTCCCTTTTTTCTCTAGCAACATTTTTAGGTTGTTTTTTCGAGGTCTAGTGGTCAATTGTTTGAATTGTTTCCGATTTGATGTGGGAAGGTCCGAGAAAGGTTGAAATTTGGTCAAACTCTTTGTTGGAAATTGAACGTCTTTCTATGTGGTTCTGATGTCTCCAACTAGCAATAGTTTGTGTATTGCTTTCATTCTCTAGTCTCAACTAACAATTTTGAATATTTTCAAAATATGGTATGGCAATGAATAAGGAAATTTTATATGGCTTTAGATGCACTACTTCTCAGCCAAGGTTTGAGAAGGTGTAAGAATGTGGAATTTTGGTCAAGCACTCTTTTGGAAATAAAACATTTTTTAGTTCTAAATATGTCTAAATCTAATGCATGTGAGATATACCTTTGTTTGTGGATCACTCTTTTTGCACTGATACTTTCGACATTTTCATTGCAAGCAATAAATTAGGAATCTTTTGCTAGTTAAATGATCGGATGGAAGCTATTTGTTAGTTTGTGGATTGGTGCTTCACTATTGGCATTTCTATTATGATGACCATGGAGATTCTTATTTTGGTTTCATCAATTTCAGGGTTTTCAGAGAACAGCTCTCATTTCAGATTCAAGATCTTTATATCTGCACTCGGTATTTCCCCTTTTCCTATATCTGGTTTTACTTGAAGTTTTTTGGGGTTCAATTTCTCATTTCGTTTTTCTCTTGCACTTCGAGCAGGTCTTGACTTGTCGTTCAGGATCTGCAGTTATGCTGTCACTTGTTTATTCGGAGATGTTGAAAATGCTACGTGTTTGCGGTTTTCTTGATTTTGATGCTGAAATTTACTTTCCCCATGATCTCATTGGTCTTCCTAGAGGTTACCTGAAACAGAAAAGTAAATTGTCTGATGAACCTCATATTATGACAGCCAAGTCACTCCTAGTGGAGGTAAGTGGATAAACATTATGTTATCACATGATTGCTCCTCTCATTCCAAATGCACAAACAACACACTCCATAGTAGTTTTGCTCATTCATCTTTTGCTGAGATTTTTCTTAAATTGCACATTGGACACTTGAAGAAATCAGAAATAACAGATTGAACTTAGGAGAGAGTCATCATATCATTCAAACACACAATACCTGTTTTAGGCATTAAAATATTCTTATAAGTTACTATAAGTTTTTATGAGTAAAAATCTGCTTATCTCTTTTTCTGTGAAAGGTGAGGGTGATGTCTTAATGTTTCGTTTGCAACTTCTGCATAAGATGCATATGCATCAAATAAAATGTGCAGAATGAAGTTTATTCTGAATGCTGATTAAGAAATTATTTCCTCATTTATAATATAATGGTATCAGCCAAAACCAGGGGGTCTGCAACTCTATTATTTCTGCAAGGTGCTTGTCCGTTTGCTAAATCATGTTTCTTAACTTATCTGTTGTCATACAAGCAGATGTTGAGGAATCTTAAAGATGCGTTCTGGCCATTCCAATATGACAAATCTAATAGTTTATTTCTGAGAGCGGCTTGTGCTGCAACCCATATTAGTCGACCAAGTTTCGTTAGAGAAGTAAATTCTAATCTACATAGCAATGTGAGGTAAGTCTGATGATTCTAAATTTCTGCCCAGTTAGTTACTGTGTTGTTTATTATTGTATAATTTATTCAAGTCTAATTGTTCCTTATCTTTGTAGTAATATTGGGATCCCCAGTGGTAAGGTTGCTCAACACAGGATAAGGTTTGGGGATTGGAGTAGCATGCGTTTTGGTAATATGCAACGTGCGCTAGCAGGTAAATTTGTTTCATGTTGTTGATGTCTTTCGATGCTACTGTCAATTTTACTTTCTAATATTTAGCACATATACCTTTTTGACAGTGTTGCTCCTTGCTTTGAGAAATAGGTAACCTAATGAGTGACAGAGTTGGTGCAAAATTTTTGAGATAATAAATTTCACTGAAGTATTACTTTCATTTTAATGAATTTCTTTATCATGGGATTAAATGGATTTAGTATGCATCTTTTAGTTTTGTCCAATGGAAGTGATATAACAATGTGTTGGTTACTTTAATAATTGCTTCATTAAGGACTGTCTAATGTGGTTCTTGTAGTCTGTCTAATGATATTTTGCATTTGCAAGCTACCATGCTAGGACTTTTTTGATATATTTTTAACACATTGAAGTCATTCACTTGATGACTGCCTCCTAAAGTTACTCTATCATTTAGTTATATAATATTGTATTTTGAAATATTTTTAAATTTAAACCTCTGACCTTCAGAAGTGCCTAAGCCTTTTCCTCTGATATTTTATTTTTTAACATTAGGAAATGGATAGCAACTCATAGCTGATCTTTTGATACAGTTTTTCTTTATGACTTATGCTATTTCCTCTGTGATTTTAACAGCATGTGAGCGACTTATTCTCCTGAACACTGACAGCTATGAACTAAGAGATTATGCAGTGCTGCTCTACCACTGTGGGCATTATGAAGAATGTTTGCATTTCTTGAAATTGTACAAGAATATCAAGGTGAGATTTTGGTTTTCTCTTGTAGTCGCCTTAATAGGGGTTTTTAATTAACAATCCCCTGAGAAAAGCCTACCTGAAAGTAAAATCTTGGGCTTGAAGTACTGACATTTTAGAGTTATTTTACAGGCCACTATGGTACTTGACTAACAGTATTTATCTTTTGAAGAGCAACAACCTAGATCATTTCCTTGTCAATCTTTCTTTTATCAAGATGAAGGGGATACAAACATGATATCCAAAAATCCAAACTAGTTAATGATACATATTTATTTAGATTCTAACTTCTTTCTTTTTTGGAGATACCTATTTTCATGTACTTGCACATTGTGCATTCTCAATAGGGTAAAAACATGTTTCCAGATATGCAGCACAGCATGAGCACAATGTAAATGACCAGAAGATGTAAATTTTACCAAGAAATTTTATTAGTGCTAAATTTAAATATGAAAAGGTCACAAAGTTTTCTGTCATTAGGATTTTCTTTGGTAGTTTATCTGTAGAAATCTAACCTATAGACCAATTGAGCTCAAATAACAAGGGTTGATCATGTGCAGGAGTCTGACTCCAATCCAGGAGACAATGTAGAGGAAGATGCGGTGGAGAATTTAATGGCTCGCGTGATTCTCATTTTAGGGGAGGAAGGCTGGAGCACGCAAAGTGCCAGCAGAACTTGTTGGAGCGATGATTCTGAACAATGGTAGTTTAAAATCATGATCTCCAAAATTTGGTTCAAAGCAAAGGCAGCTTGTTTGCAGATAGGAGCATCATCGTTCCCGGCGTGATCCAGAAAATGCTCGACAAAGCTAAGAGAGATCTCATGGGGCAACACAAACTATACAACTCAATACATATTGTGTGTAAATAAATGCAACCAGATGGCTGTAAATGTTGTGCCAAATATCAATTTTAAAAAAGAAGTACACGGAGGAAATAATTATCTGTATTTTTTTTCAAATTACCACACAATTAAGGGATTGTTTTGTGTAAATGAGAAACTGCTGATTTGTATGATAAACCTCGGTGAATAGCTGCTCGACAGGTTTCAAATTATCACACAAACTGCTGATCGTTTTGCGTTCATGAACCTCGGTGAATAGCTGCTCAACAGGTTTCAAATTCATTATTGCACAAACCAGTTACATCTTTATTTTGTAACACAATCGATAAGTGAACCGAATACAAGCTCCACAGGTTTCCAATCCATTATGAAATTTTGTAGCCACGGTGGGCTATCAGACACCAAACAAAATAACACGGGAAATTCAAGAATTGTTCCGAAGCCTGAGAGTGAAGGCCTGCAAGGACAAGAGAAGGTTCTTCATTTGCTCCTTAACCTCTGGGTCGATCAAGTTACCTTCGACGTCGAACTTCTGTGGAGGCTGGAAAGCCCGGACGTAGATTTCCGGCTTGTTGATGAAGTGCAAGTCGACGAAAACTCCGACCTGGCGCAGATGGTACTGCGACCGCCCGCCCCCGAAGCTTCCTCCTGCACTCATCACAGCAGCTGCCTTGTCTGCCCAAACGTTCGGGTGCCTGGATGCCCAGTCTACAGCATTCTTCAGAGGGCCTGGTGTTGACAGACGATACAATTCAGTAAAAACAATTGAGACTTCAAATGTTAGCTAAGAGCAAAATTAAAATCAAACAAGCGTCGAAGACTACTGGCGATGGAGTAGTTATACTCCGGCGAGGCGAAGAGGAAGCAGTCAGCCTCGAGCACCTTGCGGCGGAAGGCCTCCACAACGGGCGGGTAGGTGCCGTCGACCTCCAAGTCAGTGTTCATCAAGGGCAAGCCGCTGATATCCAAGTACTCCATCTGCATCCCTTCAATGGACTCCTCGCAGAGCTGCATGGCTGTAACATAAATCCAACCAAACCCTCTTCATCATCATAAGCCAAATCCTTGGAAAAAAAAAGAAGAAGATGGAAGGAGAAGCGACCGTAGCGGACGAGCCCGCGGTTGAAGGAGGCCTTGCGGAGGGAGCCGCAGATGGCAACCACCTTGATGATGGGCTTGGCTGCTGCGGCGGTGGACATGGCGAGATTTGCTTTTTTGCTTGAGTGCTGTGATGGCCGGAAGGTGTGGGATATTTGTAGAGGAGGAAGACGGTGATGGCAGAATTAACGGCGAAAGTATTGACCCATAAATCTGGGTTTGGAAGTAATTGTCAGAGAAGACGGTGGAGTGGGAGGACAATCTGGTTTTGGCTCTGGTTTCGGCTTAGAGACAATTGAATTGTTCCGGCGGCTGACGGCAGTAGAAACGAGAAAATAAGTTAATCATTTTTAGAAGAAATTATAAAATTATTGTGTTAACAGTTTCAGACACATTATTTTACATATTTGATAATTATGTGGACAATCAATCAATTTGCTGTCTCCACCATCTCGAACTTTCTTTATCTGCTTTGGCTGCTTCAATGGCCGCCATGATGTGTGGCTGTCCTCAGCCTGATCAAAGCTTTTGTTTTCTTTTCGGGCAAAGACTGATCAAAGCATTGATGCAATGAATTCGAATTGGAAATTGGAGCAAATCTCTTAAATTAAAGAAAGCATGTTGATGGCAACCACTTTGGAAGGTAAATGCTCAAATTCTTGTTTATTCTTGGTACCACTAGCCTCACTTTTTGGATTCTGAATCCAATTGCACAAACACTTTTGTATTGCTTCGTATTGGAACCAAATCCAAACAACTTGATTCTTGGAAAAAACAGAGAAGTCTAGAGGTTCTCCTGCTCTTTGATTTCAGTTCAAGAAGTCCTCAGATGTGAAATCACTGGGTGAAAAGCCAGAGAACTTTTGCCTCCACGTCGTCCGCCCACGCGCACATTCTTCGTTCTTCTGCTCTCCTTCAATTTCTAGGAGATGTGTACAGCCATTTTTCAGCGCAGATGCAAAAGAAGAAAGGCCATCTGATTATGCAGTGAGGCGGTCATCAGGGACGCATATGGCTTGCACCGTCTGAAAGCTTGCAGTCTCTTTTGTACTCTGTTGTGACGCTTGACATCTCGTGGTTCTCCGAGAACTTTCTCAGGAATAGACTGCATGATACAGAAAGCTATGCTTTCAGATGGTTTCTTTACAAAATTTAAGCGAAAAAAACTGTGAACTTGAAGCAATTGTTTACCTGCATCATCCACCTTGCATAGCGAATGTTGTTGACGTAGTTGTTCACATCCAAATCACTGTACTTTGGCTAGAAAGAAACATGGGGATTGTTCATTCTTGAGGAAGAACATTTTGTTTTCAGTACAAGCATTTCGAGTTATCAAAGTAGTTAACTTTACCATTTGGTTGGCGTAATTTGCTGTCCATTATCATCTACCTGAGAAACCTACAACGAGTTGAAGTGTCTTCCTCAATTGCCAGCCTACGATGAAGAGTGGTGAAATCTCATCTATAACCTCATGCGCTACCTTGGCAAGGCGCCTTGTGTTGAGGCTCACCATCACCAAACGCTGCACATTCTCAGAGTCTTGAAGTATAGAACTATTCACTCCTCACCGAATCATCCAATCTCTCTGCCTTGCGCCGCCTAAAATTTCGACAAATTTTGCTGGTTCAGGTAGTACTACAAAGGAGAAGCACAAGATGTTGAGCTCACCAAGAGGGATACTGATCCACTTGAACATGTATTCGTCCCAAAACAGAGATGAGATTGCTCTTCGTCATGGCCTCTGACAACCCAAATCCAATCGCTCGCACATGGTTCCCTGCGATTTCCTATCCAACGAGACAAAAATGCATAAGCGAATTTACAACCATTTGATTTAGAAATGTGGGCTAATCTCTGGATTTTGGATGAGTTCGAAATGAAAACAAGATAGTTTATTACTTGAAGAAGATGGAGGATCGTCTCCGGGTCGCAGTCCTGTTGGGCGAGACTTCATAGCATCTATGATCATCTGTTGCACTGGATCTAATGGAAGTCCTGCTTGGCTTGCTCCTTTGCTTCCAGCTTTTCATGGCGGAGCAGCAGTCGATCGAATGGCATTGGTGGGAGAAAGAGAGGGACGAAGCCCCTGAGTCGAGGCTTGAGGACTGTTTGGATCAATTCGAAACCGTCCGAATCGGGAGAATCGGAACAATTGAGAATTTTTTTTTTCAATTCGGGTTACAATAATATTATTTAAAATCGGAGAATTTATATTTTCAATAATTGTAATAGTGATATTTTTTTAAAAAAAAAAAGTGAAATTCACAATTTCGGTTCCGAATTGGATGGGCCTATATTTATTTGGGTAAATTAATAGAAAATTTCTATATTTTTTTAATTCAAATATTAATAATATTTTTTAATAAAACTAAATTTTTTTATTTAAAATCATATGAATTTTTTTTTCTCAACTCATTATTTTTTACATATATTTAAATATTAATACTTATATATTATCAATTTTAAATTTAATATATTTTATTTATGAATAAATATTTAAAAAATTTTTTTTAGCGTATATATTTTTTAATATTTATATATATTTAATTACCAAAATATATATTTATTTTTATTTTTTTTTTTTTTTTTAATCTAAATTAAATAAAATAAAAACATTTATTTTATTTATTTGAAAATAATTGATTTTTATTTCTAATCCAAAACCGAAATTTATGAAATTGACAGAATTAATAATTTTTTAATTTTATTTCAAAATATATCTAAACATCGAAATTATTAATTCGTTTAATTCTTTTAATTTTTTGTAATCAATCGAATTAATAATTTTCTTAATTTCAAATAAGAATTGATCCAAACCGCCCCTTTGGTATCTCATGTCTTGCAGATAGGGAAACTAGCAGTCACGTGAAGGATATGTAGCGTTGCAACAAACACGAGGTGCGTCTCAATTGACAAAGTTCGTATCCAAGGAAAATGCGAGAAGCAGGGGGTTTTCTGCAAAAATCACAAAGGAAGGGTGTTTTTTGACATTTCTTTAGAATGAAAAAGCAAAAGGGATTATTCTGCAATTATGCGTAAAATGATATGCTTATTGATCGAGTAATTTATTTTCAAGTAGTGGAATCATCATGCTAACGCGAGAAATTCCGATCGATCGGTAAAAGATTACGGGTTCGGCCGTTCAAGTGCTTAGTCCTTTCTCAATTATGAGTGCTTGAGTCTTCATGCTAACAACAAATTAACTACTAATAACATATGGATATATATGATCATGGCCATTGTCGATTGTCGATTGTGTATATATATTTTTTATTTTTTATAAAACTAATATTATTTATTTTACACTGTTATTAAATTAAATTATTATTTAAAAAAATAAATAATTTTTTAAAATTTTAAATTATTAAAATATTAATTTTAATAAAAAAATATTAATTTATAAAAATGATTTTTTATTGTAAACCAAACGGTGTGTATAAAAAACATATATTTAAATACTTTAATTACAAATTACGAATATATCATTATATAACCCTAAAGTCTTTATATATCTGCGAATGTACTCTGAATGGACGCTACGTGGCGCAAATCCAATCTCTTGAAGACAAAAGGCGACAAATTTGAAATTTTCCAGCTGGATGGGATTCACGTGGCATCATCTCCACGAAGTTATTTACTTATTATTGATCTGACGGATGGCACAATAAATGGAACGATCTCGACTCCAAATAATTACCTATAATCTTCTGTATTTAATTTTAATTATTTATAATTCTCTTAATTTCTGAAATTATCGGTATTTTTTTTCTCAAAATATTTACGTATATCCCGAATTATTATTTAATCAAAATTTTTCTATATAATTCCGATTTTACCCTCGATTATTTTTATAATTAGACCTCTAAAAACTTATTTTTTATTATTTAATCTTCCGAAATTCGGTTTTTTTTAAATAACACTCCGAAATTATTTCGATTTACAAAAAATTTCTCAAAATTTGGATTTTTTCAAATAACACCCTGAAATTATTCTGATTTATAGAAAAGTCTCCGAAATTATTGCGACGGCAGCGAGGGTAGCAGCGGGCGGGCGGCAACGCCGGAGGCCAGCGGCGGGAGCGGAGGCCAAGGCCGACTCGCCGGTGTGCCGGCACGCGGGCACAGAAAGCCTCGGCCTCGACCGTCCACGCCCACGTGCCGATGCGCTAGCGTGCCGGTCTCCGGCGTCGCCGCCCACCCGCCACCACCCTCGCCGCCGTCGCAATAATTTTGGAAACTTTTCTATAAATTAGAATAATTTCAGAGTGTTATTTGAAAACATCCGAATTTCGGGGACTTTTCTGTAAATCGAAATAATTTTAGAGTATTATTTACAAAAAACCGAATTTAAAGGTGTTAAATAATAAAAAAAATAAGTTTTTAGGGGTTTAATTGTAAAAAAAACCGATGATAAAATCGAAATTTTTGAAAAAATTTTGATTAAATAACAATCAGGAGGGTGTACGTAAATATTTTGAGAAAGATGGAGGTGTAGGTAATTCCGAAAATTACAGAGAATTATAGATAATTAAAACTAATTATATAAAATTATAGATAATTATTCTTAAATTTTAATGATTTAACGTGGTTAGATAAGACAGTTGCATATTACACAATCACGACTGCAAGAAACTATTAGCAATTTCGTACTTGAACCAGGCGAACTTGGGTTACAAGAGTTGGGAGGGTATCGATGAGCGACCAAACCACAAATCCAATTTCGGCCCCAGCCAAACCAATGAATTGGTTCAACCCCCAACTCACACCATCAAACCCAGCACACGGAGCTCTACTCGCAAAGCCTCTCGTACTGGGTATTGTACAATAAGTCTCACATATAAAATTCTAGATAGTGAGCCTCTACGCTGAATCGGACCCTATCGACCCTAAATCACACCTCATGTCACTCCGGAGGGAACATTCAGCCCAAGTTTAAAGTAGAATAACACCAGAGTTATCAAACTCCCCCGTTATCTCCTAGTTTTAATAAAAAAAAAAAGTGATATGCTCTGCTTTCTACTTGAGGAGTCTTTTAGTTAGGGGTCAAGTTCAGAATCATCTCCGATTGACCGAACTACTATTTAAATACTAAAAATTTGATCAAATTAATATTATTTAATTAAATTAAATTATAATTAGGAAATGACTAAAAAGCCCTCTGTATTTCGAACTGACCGCGCGAACTCGTCGCCGGAGTTGGCCCAACGAGTTCGCCGCTGGAGCTGCTCGTGTGAACTCGCCCGGCCAACTCCCCCGGCAAGCTGGCTGCCTGAGCTCGCCCGGCACGCTATATCTTACTGGAGACGACGAAGTCGATGGCGAGAACGAAAATGTAATTAAAGGAAAAGTTGAGGGTAAAATGGTGCAGAAAAAATTTGAACCACTCGCTACTTAAATCAGTAACCAAATAAGATTTATTTGACCGTATTATCTTTTTACACTTTTCCCCTTCTTTTAACTTTGACCTTGAACTTGACCCCCAACCAAACAACCCCATAAAGTTTTGAATTTTAGTTTTGTGATTAGTTTCAATATCACCGAAGTCCATATATTTTGGTCATTTTAACTTCGTTTCTATTTGTTTTAGTTTCGGTCAAATAATTTAAAATTTTCTTTCACTAAAATTTAATTTTGAATTTGAAAACATTACAATTTTTTTAAAAAATCAATATATATATATATATATATTATTTATTAAAAAAATTTTAGGCAAAAAAAAGCTAAAAAATGAAAAAAAAAAAAATATGGAGAAACTAGGATAAAAAAAAAATTTTTTAAAAAAAATTGAAATGGAAAGCACAAGTCAAAACATTTCAACCTAAATTCAAAACTTTGCCATCCACTACTAGACAAAATGTAATTTTCATCTCCAAATTTCCTTCTATGGCCTTAATTAAACCAAACCCGTGGCATGTGGTCAAGTGAATCTCACTTTAAGGCAAGATTAACCAGCTCCCCTCGTGGTGTCCCTTAATTTTAAGAAGAAGAGTGATGCTCCACCTCCTAATACAGACTCAATGGACCAACTTTTTATGCTCTCGGTTTAACCAAACCCGAGAAATGTAGTCAAGTGAATCTCACCCTACGTTAAGGTTAACTAGCTCTATAAATAGCACGCCGGTGTAGATAGGTATGAAACCCTAATGTCTTTATTTCTAAAAAAGCTCTTCCATACATATCTTCGCTCCATGATATTATTCAAGTATTTAAGGGATCATTGCCAAAGAGTTTCCATAATTCTTCTCATAGTATTCTTGTGTTGTACGGAAGAGGCGATATTTAGATATCATTTGATTTGAGATTTTAATCAGGATCAATATTTTTCAAAATTATGTTTTTTATCTTATAAAATTAATATTACTTATTTTACATTATTATTAAATTAAAATTATTATAAAAATTAAATAATTTTTCGAATTTTAAATTAGTATAAGATTAATTTTAATATAAAAAAATTAGTTTATAAAAATATTTTACTAATTTGATCTTGATTCTAATCTTAATCCTTATGCTCTAACATTGATTATCTTCGTCACATATTGGGAAACGGTATTTAGCTCAAAAACCCCAAAAATGGATGCATACCAACCAAATTGTTAGATGACATGCCAATTAGACTAATGATTAGCATATTGTCTCTTGCATGAAATTCAACATTCAGAATGATGCGACAGTAAACAACCGGCTTATTTGCGGATCCAACTGCAGATTCAGATGTCCCATCTCTATCACTGACAAAATTCCACCTCCAACGCCTCAAATTTGGTCAAGTGTTGCTTGATTTAAATGTCTTTTCCATTGCAGACAATCTTCCCCACAATCAAATGTGAATAATTTGCCTGTCCCCCCCACTGCTGGTAGCAATTATAGCAATACGAGACCCCACTCTCCTCTAAAGAATAATCCAGTTACAGTCATCGTCTCCCGGTCTATTTTCGTTTGCAGAAACAGCGATTTTGTGTCAACTGTGACAAAAATGAGAATTTTATGCTTCAATTTAGAGACAAAAATTGAACTAATTGAGCACTGGAAAGAAAAATCCAGTCATACTCCTCGTCTCCCAATCTGTTTTTGTAGGTAGAAACAACTACTTTGCGCCAAGTGAGTGCGATAGAAATGCAGATTTTATGATTGATTTTCGAGAGGATCACTCAGAGACCAAGGATTTGCTCGTAACACATGTGATCGCTCAAGCACTGAGAACTCATCAAACTCATGGAGATAAAACAAATTTTGATTACAGAAAGAATGGTATCTGTTACATTTTCCTCTTGACTCGGATTGCGCCCTTCTTCTTTGCCACATGTTCTGCGTATACTTACAATGTCGATTGCATGAATCCATCTACAGTAACAAAAATTTTTGTTATCTACTTGAATCTAAGGACAAACCCAGCAAAATCTATACGAATCATCGAAAGAGAAGCAACTCATGTGAGTCGAGACGAGCTCTTCGCCATGGCCATTGGTATCAGATACACATATTGTTAGGTCTCTTCTAAGAAGACATTGCATACAAAGTCGCGAAATCGCTTTGCATACTGCTTCGGGTCCACAGCTGATATCGATGTTGGGTCATACTGGATTGATTTGTACGCGTGCTCAAGCTTTTTGCTGATGTCGTAGTCTTGCAGGATGTCAATGATGCCGAAGAACAAGATTACGTCGTAGAACTCCCCTGTCGGTTCGCCAATCAGCTCCGTTTCGCTTTTTCTTACTGTCTTTTCGACCATCGCCGGCATGTTGATGCCTAGTCTTATTGCAGACCACCTACAACAGAACCCCAATATTGAAACAACCATGGGGAATGCTGAAACTGATGTACATAGATATAAGCAGAATCCTGAAATGGTACCTGGATGGATCGCAAAGAAACTGATCCATGTCTACTCTCGAAAGCCGAGGAGTTGCTTCTTTGTTGTTCTCCGGCTCGTCGTGAACTTCAGCTTATGAAACATGTACTTTGTCAGCTGAAAATTGAAGGGGCGAGGCAGAATAAAAGTTCAGAAATTCAAGCTTTTACCTTCAACCACAGGCATCTCTTTTGGCAATGACATGTCTCTGAAGTGAAGACCAACCAAAAGACTGTAATCCATGATTCTCTCTTGCTCAAGAAATTCACAATCTCTGTCTACTTGCCTGAAATTTAAAAGCACAATAATACATGTAAATCGAAAAGCTCCACTGATGTATATGATAAGATGAACATGTAGTTTACCTGATGAACTCTTGGTACCAGGCTCTTTGCAATCTGAAAATGTAATTGAGGTCAAGGTCTTTCAATGTAGTGTTAGAATCGATTTCAGACTCTGGCTTATCGGTCGTGCGACCATGGGAAGATCCCTTGAGATCAAAACGCCGTTGAATTGGGTATTCAGTGCAGAACAGATTCCCCATTATGACGAATCGGACCTAATTGATCCATCAGAAAACTATTGGTCTCAGGAATCAATGAGTGGTGCTTCTGAAGTTCAATAATTTGATCATAAGTTCTGACCTTCCTCTGTGTGGCTCCTGTCAGTTTTACACAATGCAGTCCGAAGAACTTGGTCACCAGAGTGTTCTCGAATGCCCGAACATGATTGTAATAGGCTGGAAGCATTCTCAAAAGCACCTTAACAATGGACATTGGATGCAATTAACAAGGAAAAAATGATTCTTAAAATGAATTCACAGGATAACAGAGACTAACTTTAACTTCAGATTTCTTCATGGTCTTTATCATGTATTTATCGTCGTTCGTCAGGTAAAAGAAGCTCCCACTTTTACCAGGAGATGAAAGCTCCCTCAGAGCATCATTTCCACAGATGGACAGCATGTAATCCCCGGCGTCGACCTTGAATAGTCGCCTGAGAGTTCTGAAAACCAAATAATACAATACGAGTATCGATCAATTTCTCAATACAAATGCTCTTGAATTGAGGAGATATGAGTGCAATCTGATGACCTGAACACTACTGGGCAGTAGTCCTTCCATTTGAACTCTGAAGAGTTGTGAGGAGGAGTGTGCTTCGATCCTTCAGGTGGGAATTTTGTCCAGATTTTTTCTTTGGGATCGAATGCTGATGCCTTGAGATCAAATGACATGTTTGGTGATGGCTGCTTCCCTACTGCATGCCTGTTAGCAGACAAAATCAATCCAATCCTCCGCGGATTCATGAACTTCAAAATTGTTTATTTGAAAAATGATTACCTTATTCCAAGCTGCAGATTGAGCATGAGCTCATAGTTCTTGTGCCCTTTGGAAATGGCTTCCCCTTGCTTCTTCACCTCCTTCAAGTTCAGCTGTGGCGGGCTCCGGTCCGCTGAGACCGCCTTCCCCTCTGCTTCATCCAGCCGCAGCCCGCTGCTCACTGGCAGCTCCTCTATGCTATCTGCAGCGCTTCCGTCGCCGACATCGCTCGCCCCGTCCCCCTCCGACTCCCAATCCGACATCCGGCTGAAGCTGCCGTCCCCGCCGCTCCCGCATAATCCAATGCTCGTGTTCGCCCGGCCATCCATCCGTCTCGGTGGAGTGGCAGTGCCAGCTGCATCCACTGACGCCCGCCTACTCGGCCGCCTGCTTGACTCCGACGCCTTCAGAGACCGCCATACCGCCTGCTTCTGCAGGAAGTCGGCCTCCATGCCGGACCAGTTCAGCGCCTTCTGCGACGGCAGTATCGACACCGACTCCCCTTCATAGACCATGCAGTCGCCGAGCCCTGCGGCGAACGCCTCCTGCGGGTCCCTCGCCGTCGGGGTCGTCGCCGCCGAGGACGGGTAGTACACCCCCTTCTGCTGCTGCTGTCCACTGTTGGCGTCCTTGCTCCAGACGCCGACGTAGACACTCCCGTCGGCCCAGCGGAAGTTGCCGCTGCCCTTCGGGAGGCCGTCCTCCCAGCCGCCTTCGTACCGGTTGCCGTTGGACCATGTAAGCGTCCCACGTCCATGAATCACGCTGGCGCGCCACTGCCCGACGTACTCGTTGCCATTGCGCCAAATGTACCGGCCCTGCCCGTCCTGCACGCCGGCGCGCCACTCTCCGTCGTAGTAGTCGCCATTCGAATAAGACTTGTTGCCATTGCCATGCTTGAGATTCATCAACCACTCGCCGCGGTAGGTGTCACCGGAGGCGCCGGTGTAGGTGCCCACGCCATCCATGAACCCGGATTTGAACTCGCCCTCGTAGGTGGCGCCGGAGGGCCAGGAGAACTTGCCGCGGCCCATGGTCTTGCCGTGGCGCCATTCGCCCTCGTACATGCAGCCGTCTGTCCAGAGGTACTTCCCAGTGCCGTGGGGGAGATTGCTTCGCCACTGGCCGGTGTAAAAATCCCCATTGGGAAGGAGCTTCTCGGCGTGCTGGAGCTCGTCCCCGGGCTCGGCGACGGCGGGGCCGGGAGAGGACGGGGTGCTGGGGGTGGCAGGGGTGGTAGCATCAGGATCATCATCCGCAGGGGCCACCGACATCGGGGAGAAGATGGAGCTGCGGCGGCGGCCCGAGTGGTGGTGCTGCAGCACCTGCAGTTGCTGCACCTTCTTCACCCCGGGCTCCCAGTTGCTCGCCGCGCGCTGTTGGTCCTTGAACATGCTTCTTCTTCTTCTTCTTCCAACTCTTAATTAGTACTCCATATGTTCGATCGTCGTCGTCTTCGTCGTCGCCATTGTTGAAGAAGCCGTGAGAATGGATGGGAAAAGAGACAAAAAGAGTTGGATTGGATCCCGTTATTGTTCTTGTTCGATGTTGGCAGTGGGCTTTCTGCAAAAGTGGAGGTCCGACAACGGCGAAGAGGCCAGACAGTTGGAAGGAGAACAAAGATGCCTGCTTTTCAGGGACGAGAAGAACAGGGACCGTTGCGCTGCCCGGCCGTTTAGCTTTCGTCTTTGCTTATATTTAGCCCGAAAGAGAAATCTTTGCCTCAAAATGTGCCTTTTTATTTTCAGAAAAAAGAAACAGCAAAATTTTAATCTTCTTATTATTTGCAACAACTATAAAAAAAAATAAAAATAAATAAAAATTCCGGATTCAATCTCAACTGTCGTATATATTCATAGTGCATGCTTGCGTATGTGCGGCAATTGAATTTAGCTCTGAAGAATAATATAGCTACAAAAAAGAATAAATTATGGAGAGCGATGGTTTGGGATCGTGGTCCAAATCATTGATTTGGAATTGAAGTGTTGGGACCAAACCAAGTCAAGTTTGTGATGGTATGTATCGGACACAGGTAGACTACACCTGTCGCATACTGGTACAGTACTGAGCCATTTATCGCCCATCAATACATCCTTACTAAATCGCTCGAAATTTGCAAAATTTGAGTCCATTGTGCGAGTCAAGTGGAGATTGAAAATATGTTATTCGTATTTATCATATAAAAACTAATTTTTAAAAAAAATGATTTATTGATGTGCCATCAAGACTACCGAGTCAAATGAAGCATCAGACATGATCCGAAATTCAACACGATCAGCTATTGATCCATCAGGCACCATGCCAAATTCTCGCGATTCGACCCATATGTACCTCGGACACGAACCTTCTACCTCAAACACGGAATCGAATGCATATTAGATTGTCAGAGCTTGACATCTTCTCACGCCTCATGCTTACGTGGAATCCTGCCTGTGCAGCGTTCTGGAGGATACATCTTTGTAAGAGCAGTTACTCCACATCTCGCATGACCACCGACTGAATAATAGAAGCAGTTACATAAATAGTACCAAGGAATAGTTGGAATCTCGTAAATACCTCTCTAATCAAACCTTTTTCAGTAATTGAAACATAATTATTTTAATTAAAATATGTGACCCAGATTCTTCCCTGAAACCAAATAGAACTCTATTTGTACTTTTTAAATGAATTTATCTCGATAATATTATGCTAAAGCATTTATAAATATGCGATTTTTATGATATTAATACCTCTTCCGCACGTGCCGCTATCCCAAGTCAATGACTTCCGTACGTTGCCTTTTCGGAGTCGACCTGTGCGTGTCGGGAAAGGAGGAGGCTGGTCTCGTGCCTCGTCGCTGTCGGAGTGCTACAACCGCTGACGTGTCCGGAGATCAGGAGCGCGGTGGCTGACCGCGTCAGAGACACGCGGCGTGCTCTGGCGTACTGCTGTCCGGAATTGAGCCCGACAGGATTTTGCGATCGTGGGCTCCATTTGCGGCGGTTTGTCCCCTTGCTGCTCCCCGACTCCGGGCAGTGGGCCCCCGCTGGGCCGGAGCCCGAAATAGTCGCGTTGCCGTCGGATTAAGCGTGCAACTTGCTCATGCTCGCGGAGCCTAACGCGCTGGAGACGACGACAAATGCAGCGGAGGCGGAGGGACATGACAGCCGATAGCCGAGACGAAAGAGGCTGCCAACCAGCGGCAAAGAAGTTGGGGATCCGGCGGAGCCCGGCGTGTTCTCTCCGCCGTGCGATGGCCGCAAGCAGAAGTCCATGCCTAAAGCAGCAGTGTAGCAGCAGCTAGGCACAGCAACTCAAGTAGCATTCCCTTGGTTCAGGGTGGACAAAAAAATTAAAAAATTATTATACTGAACTATACGGATGGAAAATCCGTATCGAAAAATTATTATATTTATGCAACAACATCTACAATGTTGACTTCGGTCGACTTATTTTTATTTTTTTAATTAAAAGGCAAATACTAACAATAATTAACAAAACTATAGAAGAAAGTAGGTACTACTTATGCAATGGGAAATTGCAAATATATATTTTTAAAATTTAACACTTATGTGAACTTTAATTGAAACAAGTTTTGCTTATTTCTACTTTAAATCCAATTTAATATATTTAATATTAAATAATAGGATAAAAACTTTCGGCATTTAACAAAACCACAGAGTATTAAAATATTATAAGATGAGCTAATATTACGTGCTTGAACATTTACCGATTTTTGACGCGTAATGCTCTTCTTCTGGGTTCAAGTTGGTCCAAAAATCCTAAGCCCAAAATTTTGGGCCGGTTTTGGGCCGGTTTTGCTTCTGCCAGTAGAAAGCCCACGCTTGCGATAAACAACCAACAGCCAAAACACGCCACGTGTCTAAGTCCCCCGGTACGGACCGGTCCGGCCCGGAATTTGACCCGAAAATTTTGGTTTCTGAACCTTGGAATATGGCGAGTCTCCGGTTCGGCCTGTTTGCAGCCCTATTAGTTCGACCACTCACCGCCTCCCACGGGAACTCCAAATCAAGATAAACAATATCCCAACCGTCAATCCTGCATAGAGATCGATTATGTCATAATTGACGGCTAGATTTCAAACTCAAGAGTTCGCAGAATATTTACTAACCGCATCGAATGATGCCCCGCATCTTCTTCTCCTCATTGCTGTTTCTCCGTTATCGCGAGGAAATTGACCGAGAAACAAGAAACTCTTCCTCCGTCGCCGCTCCGATCTCTCCTCTCCGGCCGCCGCAACCGAGGAGCTCGTCCCCGCGATGGAGGCCCAGCCCGTCTCTCCTGCTGATCTGGAGCACCTGGTGCGGTCTCCATCTCCGATCTTTTGATTTTGGGTTCTAGGGTTTTGATTTTCGGGGGTTGGTTGTGATTTTCGGTGGATTGGATCAGGGGGAGATCGGCTGCGCTGCGGGGTCATCGGCGGATCACGGGTTCTGTGCGATTTGCCTGGAGGCGATCCCGATCCAGGAGGCCGCCCTTGTCAAAGGTTGCGAGCATGCCTACTGGTTTGTTTGTCCCAAACTTCAGTACTTTTGGTTTGTTTCTTTTTGGTTTTTCATGTTGTGTTTCTTTGTTTCGTTTCATTTGGCATGTGATCTTTGCTGAAACGCGAACTAGGTTGTTCGTCATTACCGAGGATTGATCGAATTTCTCTTGAAATACTGTTTAGTAGGTTAGATGCTTGTAGATGGAGGAAGAGGAAGAATTTGATTGTTGTGGAAAGTGAAAATCTTAGGAACTCGGAGAACTGTAGGATTTTATTGCGTGTGATACATAATATATGTTGTTTGATGTTTTTCGTTGTCTGGTTTGGACATGTGCGGATGATTTCTTTTGGTTAGTCGTTTTTGCTGTGTAATTTTGCACTTTATTCACGCCTCTTTATGTATATCATTGGAATTTTGGTCCCTTTGGACACACATTTTGTCGTTTCTGTCAGCAGAATATGAACTCAACCTGCGGGTTTGTCAATTGCTTTTGGTGCTTCTTAGTAGCTGATTATATGTTGCTATTGAATTTGTTGTTGGGGATTAGGGTTTGGACATATTTTTGTTGTGCTTAAAAACAATAAAAATAATGAGGTTTTGTCATCTCTTTGAAAAGTAAATGCCTTCTGTTCTCGTGAAGTTGTTATTAAAAAACAATATGTACTTTGATTTATTACTTTGCCGTTTGGAATATTAGAACTTGACGGAGAGTAGGTTTTAGATATATTTTTTTTTCGTGTTTTTTTGGCTGAGCTGAAACTGGGAGGTATCATTAGAAGGCCTGCTGAAATGGGAAGGTATCGAAAAGGTTGAGGAAGAACGGAATTACAGAGGATGTATAGGGACAGTTGACTAAGAGTTTTCCTATGCCTCTATCAATTACATGGCACCCTAATGCTGAAGTTGGCTAGAGTTTGTTTCCAATTTTTCGTACTTTTATATGCTCTGTTTCAATTTCTTGAAATTTACTTGGAACCTGCTCTATTTTCTAGTTGCGCATGCTCTATTTTAGATTCTTGTAATTTCTTTTGCACTTGTTTTTCCCCTAAATGTCATCCCTCCTCTTTGGAAAATGTGAACTGAACTCAAATCTAATTAGTCATATTTTTTCTATAAAAATAAATGTTTGGAATCTGTATCTATCATCAGCCGAAGACAATGGAGAGAGTAAATAAAAAAAATAGAAAAAAGACAATTTCTCAGCATCGAGAAATTCTCTTTTTTTGAGCAATAAAAAACTTCATGGAAATTTATTTAAATGGATCAGTTAAATTTTACTCGATAAAACTTCTTTTCTAATTGAAGATTTGCAATAAATCAGTTCATTGAAGATAGAAAACATGCCATTTCAATAAGTCAGTTCATTGAAGATAGAAAACATGCCATTTATTTGTGTACATAATTTGTGGGAGTCAAAATAGTAAGCATGATACTGGTGAACATAGACATGCATGTAAAATCTGAAAAACAATGAAAAGTTGTTGACATCCCCTGGGTAATTCGATTGTTTGCATGCCATTTATTCCCACAATAATATGGATTAGAAAAAGCTAGTTTACCAGAGACAAATGAACATAGATGTGCATGTATGGGCTGAAAAGTGATAACTATAGAAAGTTGTTATTAATGATTATTTTCTGGGGTCTTTTAGGGTATATATTACTATATAGAGTATATACCACCTAGAATTGGCTCCCCACAGTCATAGGGAATGCCAAAATTTCAGGTTAAGGGAGGCCATGTTAAATGACATAATTTAAAAATAATCGTCATGTATAATTTCATCAGTTCTGAATTTTCTATTACAATTGTTGTTGGAAATTTAGTATTTTGGTGTCCGTATGATGCATATTATATTCCTAAGTCCTGATATCGAAGGACCTAAAAGCAACTTTCGAGTTGTGTCTCAAGAACTTGATCTTGAAGTTAAAAGAACTGAATTTAGATGGACTCCACATGTCAATATGTTCATGTTTTGTTGTCCACGAAAAATACAGATGTTCTCAACAAGGAGGAGAAGAATTTATGATGCCTCGTAGCATGGGCCAGACTGGCCCAACATGTACAAGTTAGGTTAGGACTTCTTAATTTTTGGAATATCCTTTTTACTAACATTTTAGTGCTAGAGAAATCCCAGTATGGCAATGTGCAAATTTCGACTGCTTTAAAATTCCCAAACTTGGATGACTGCACTCTTTTGGCTGGCGATGAGAAAAATGGCCCATAAATCACATAACAACATTGAGCCACAAGCTAATCTGAGCCCTAACTTGGCAATTTTATGTTTGGGTGGTAATGTAAACCCGTCCCCACACAACCATTAGATTTTTGGATTGCTAACTTGATTGATTGACAACAATTACATAATAGTTTTACACACTCCATGCTAGTGCTGTGTTGGCTCTTTCTATTGTATTAAGACACCAATGCTATCCATCTATCATTTGTGATCATCAGAGACATCTAATCAGAAAGATTTGTTTGCTTGCTTGTTAATAGGCTTTATGTTAAGATCATTGACATCTGTATTTTTTGCTAATAGTAGAAGGTCAATTTGCTTGGAGTATGAGCCTTACCATTTGCCGTGTTAGCAAGGGCTGACTGAAGAATCATAGGTCTTCTCCAGCTAGAGTGAGGTTATGTTCAATTTGATCAGTCTTATACAGATCCTGCACATAATTGGTGTTTGTTGAGACTGGATTGAATTTCTAATAATGTTCCGGTCTGCAGACTGCAGCCTTGTATAGCAATTGATACACAAAATAACCTAATTGATAAACTCATGTAGGGGCAAGCATGGATGACTTTAGCATGTTGTCAGCTTGAACCTCACTAAGAATTACACGAGGAAGAAACTGTGTTTCCAATTTTTGTACATTCTGACAAATTCAGTTAATACTCCTTTTTGGTCATTTCTCATCCCATTGCCTCTTTTATTTTTGAGTCATCCCATTGTCTCTTTTCTCCTGTGAAATGGAAAGGAATGTTACCTTGAAAGGTTAATACCAAATGAAGTATGGCAACTAGAACTTGAAAGATGCCAAAACTGTTGTATTGCATTAAATTAAGACAATGCATCCTCCAAAAGTGATTATACCTTTGCTCTTTGGAATTGGAAAAGATGTAAACCCATTCACAGTTAGTGGTTGGTACAGACTTTGATTTTGGTAAAAGAGCTGCATAACTCACTACTCCTTGATGCAACTTCTCTTGTTGTCCACCTTTGCTTTGAGCTTCTATCAAAAGCACGACACCATCCTTTGCTGCAAGGGCTTTTTGCACTCTGTGCAATCAGGATCCAGAGAAAGTCAATGAAGATGAAGTTGTTCTGGATGTTTCCCTCTAGGAGTTTTTTCGTGTGTGTGTGTGTGTGAAAGGTTAGTTTTTTGAAACCCGCATATGTGCCAAGCTGCAGGCTTTAACATATGATAGATTTTCCTTTGTACATTTCAAATTGGAAAGAAGACATGGTACTTATTTTGGATAGACCAATTTGACCATGTTTGTTAATCAGCCATGATTTTTAGCAGATGGAATTCAAGTTTTCTAGCACTGGACTTTTTCCTGTGCTCATCTGATGTCATTTTGTTGGATTGTTACTATTTCCTTTGACATCTCATCAGTGTTTTTTATCTTATTACTATGTTGAAGTTGTATCAATCCTTAACTTACATGGATTCAATGGTGGTGACCATTTAGTTTGTTGATTCATTGAAGCTAGCACAGGCACTCTTGTTTACAGCAGATGATCTCCATCTAGAATCTGTAGTGAGTGTTTGCCGTCCTTTCCACATTAATAAAGTTCCTAATACTTTTGACCTGTGCCACTGAAAACTGAATTTTATTTTATACAGCATTTCAATATGTTTCTGTTTTCTATGTTCCTTTTACATGGGGAAGTAAAGCAGTAGTTAGAGAGGATGTCTCTAAAGAATCATCAACTGCACTGTTACTTTTTTATGGTTCTTGGTGCCTATGCTGGTGATGGATTTTTCTTCTTTTTCTTCTTTTTTTTTTTTAAATGTGTGTGTGTATGTGTGTCTTCTTGGACTGGGAACTAATTTGGATTATAGAGCAGGTTTGTTAATTTAGTGCTGATCACTACCTGTTTTATTTTCAGTGTGACATGCATTCTGAGATGGGCAACATATACTAAGAATCCCTCATGCCCACAATGCAAACACTCATTCCAGTTCCTCAATGTCCACCGTTCACTTGATGGCTGGTAATAACCATATTTTTTTGTGTTTTATAGTTCAGGCATCTGCTTGGGGCTGATTCTTTTCAGTTTTTGTTATTCTAAATACACAGCATTCATGACTATATGTTTGAGGAGAGTGTGTGTCTCTTGTTGAGAGCCACCTGGTTTGTACCGCTGTCAGTGGAAGCTGAAGAAGATGCTTCTGATGAATTGGACAACCTTCACTATTATGAGGACGAGCTAGGTGATGACTTGGATGAGGAGTACTTCATGAACAGCTCATCAAGCATCCGAATCGGGAACAGAAGGTGGGGTGACAACGGTTATGTTCGGGCAGGGCGGAAGGAAGCTCGGCCTGTGAACCGGCAGTTTTTTGATGACGCCGGTGCTGGCCCCTCTCGAGTCCTCAAGAAGAAGGAAGCTGCAAATCCAAATAATGCGGCAACTGGTAGGCGGGCAAAACGAGCACTCAAGCGAGAGGCAGCTGACCAAGCTGCTGCTGCCAAACACCAGCAGCACTTGCAGCGCCTTGGACGCAAGTAGATATTGGTTCTCCCTGTAAAAATGCACATGATGCTTCTTATAGAAGCATGATAGCGGGCATCAGCTGTATTTGTACATGCTTAGTTTATGTGTAGAAGTATCCCTTCGTCAATAATGGCCATACTATCTATCTAGTAGGTCTGTATGTTTCATGTATTCTGTTGAAGTGTTTTAGTTTTTTTAGGTTTCTCTGAATTCTTTGTTTTTTATGCTTTAATATGACAGTGATAATGGATAATAGTTCATTTCATCCAATTGTTCAGATTTAATTTATTCATTATTTTGGGGTAAATATTCTACTTCTGAATTTTCTATTCGTCAAACATATAATTATGCTTTTAACTGTTGCATATTAATATATGCATATGCACACACTTTGTAAAATCAGGAAACTTTGTATTTTTTTCACCAAATTTACGTAAATTTATACTTTTTTTGAATTCATGATCTCTCACGCTATTTAATTCTCTGTCTTTACGTGGTTTTTTTGGTGAATTGCAAAAAAAAAAAAATTAAAATTTTCTGATTTTTTTTATCAGCTTCTGACATTTTCAAAATTTTTTAACCGTTCCTAAAAAATTTTAAAATTTAAAATTAACTTGTGAAAATATAAATTTATCAGTATTTATAAATATTTTATTTTATATATCAATATTTTACTTTATATATCATTATCTCTCGCTCGAATTTCCTACGTCACGATAGCCCAGATATCGGGCCAGTCGAGGCCCGACGACATCCCAACACTGGCGGCACCATTATTGACCTCCTGTCCCCGGGGTAGTTCGGGGCTCCCTTGACACGTGCATCCTCAGATCGCACACCAACCACAAGCAAGCATCTCACCAAAAGATCTACCAGACTACCACTGTCTTGGGCCGGGGCCCGGACTTCATCATCAGTATCTCGGGCCCGGGACCAAGTCCGAAGGCAGCAGACCCATCCCATGTGCTCCTCTCTTTCCATTCTCCTATTAAGCCAAGCCCGCACACTCCTCCCTCACTCGCCACCAAACAAAACGAGAAAGAATGTCTCGCCACCGGCGCCAAGCTTCTCAAGCTCTCCCGGCGGCGTTGGACCTCGACGACGACGAGCCAGAAAATGTCGCTGCTCAAGGCGGTTCTGCTTTCGGCAGCGGGGGAGGTCTCGGCGCGAGAGCCACGGCGGACGCCAAGGCCAAAATGGCTCCCGGAGAGGCTCCTCCCCGGCTCCCGGCCTCTTCAGAGCCGAAGAAGAAGAAGAAGCCTCCTGAGTAGATGCATGCAGTAACAGCTGGGGTTGTTCTTCTTGTTGTCGTTGTTCTGGTATGGTAGTTATGACAGTTCAGCAACTGGCCTGCTGTCTTCTTTGGTACTTTGTAGCAAGTGCTTGGGTAGTACGGTAGAGGAATAATGGTGTTTTTGAATCAGCGTGCATTCCGTGGAATTGGATTTTGTGGTTTATGAGTGCTCATGGAGCTCGTGGCGGAATGTGTTTGCGCCTGAAATGTCTTCCTTTTCTTTTTTTTCAAATTATTTTGGTCTGTGAGTTTTTGAGGAAAATATCCTTGAGTTGATGTGCATTTGCCTCTGTGAGTCGATCTAGCAGAGGAGATGTATGACTGCTGCGCGTCTGTTTTTGCAAAGAATGGGAAAATGTCGAATAGACTAATGCAATTTTAAATGAATGAGGTTTTCTTCTGCTAATAATAATAGAGAGGTATTAATTGCCGAAAATCCTTTCATTGTTTGGTAGGAGAGCAGCAAGAGTGAGTCGAGGCTCAATAGAATCTGCTCCCTTGTCGTAGACATAAATAAGAAAAGAATTTATAAAATAGGGAAAGTGCGACAAGGTTTAGATTTGCAAGTCGATCAAACCAATGAGGAATCGATTCGCTATTGATTTGATTGGATCATACTCAATAGACTTGGTTTGATAAAATACTAGCTAGAATCTTAGTCTCAGGAGATCAGATTTGCGCTGACGCGATCCGCCAAATATCCAAAACCGAAAAAGAAAAATATTCACATCCATTTTTCTCTAAATTGATTATTTAAATTTAAAAATTATTGAAATTAAATCAAAATATATTATAAAATATTTTAGATTGTGCATGGAGTTCGTAAAATTCAAATTGACCATTTAATAATGTGGTTCATTTTCTACTCATAATTTATATACTTAAAATATATATATAAATTATATAATATCTATAAATAATTTATATTATAATATATTTTGCGGTATTTACTTACAACTTTCCAAGATTTACTTTATTTACTAAAAATTCCTTGTGATTTCAGTATTTACCTATATCCTCCTCCTTTTCAAATTTATTATCTATAATTCCTTATTATTATCTAATAAAAAAAT
>RXID01015162.1:0-21328 GCA_005019695.1 Trichopus zeylanicus subsp. travancoricus
TAGTTGGCAGAAGTGCTCCTAGCAGTAGTAGTAGTAGTAGTAGTATAGTAGTAGTTTAGTTGTAGAGTAGTAGTAGGAATACATCTAGGATAAGGAATAGTAGTAGGAGTAGTAGTACGAGTAGTAGTAGTAGGAGTAGTAATAGTAGTAGTAGTAGTAGTAGCAGTAGCGGTAGTAGAAGTCATAGTTGTAGCAGTTGTAGAAGTAGTAGTAGTGGTAGTAGTAGTCAGAGTAGTAGTTGGAGTAGTAGTAGCAGTGGGACTAGCAGTAGCAGTAATAGAAGTCATAGTTGTTGTACTAGTAGGAGTAGTAATGGTAGTAGTTGTCATAGCAGCAGCAGTAGTAGTAGTAATAGTTGTAATAGTAGTAGTCATAGTAATTTTAGTAGTCTTAAAAGTAGTAGTAGTAGTAGTAGGAGTAGGAGTATTCCTTATTTTAGTAGTAGCAGTAGTATCAACAGTAGAAGTATAGTATTAATTGTACTACTAGTAGTAGAAGTAGTATTAATTGTAGAAGTTGTAGTTGGAGTAGGAG
Organism: Trichopus zeylanicus subsp. travancoricus; assembly: GCA_005019695.1. Taxonomy (NCBI): domain Eukaryota; kingdom Viridiplantae; phylum Streptophyta; class Magnoliopsida; order Dioscoreales; family Dioscoreaceae; genus Trichopus; species Trichopus zeylanicus. Next base: position 535 of record RXID01015162.1, read on the forward strand.
TAGTAGTATTACTTGCAGTAATAATTGTAAAAGTAGTAGTTCGAGTAGCAGTTGTAGTAGTAGAAGGAGTAGTTGTTATTGTAGCAATAGTAGTAGTAGTCATAGTAGCAGTAGTAGTAGTATTCATAGCATTAGCAGTAGCAGTGATAGTAGCACTACTAGTTGGAGTACGAGTTGGAGTAGTAGTAGTAATAGTAATAGTAGTAGTAGCAGTGACAGTAGAAGGAGTCGTAACAGTAGCAATAGTATTAGGAGTAGCAGCAATAGTATTAGTAGTAGTAGCAGCAGCAGCAGTAGTAGTAGTCATGGTAGGAGTAGTAGTAGTAATAGGAGTAGAATCAGTAGCAGTCCTAGTAGGTGTTGCACCAGTAGCAGTAGTAGTAGTGATAGCAACTATAGTTGTGGTTGTAGTAGTGCTAGTAGTAGTTGTAGTAGTAGTAGAAGTTGTAGTAGTAGTAACAGTAACAGGAGTAGTAGTAGCAGTTGCTGTAGTAGTAACAGTAGTTATAATAGTCGAAGCAATAGTCGTAGTATTTAGTGGTGGTAGTAGTAGTAGTAGTAGTAGTATTAGTAGTAGTAATAGTTGTAGTAGTAGTAATAGTAGTAGTGGGAGAAATGAAGTAGTTGTAGTAGTAGCAGCAGTAGCAGTAGCAGCAGCAGGAGCAGTAGTCGTAGTAGAAGTCCTAGTAGTAGTGGAAGTAGTATTTATAGTAGAGAGAGTGGTAGTAGTAGCAATATCAATCATTGTAGTGGAGTAGAAGTAGCAGTCATAGTAGTAATTGTTTGAGTAGTGGTAGGGGTTCCTTAGGTTGCAGAAGTAGTGGCTGTGGTAGTAGTAGTAGCAATAGTAGCAGCAATAGTAGTAGAAGTAGTAGTAGTAGTGGTAGTAGAGGTAGTAGAAGTAGTATTAGTAGTAGTAAGGGTGCTAGTTGTTGTAGCGATAGTAGTGGCAGTAGTAGTAATAGTTGTTGTTGTTGTAACAGTAGTAGTAGCAGTAGCAGTAGTAGTACAAGTAGTAGTAGTAGTATTGGTTGCAACAATAGTAGTAGTAGCTACAGTTGTAGTAGTAGCTATTGTTGAATTAGTTGTGGTATTAGTAGTAGAAGTAGCAGTAGTAGTATCCTTAGTATTAAGAGTAGTAGTAGTAGCAGTAGCCATTGTTGTAGTAGTAGTAGCAAAAGTAGCGAAAGTAGTAGTAGCTGGACAAGTAGTATTTGTAGCAGAAGCAGCAACAGCAGTAGTAGAAGTGGTAGTAGTAGTAGTAGTAGTAGGAGCAGCAGAAATAACAGTAGTAGCATTTGTGGAAGTAGTTGTAATGGTTGTTGTAGCAGCAGTAACAGTAGTAGTAGCAGTAGTTATCATGGTAGTAGTAGTTGTTGTAGTGATAGCAGTAGCAGCAATAGTAGTAGCAGTAGTTGTGTAGCAGCATTAGTAGTAGTAGCAGTAGTTGTGCAGTGTAGTTGTAGTACCAGTAGTGGCAGTAGCATTCGTAGTAGTAGTAGTAGTAGCATTCAGAGGAGAAGCAGTACAGTAGTAGTAGAAGTAGTTGTAGTAGTAGTAGTAGTAACAATTGCAGTACTTGCTATAGCCTTAGTAGTAGCAGTACTTGTCGTAATATTAGCAGTAGTTGTGGTAGTAGCAATAACAATAGTAGTAGTAATAGTGGTAGCTGTAGTAGCAAAAAGAGGAGTAATAGTATTCGTAGGAGTAATAGTAGAAGTAACAGTAGTAGGAGTGTGAGTAATAAGAGTATTGGTAGTAATAGTAGTAGTAGAAGTAGAAGTAGGAGCAGCGGCAAGCGTAACTGTAGTTGTAGTTGTAGTAGCAGTAGTAGTAGTACTAGTAGCAGAAGTAGCAGTAGTAGTTGCAGTAGTAGTATTATTATAAGTAGTAGTAGCAATAGGAGTAGTATTACTAGTAGTAGGAGTGAGAGTAGAAGTAGTAGTGGTAGTAGAAGAAGTAGTAGCAGAAGTAGTAGAAGTAGTAACAGAAGTAACAGTAATAGTAGTAACAATTGCAGTAGGAGTAGTTGGAGTAGTAGAGTTATAGTAGTAATAGTAGCCATTGTCATAGTAGTAGTAGTAGCAGTCATACTAGCTGCAATAGCAACATTAGCTGTAGTAGTAATAGTTGTTGTTGTCGTTATTGTAGGAGTAGCGATAGGTGTAGTAGCTGCCATAACAGTAGTGGTAGTAGTAGTAGTTATAGGAATAGTCTTAGTGATGGCAGTAGTACCGGTAGTAGTAGTTGTGATTGTTGTAGTAGTAGTAGTAGCAATACTTGTAGAAGTAGCCGTAGTAGTAGCAGTGGTAGAAGTAGTAGTAGTAGAAGTTGTTGTATAAGTGGTCGTACTAGTAGTAGTAGTAGCAGTACTTGTAGTAGTAGTTGTTGTTGTAGTATTAGTAGTAGTGGTAGTAGTAGTAGTAGTAGTAGGAGTAGCAGTAAGAGTAGTAGCAGCTGTAGCAATAGCAGTAATTGTTATGGTAGTAGTAGAAGTAGTCATAGTAGTAGCAGTTGGAAGAGAAGTAGTAGCACTATTAGTAGTAGTAGTAATAGCAGTAGCAATAGCAGTAATGGTAGCAGTAGTAGTGTAGTAGTAGTATTAGTAGTAGTATTATTAGCAATAGTAGGAGCAGTTGTCATTGCAATAATAGCAGCAGCAGTAGTTGAAGTTGTAGTAGGAGTAGTAGCAGTAGTAGTCGTAGTAATAGTAACAGTAGGAGCAGCAGTAGAAGTGGTTGTAACAGTAGCAGTAGTAGCAGCAGCAGTAATAGTAGCTGGATTACAAGTAGCAGTGGCAATACTAGTGGTAATAGTTGTGGCAGTAGTTGTTGTGGCAATCGTACTAGCAGTAGCAATAGTAGTAGTAGTAGTAGCAATTGTAGTAGCAGTAAGAGGAATAGTAGTAGCAGTAGGAGTGGTAGTAATAGTAGTAGTAGTAGGAGTGAGAGTGGTAGTAGTATTGGAAGTAATAGTGGCAGTAGTAGAAGTAGTAGCAGTTGTCGTAGTAGTAGCCATAGAAGCAGTAGTTGCAGGAGCAATAATAGTAGTAGTCGACGTAGTAATAGGAGCGACAATAGTAGTAGTAGTATTATGTGTAGTAGTAGCAGTAGGAGTTGCAGTAGTAGTAGTAGGAGTGATAGTAGTCGTAGTGGTGGTTCTAGTAGTAGTGGTTGTAGTAGTAGTAGTTGTTGTAGTAGTCGTAGTAGCAGCAGCAGCAGTAGTAGCAGAAATAGTAGTAAGAATAGCAACAGTGGCAATAGCAGTAATAGCAGAAGCAACTGCAGTAGTAGCAGTACCAACAGTAGTAGTAGTAGTAGTAGTAGTAGTAGTTTGTTGTTGTTGTTGTTGTGGTGGTGGTGGTAGTAGTAGAAGTAGCAGTAGCACTAGTAGTAGCATTAATAGTAGTAGCATTAGTAGTAGCAGTTGTAGTAGTAGTAGTAGAAGTAGCAGCAGTAGCAATTGTAGTAGCTGTTGGAGTAGTAGCAGTAGCAGTAGTAGTAGTAGTAGCAGTCATAGTAATAGTAGTAGTACCAATTATAGTAGTAGTATTAGTAGTAGTAGTAGTAGTAGTAGTAGTAGTAGTAGTAGTAGTAGCAACAGTAGTGGTAGTCATCGTGGGACTAGCAGTAGTAGTAGTAGTAGTAGTAAGAGTTGGTGTAGTGGTAGTAGTTGTAATAGGAGAAGAAGTAGTAGTAGTTGTGGTAGTAGGAGTCGGTGGAGTTGGAGTAGGGGTAGTAATAGTATAAGTAGTACTTGTTGTTGTAGTAACAATAGTCCTAGTTCTATCTGTAGTAGTATTTGTAGTAGTAGTAGTATTAGTTGTAGTTGTAATAGCAGAAGTAGTAGGAGTAGTAATACTAGCATTTGCAATAGCACCAGCAGCAGTAGCAGCAGTAGTTGTTGTTGTTATCGCAATAGTAGTAGTAGTAGCAGTAGTAGAAGTTGCTGCTATAGCAGTAGCAATAGTAGTAGTAGCATTAGCATTCGCAACAGTTGTAGCAGTAGTAGTAGGAGCTATAGTAGTAGTAATAGAAATAGTAGTTCTTGCAGTAGTAATAGCTATGGTAGTAGCAGCAATTGCAGTAGTAGTAGCAGTAGGGGTCACAGTACTAGTAGTAGCTATAGCGATAGTAGTAGTAGTAGTAATAGAAGTAGTAGTAGCATTAGTTATAGCAATAGGAGTTGTCATAGTTGTAATAGTTGTAGCAATAGTAGTATTAATAGTAGTAGTAGTTATAGTAGTAGTACTAGTAGTAGTAGTTGGAGTAGTAGCAGTAGTATTATGAGTAATAGTAGCTGTAGGTGTAGTCGTAGTGGTAGTAGTAGTAGGATTGGGAGTGGTAATAGTAGAAGTAGTAGTTGTAGTAGTTGTAGTGTAGTAATAGTTGTAGTGGTAGTATTAGTAGATGTAGTAATAGCAATAGTAGAAGTAGCAGTAGCGATAGTCGTAGTAGTAGTAGACGTAGCAGTAATAATAGGAGCAGTATTAGTAGTATTAAGAGTAGTAATAGTAGTAGTAGTAGTAGAAGTAGTAGTAGTAGTAGTTGTAGCATTTGTTGTAGTAGTTGCAGTAGTAGTAGAGCAAGTAGTAGTAGTAGTAGCAGTCGTAGTAATAATATTGGTAGTAGCAGTAGCAGTCGTAGTAATAAGAGTAGCAGTAGTGGTAGTACCATTGGTAGCAGCAGCAGTAGCAATAATAGTGGTAGTTATAACAGTAGTAGTAGGAGGAGGAGGACATTGAGGAGTCACAGTAGTAGTAGTAGTAATAGTAGTAGTCGTACTCGTAGTAGTATTAGCAATAGTATTAGGAGTGATGGTAGTAAAAGCAGTAATAGTAGTAGTTGTCGTTGTAGGAGTGAGAGTAATAGTAGTAGTGGTAGTTGTAGTAGTAGTAGTTGTTGTTGTAGTAATAGTAGCAGTAACAGTAGTAGAAGTTGTGGTAGTAGGATAAGCAATTGTGATAGCAACAATTATAGCAGTAGCAGCAGTCGTAGTATTTGCAGAACTGGCAGTAGTACTAGTAGCAAGTACCAGTAGTAGTTGTGAAAGTGTAGTAGTAGTTCTTGTAGTAGGAGTAGTAGTAGGAGTAGCAATAGTAGTGGTAGTAGTAGTAATAGTGGAAGTAGTTGCAGTAGTAGTAGCGGTAGCAGTAGTAACAGAAGTAGCAATGGTAGTAGCAGTTGTTGTAGTTGAAGCAGCAACAATGTAGTAGCAGTTGTAGTAGTAGTGGAAGTAGGAGTAGTACTAGTCTCGGTTGCAACAATATCAAGAGTTGCAGTAGTTGCAGTAGAAGCAATAGTAGTAGTAGCAGTAGTAGTAGCAGTAGCTGTAGTAGTAGTAGGAGTAGTAGTTGCAGTAATAGCAGCAGTAGTAGTGGTAGTGGCATTACTAGTAACTGCAGTAATAGTAGTTGTAGGAGTAGTAGTAGCAACAGTAGTAGTAGCAGTAGTAGTAGCAGCAGTTGTAGCAATAGTAGCAGTAACAGTAGTAGTAGAAGTAGTAATAGCAGCAACAATAGTAGCAGGAACAGTAGCAGTAGTAGCAGTTACAACAATAGTAGTAGTAGTAGCACAACACAACTACTACAACTAGGACAACAAAGACCACTGCTACTACTACTGCTGCTATTACCATTGCTACCACTCCTACTACTACAACTTCTACCTCTGCTTCCACTACCACTACTACTACTACTACTGCAACAATTCTTACTACTATTACTACCACTACTATAACTACTACTATTACTTCAATTACTACAACAACTACAACAACAACTTCTACTACCGCAGCATCAATAACAACAACCACAACTACTAGTATTATTACTACTACTACTACTGCAACTGCTACTAAAGCTGCTACTACTACTCCCACTACATCTCCTACAACTACTACTACAACTGCTCCTATTGTGACTACCACTACTACGACTACTGCTATACTGCTACTAGTGCTACTACTACTACTACAACTATTTCTACTACTACTCCAACTACTGTTACTACTACTACCACTCCTACTAATACTACAGCTAATTCCACTACTACTATAGCTCCTACTGCTCCTACTACTACCACACTAGCTACTTGTACCATTACTATAGATACTACTATTACTATTACTACTGCTACTACGGCTGCTGCTACAACCACAACTGCCACTACTGCTGCTACTACTACTGCTACTACTGCTAGTAATATTACTACTACTACCATTACTACCAGTCCTACTTCTACTACTACTAATTCTCCAACTACAACTAGTTTTGCTCCTACTAATGCTGCTATTGCTACTGCTACTACTCTTACTACTACTACAACAACAACTACTACTATTCCGAAAACTGCTACTTCTATTAATACTATTACTACTACTACGACAATGGCTACCAGTGCTACCTCAACTACAACTGCTGCTACTACTACTACTGTTACTACTATTGAGACAACAAGTACTATTACTACTACAATTTCTACTATTACTTTTGCTCCGGCTACATAAACTAATAATACTACTTCAACAACTACTATTGCTGCTACTACAGCTATTACTGCTATTCCTACTACAACTACTACTATGGTTGCCACTACTACTGCTACTACTACTACTACCACTCCTGCTACTCCTGCTACTACCATTACTACTACAACTACCACTACTACTACTATTACTACTACTAGAAGTAATAGTACTACTTCTACAACTACTTCTACTACTACTAGTACTACTACTTCTCCCACAACTAGAACTACTACTAATACTACTGCTGCTGGCACAACCACCACCACCACCACCACGACTACTACTACTCCTACTTCTACACCAACTAGTTCTCATACTACTACTGCTACTGCTACTACTATTGCTACTACCATAACTACTACTACTATTGCTGCTACTGCTACTCCTACTACAACCACTACTACTGCTACGACTACTACTGTTGCTACTACTATCGCTACTAATGCTAGTCCTTGAGCTGCTACAATTACTACTACTACTACTACCACTACTACTCTTACTACTACTACTACTGCTACAGCTACTACAACAATAACAACAACTACTGCTACTACAACTATGATTGCTGCTACTACTACTATTGCTACTATTACGGCTACTACAACTATGATTGATATTACTACTATTGCTGCTACTACGGCTACTATAGGTGGAACTGCTACCCCTACTATGACCGCTACTGCTGCGACTACTGCTACTACTATTACTACTACTATTGCTACGGCTACTATAGCTACTACCATTACTACTACTATGACTACTGCTAATATTACTACTACTACTACTGCTGCTACTACTACTACAACAACAACTACTACTGCAAATACTATAGCTACTACTACTACAACAACTACTACTAATGCTATTGCTGACACTACTGCTACTTCTACCACTACTACTCCTCCTCCTACTACTACTAGAACTACTACTACTGCTACTGTTGACCCTACTGCTACTTCTACCACTACTACTACAGCTGCTACTATTGTTGCTATTACTACTACTACAACTATAGTGGTGGCGGCTACTGCAACAACTATTTCTAGTACTACTAATGCTGCTATTGCTTCTACAACTGTTAGTGCTGTTGCTACTGCTACGACTACTATTACTACTGCTATGGCTACTAATACTACTACTGCTTCTACAACTACCTCTACTAGTACGACAACTACTACTACTGCTACTACGGATGCTCCTAATAGTAATACTACTACTAATTCCACTAGTACCACTACTACTATTACTACTTCTATTGCTACTATGAATGTTGCTGCTACTGCTACTTCTACAATAACAACTGCTACTGTTGCTACTATGACTACTACTACCGCTACTACTACTGTACTACTGCTATAATTGCTACCGCTACTACTACTGCTACTGCAACTATTGTTTTTGTTACTACTCCTACTACTACAACTCATCCTACTACTGCAGCCATTGCTACTACTACTTCTGCTACTACAACTATTACTACTACTTCCCCTAATTATACTACTTCTGCAACTACTACTACTATGGCTACTATTGCTTCTACAACAACAACTGCTACTACAAATACCACAACTACTACTTCTGCTAATACTATGCCTGCTACTACTACAACAACAATAATAACAACAATAATAGTAGAAGTAGTGGGTATAGTAGTAGTAGCAGTTGAAGAAGTAATAGCAATAGTAGTAGTAATAATAATATTAGTAGTAGTAGTAGTAATATTATTATTTATAGTAATAGGTGTAGTAGTAGTATTATGGTAGCCACAGTAGTAGTACTAGTAGTAGTAGTACTAATAATGGTTGTAACAGAAGAGTTAGTTGTTGTAGTAGGACTTGTAGCAATTGTACTAAAATAAGTAGTAGTAGTAGAAGTAGAAGTAGAAGAAGTAGTAGTAGTGGGGGTGGTAGTAGTAGTACTAGTAGTACTAGTAGTAGTTAGAGTGGTAGTAGCAGTAGAAGTAGGAGGAGGAGTAGTAGTTGCAAGAGTTGCTGCCGCAGCAGTAGTTGTTGTTGTTGTAGCTGTAATTGTAGTAGAAGTAGTAGCAGTACTATTAGCCGTAGCAGTAGTAGTAGTAGTAGAAGTAGCAGCAGTCGTGGCAGTAGTAGAAGCAATAGTAGTAGTAGGAGGAGACCTTATAGTAGTAGAATTAGTAGTAGTAGTCATAGTAGCAGTAGTAGCAGTGGTAGTTGTAGTAGCAATTATAGAAGTAGCAGTGGTAATAATAGTGGTCGTAGTATCAGTAGCAGCAGTAGTAGCCATGATAGTAGTTGGACTAGTAGCAGTAGTAGTGGTACTAGCAATATTAGCAGTAGTAGTAGTTGTAGCAAAAGGAGTAGTAGAAGTAGAAGCAATAGCTACTGCAGCAGCAGCAACGGCAGCCATAGTAGTAGTAGTAGTAGTAGTAGTAGTATTATTAGCAGTAGCAGTGGTCTTAGTTTAGTAGTAGTAGTAGTAGTAGTAGTGTTAGCAGAAGTAGCAGCAGCAATAGTAGTAGTATAGTGTAGTAGTAGTATTAGAACTAGTAGCATATTTGCAGCAATAGCGTATTAGTAGAAGTAGTAGTAGTAGCTGTAGTAGCAGTAGTAGAAACAACAGTAGCAGTAGTCTTAGTACAAGTAGAAGTAGTAGTAGTAGTAGTACTTGTAGTTGTAGTAGTAGTAGCAGTTGTTGTAGTTGTCATGGTGGTGGTGGAATTAGGAGGAGGAGGAGGAGGAGGAGGAGGAGTAGTAGTAGTAGCCATAATAGTAGTAGTAATAGGAGTAGAAGCAGTAGTAGTCATAGTAGTAGGAGTATGAGTAGTAGTAGTAGTAGCCATAGTAGTAGTAGTAATAGGAGTAGAAGCAGTAGTAGTCATAGTAGTAGGAGTATGAGCAGCAGTAGTTGTAATAGTAACGAAAGTAATAATAGGAGTAGCAACTGTAGTAGCAGTAGCAATAGTAGTAATAATAGTAGTAGTAGTAGTCGTAGGGGTAGGGCCAGTAGTAGTAGCAGTGGTAGCTATAGTAGTTGTCACAGTGGCAGTAGTTGTAGCAGAGGTAGTAGCAGAAGTAGCAGAAGTAATACTAGCAGTAATAGTAGTAGTATTAGTAGTAGTAGCGGTGGTGGTTGTAGAAGTGGGAGTAGTAGTAGTATTAGTAGCAGTCGTAATAGTATTAGTAGTAGTAGTATGAGTAGTAGTTGCAATAGTTGCAGTAGTATTGGTAGTAGTAGTAATAGAGATAGTAGTTGTAGTAGTAGAAGTTGCACTGGAAACAGTAGTAGTATTAGAAGTAGTGGCAGTATATTAGTAGTAGAAGTTGTTATTGTAGTGGTTGTTGTAGTATTAGTGAAGTAGTAGTAGAGGTAGTAGTAGTTGTGGAAGTAGTAGTAGTAGTAGAAGTAGTAGTAGCAGAAGTAGTAGTAGTAGCAGTAGTAGTTATAGTAGTAGTAGTCGTAGTAGTAGCAATAGTAGTAGTTGTTGTAGCATTAGTAGAAGCAGCAGCAACAGTAGTAGTTGTAGTAGCAGTAGCAATACTTGCGGTAGTAGTAGTATTAGTTTTAGTAGTAGTAGTAGTAGTAGTAGTAGTAGTAGTAGTAGTAGTAATAGTGGTAATAGTGTTTGTATTTTAGTAGTCATTAGAGTGGTAGTAGTAGAAGTAGTAGTTGTAGTAGTAGAAGCAGCAGCAGTAGTAGTAATTATAGTATTAGTAGTAATAGGAGTAGTAGTATTATTTGAAGTAGTAGTAGTAATAGTAGTCATAGTAATACTAGGTGTAGTAAAAATAATAGTAGTAGTTGTAGTTGTAGTAGTGGTAGTCATAGTAGGAGTAGGAGTAGGAGTAGTGGTGGTGGTGGTAGTAGTAGTGGTAGTAGTTGTTGTATTAGCAGTAGAAGCACTGTTAGTAATAGTCAATGTAGAAGTAGTAGTAGTAGAAGTGTTAATACTAGCACTAGTAGCAGTAGTAGTTGTTGTAGAAGTAGTGGTGGTAGTAGTAGTAGTAGTAGTAGTAGAAGTAGTGGTAGTAGCAATAGTGGCAATAGTAGCAGTAGCAGTAGTAGGAGTAGTTGGAAAAGTAGTAGTAATAACAGTGGTAGTAGTAGCAGTAGTACTAGTAGTATTAGTAGTAGTAGTAAAAGTAGAAGTAGGAGTAGTTGAAGTAGCAGTACAAGTAGCAGAAAAAGTACTAGTAGTAGTAGTAATAGTAGAATTGGTAACAGTAGTACTAGCAGTAGTAGTAGGAGTAGTAGTAATAGTAGTAGTAGACATTGTAGAAGCCATAGTAGTCATAGTAGTAGTAGAAGTAGCAGTAGTAGCATAGTAGTTGTTGCAGTAGTAGCAGCAATTTAAGTAATAGTAGTAACTGAAGCAGTCATCGCAGTAGTGGTAGTTGTAGTAGTAGTATAGGTAGTAGAAGTAGTGCTGGTAGTAGTCGTAGTAGAACCCATAGGAATAGTAGTAGCAGTAGTTGCAGCAACAACAGCTTCAGCAACAATGGTAGTAGTAATAGTACTAGCAGTAGCAATAGTAGTAGTAATAGTTATTGCGGTAGTAGTAGAAGTTGTTGTAACTGCAGCTGTAGTAGTAGCAGGAGTAGTAGTAGTTGTTGTAGTAGCAGTAGTAGTAGCAGTAGTGGTAGCAGAAGTGGTAGTAGTCGTAGTAGTAGTAGCTATAGTAGTTGTAGCTATAGCAGCATGAGCAACAACATTAGAAGTTGTAGTAGTTGTTGTTGTTATTGTAGTAGTATTCATAGCCACAGTATTAGTAGTCATAGTAGTAGTAGTAACAGTACTGCTAGTAGTAGTAGAGATAGTAGGAGTAGTAGCAATAGTAGTAATAGTAGTAGTTTTAGTAGTAGAAGTAGTTGTAGAAGCAATAGTAGTAGTAATAGTTATTGTAGTTGTAGTTGTAGTAGTAGTAGTATTAGTAGCATAAGTATAGGTAGTGACAGTCATAGTAGTAATAGTAACAGGAGTAGTAGTAATAGAAGTAGTAGTAGCCATAGAAGTAGTATTAGTAGTAACAGTAGTAGTAGAAGAGTACTAATCGTAGTAGTAATAGCGGTAGTACTACTAGTAGTAGCATTAGTAGTAGTGGTTACAGTTGTAGTAGTAGCAGTAGTAGTAGCAGTTGTAGCTATAGTAGTAGGAGTAAAAATTTGAGTAGCGATAGTAGTAGTAGCAAAAGTAGTATTAGTAATTGTAGCTATAGTTGTAGTTCTAGAAGCCACCACAGTAGTAGTAGTAGTAATAGTTGGTGTAGCAGTAGTAGTTATTGTAGTGGTAGTATAGACATAAATTAAGGTTGGAATAGTAGTAGGAGTAGAGGTTGGAGTTGGAGTTGTAGTAATAGTGGTAGTAGTAGTAGCAGTAGTAGTAGCAATAGTTGTACTTATACTAGTTGTTGGAGTAGTAGTAGTAGTAGTAATAGTAATAGTTGTTATTTTTTCTGTAGTAATAATTGTAGTAGTAGTAGTAGCAGCAGTAGGAGAAGTAATGTAGGAGTAGCGGTAGTAGTTGTAGGCGTAGTAGTAGTAGCAGTAGGAGTAGTAGTAGTAGTAGCTGGTGTGGTACAAGTAGTATAAGTTGTAGTAGTAGCAGTAGTTGTAGATATTGAAGTAGTTGTAGTAGTAGTAGTGGTAGTTGTACTGGTAGTAGTAGTACTAGTAGTAGCAGCAAAAGTGGTGGAAGTTGTTGTAGTGGCAATAATAGTTGTAGTAGTCACAGTCGTAATAGTAGTAGTAGAAGTGGTAGCAATAGTAGCAGTAGTAGTTGTTGTAGTAGTGTTCGTCGTCAGAGTAGGAGTAGTAGTAGTAGTAGTAGTCGTAGAAGTAGTAGTAGTAGTAATAGTAGAAGTAGTAGAAGTAGTAATAGTAGGAGGAGTAGTAGGAGTAGCAGTAGGAGCAGTAGTAGCTATAGTAGTATAAGTGGTAGCAGTAGTAGTAGTGGTTGTTGAAGTAGAAGTAGTAGCAGTTGGAGTAGTAGGAGTAGTATTAGTAGTAACAGCAGCAGCAGCAGTAGTAGTACTAGTACTAGTAGTAGAAGTAATGGTAGTAGTAGTAGTGGTCCTATCTGTAGCGGTAGAAGTAGTAGTAGTTGTAGTAGTAGTAGTAGCCATAGCGGGAATAGTTGTACTAGTAGTATCAGTTGTTGCAATAGTAGTAGAAGTAGCTACAGTTGTAGAAGCAAAAGTAGTGGTAGTAGCAGTAGCAGTAGCAGCGGCATCGGTAGTAGCTGTAGTAGTAGCAGCAGTAGTAATAGTACCCGTAGTAGTAGCAGCAACGACAGGTAGTAGTAGTAATATTAGTACTAGTAGTAGTTTCTGTAGTGGAAGTACTTGTTGCTGTTGTAGTAGTAGTAGGAGTAGTAGTATTAACAAAAGTAGTAGCAGTAGTAGTAGAACTGTAGGAGTAGTTGTAGTTGCAGTAGAAGCAGTTGTATTAGTAATAGCAGTGGCTGCAACTATAGTTATAGGTTTAGCCACAGAAGTAATAGTAGTACTAGCATATGCATTAGTAGTAGTAGTAGCAGTAGTAGTAGCAGCAGCAGTGGCAGTAGGGGTAGCAGCAGCCATAAGAGAAGCAGCAGTGGTAGTAGCAGTAGTAGCAGCCATAAGTAATAGTGGTAGCAGCATCAAAAGTAGTAGTAGTAGGAGTGGAAGCAGTAGTAGTAGTAATAGTAGTATAAATGGTGGTGGTACTAGTTGTAGTAGTAGTAGGAGTAGTAGTAGAAGTAGTAGGAGTAGCTGCTACAGTAGCAGCAGTAGCGGTAGTAGTAGTAGCAAGAGCAATATGAGTAGCATCAGCAGCAGCAAGAGTAGTAGTAGCAACTACAGCAGCAGCAGTAGCAGTAGTAGTAAGAGGTGGAGGAGCAGTAGGAGTAGGAGTAGGAGTAAGAGTTGTAGTAGTTGGTGTAGTTGTAGTTGGAGTATTAGTAGTAGGAGTTGGATTAAAAGTAGAAGTAGGAGTTTTCGTTAGTGTAGCGGTAGTAGCAGAAGTAGTAGTAGAAGTACTAGTACAAGTAGTAGGTGTAGGAGTAGTAGGAGCAGAAGTAGGAGTAGTAGAAGTAGTAGTAGTTGTTGTTGTGGTATTAGTTACAAAAGTGTTAGCAGTAGTAGTTTTAGTAGCAGCAGCAGTTGTTGTAGCAACAGCAATAGAAACAGCAGAAGTAGCAACAAGAACAATAGTAGTAGTAGTAGTAGCCGTAGTAATAGTAGTAGTAGCTGTTGTTGTTGTAGTAGTAGTAGTAGTACAAGTAGGAGTTAGAGTAGTAGTAGTCGTAGTAGGAGTCAGAGTAGTAGTAGTAGCAAGATCAGGAGTAGGAGTAGAAGTTGTCATAGTAGCAACATTAGTAGTTGTAGTAGTACTAGCAGTAGTAGTAGTAGCAAAAGTAGTAGCAGTAGTAATATTAGTCATAGCAATTATACAACAAATAGTAGTAACAGTAGTGGTAGGAGTTGTAGTAGGAGTAGTTGTATGAGTTGGAGTAGTAGTAGTGCTAGGAGTGGTAGTAGTAGTAGGGCAAATATGCCCATGAGTGGTACTTGGCAAAAAGTTGTAATAGTAGTTGTAGTAGTAGCAGTAGTCATAGTAGGCATAGTAGCAGTTGTGGTAATAGTGGTAGTACTAGTAGCAGTAGCAGTAGTAGTAGTAATATTAGTAGTAGCTGTAGTTTTAGTAGTGATAGTAATTATACAAGTAAGAGGAGTAACAATTATGGAAGTACCAGCAGTAGTAGTTGTAAAAATAGTAGAAGTAGTTGTTGTAGTAGTCATAATAGTAGTAGTAGGAGTTGTAGTAGGAATAGTAGTTGGAGTTGTAGTAGTAGTAGTGCTAGGATTAGTAGTAGTACTAGTAGTACTAATATGAGTATGGGTGGTACTAGGAGTAGTAGTAGTTATTGCAGTAGCTGTAGAAGTTGTAGTAACTGTGGTGGTAGTAGTAGTAATAGAATTAGTAGAAGTAATAGCAGTGGTGGCAATTATAGTAGTAGTAGTAATAATAGTGGTACTAGTAGTAATAGTAGTAGTAGTAGTAGTAATAGTAGTTGTAATGGTAGCAAAAGTTGTAGTAGTCGTAGCTGTCGTATTGATAGTAGAAGTACAGTGAGCAATAGTCATTGTAGTAGTAGTAGTGGTGGTCTTAATAGTAGTAGTAGTCATAGTAGTAGTTGTTGTAGAAGTAGTGATAGTAGTTGTTGTAGTAGTAAAAGTAGTGCTAATAGCTGTTGTAGCAGTGGTAGCAGTAGTCGCAGTAGTAGTAGTAGTTGCAGTAGTAGCCGTAATAATAGTAGCAGTAGTCGGTGTGGTCAAAGTAGTGGTAGTAGCAGGAGTAGTAGTCGTGGTAGTAGTAGTTGTGGTGGTAGTAGTCATAGCAATAACAGCAGTAGTAGTGGTAGTAGTAGGAGTAGTGGTGGTAGTAGTAGTAGTAGTAGTAGTAATAATAGTAGTAGTGGCAGCAATAGCAGTAACAATAGCCGTAAGAGGATGAGGAGGAGGAGTAGTAGATGTTGTTGTAGTAGTAGTGGTAGTAGCGGAAGTAGCAGTAGTAGTAGTAGTAGTAATAGTAGTAGTAGCTATAGTAGTGTTAGCTGTTGTTGTGGTAATAGCTGTAGCTGTGGCGGTAGCCGCAGTAGTAGTTGTAGTAATAGTAGTATAGGTAGTAGCAGTAGTGCTAGTAGTAGTAGTAGTAGAAGCGGTAGTAGTAGTAAAAGCGATAGTCGTAGTGGTAGTGGTCATACTAGAAAGAGTATTTGTAGCAACTGCAAAAACAACAGCTACAGCAGCAATAATAGTACTACTACTAGTAGTAGTACTAGTACTTGTAGTTGCAGTAACAGTTGCTGCAGTAGTAGTATTGGAATTCACAGTATAAGTGATAGTAGCAATAGCAGTAGTTGCAGTAGTAGTAGCAAGAGTAGTACTAGTAGAGGTAGTAACAGCAGTAGTAGTTGCAATAGTAGTTATAGGAAAAGTAGTAGTAGTAGTAGAAGCCATAGTAGAAATAGTAGCAGTAGTAGTAGTAGCTATAGTAGTTGAAGTAGTTGTAGCGCGAGCAACAATAGCAGTAGCAGTAGCAGTAGCAGTAGTGATATTTGTAGTTGCAGTAGTAGTAGAAGTAGTAGTAGTAGTAGCAATAGTTGAATAAGTAGTTGGAGAAGTTATAGTAGTAGTAGAAGAAGTAGTTATTTTTGTTGTTAGAGTTGTAGTAGTAGTAGTAGTAGTACTAGTAGTAGTTGTTGTTGTACTAGTAGTAGTAGTAGAAGTAGAAGTAGTAGAGGAGTAGTAGTAGTAGCATTAGTAGTAGAAGTAGTAGTTGAAGTAATAGTACTTGTAGTAGTCATAGTAGTAGTGATAGTAGTGGTAGTAGTAGTAGCAATAGCAATAGTAGTGGTTGTAGTAGTCGTGGTGGTGGTAGTGGTTATAGTAGTTGTAGTGGTAGTAGAAATAGCAGTAGTGGTGGTGGTAGATGTAGTAGTAGTAGGAGTAGTAGTAGTAGTGGTTGTAGGAGTAGTAGTAGTAGTAGTATAAGTAGCAGTAGTCGAAGCAGTAATAGTAGCAATATAAGTAGTAGTAGTAGTGATGGTAGTAGTAGTAACAAAAGCAGTAGTAGTAGTTGTAGCTGAAGTAGTAGTAGCAGTAGTAGTACTAGCATTTGGAGTAGTAGTAGTAGTATTAGGAGTAACAGCAGTAGCAGTAGTAGTAGTAGTAGTAGTAGTAGTAGTAGTAGTAGTAGTAGCAATAGTAGTAGCAATAGTAGTAATGGTAGTAGTAGAAGAAGTAATAGTAGCAGTAGTAGTAGTTGCAGTAGTAGTAGCAACAACAATAGCGGAAGTAGCAGTAGCAGCATAGTAGTAGTTGTAGCAACAGTGGTTATAGTAGTAGTAGTAGTAGTAGTAATAGTAGTAGTAGAAGTAGTACACGTAGGAGTCAGAGTAGTAGTAGTAGTAGTAGCAGTCACAGTAGTAGTAGTGGTAGCAGGATCAAGAGTAGTAGTAGAAGTAGTCGTAATAGTAGTAGTTGTAGCAGTTGTAATCATAGTGTTTGTAATTATACTAGTAATAATAGCAATAGTAGCAGCAATAGCAGTAGTAATAGCAGTGGTAGTAATTATACAAGTAACACTAGTAATAGTTGTAGTAGTACTAGCAGTAATAGTAGTAGAAATAGTAGCAGTAGTAGTAGTGCTAGGAGTAGTAATAGTAGTAGCAGTAGTTGTAGTAGGCATAGTAGCAGTTATGGTGATAGTGGTACTAGTAGTAATGGTAGTAGTAGTGCAAGTAGTAGAGCAGTAGTATTGGTGGTGGTAGTAGTTGTAGTAGCAATGGTTTTAGTAGTAGAAGTGGCATTAGCAATAGTCGTAGTGGTAGTAGTGGTAGTAGTGTCAATAGTAGCAGTAGTAACAGAAGTAGTAGTTGTAGAAGAAGTGGCAGTAGCTGTAGTAGTTGTAGTAATAAAAGTATTTGTAGTGGTAGTGGTAAAAGTAATAGTAGTAGTAGTTGTTGTTGTAGTAGTAGTAAAAGTAGTAGCAGTAGCACTAGTAGTAGTAGTAGTAGCAGTAGTAGTAGGAGCAACAGTAGTAGCTGTAGTAGAAGTAGTAGTAGTAGTAGCAGTAGCAGTAGTAGTTGTAGTAGTAGTAGCCATAGGAGTAGCAACCTTAGTAGTAGTAGTAGCAACAGTAGTAGTAATAGCAGTAGTTGTTGTAGCAGTAGTAGTTATAGACATAATAGCCGTAGTTATCGTAATCATAGAAGTTGTAGCAGTAGTCGTAGCAGTAGTAGTTGTAGTAATAGTATAGGTAGTAGCAATAGTGGAAGTAGTAGTGGTAGTCGGAGCAATAGGACTAGTAGAAGCAACAAGAACAGCTTCAACAGCAATTATAGTAGTAGTATTAGTAGTAGTAGTAGTAGTTGCGGTAGTAGTAGTAATAGGAGCTGTAATAGTAGTATTGGAAGTAGTTGTAGAAGTTGTAGTAGCAGCAGCTATAGTAGTAGTAGTTGTCGAAAGAGTAGTAGTAGCAGCGGTCGTAGGAAGAGTAGCAGTAGCAGTAGTAGAAATAGTAGTAGTAGCAGAAGTAGTAGGAGTAGTAGTAGTAGTAGTAGTAGAAGTAGTAGAAGTAGTGGTAGAAGTAGAAGTAGTTGTTGTAGTACTTGTAGTACTAGTAGTATGGGCAACAGCAGCACTAGCAGCTGCAGTAGTAGTGGTAATAGTATTAATAGCCTAGTAGTAGTCATAGCAGTGGTAGTAATAGTAGTAGCAGCAACAACAGTGGTAGCATTAGTAGTGTTAATAGCAATATAAATAGTAGTATAAGTAGCAGTAGTAGCAATAGTAGCACTAGTCATTGTTGTAGCAGCAGTAGTAGTAGGAGGTGTAGTAGTAGTAGCAGAGGCTAATGTAGTAGTAGTACAAGTATTTGTACTCATAGTAGTAATAGGAGTAGCAGTTGTTGTAGCATCAGTTGTATTAGCAAAATTTGTCCTAGTAGTAGTAGTAGTGCTAGTAGTAGAAGCAATAGTAGTTGTCATGGCAGTAGAAGCAGTAGTAGTAGTAGTTGTTGTATGTTAAGTAGTAGTGATTGTAGTAGTAGCAGCAATAGCAACAACAGTTGTACTAGAAGCAGTAACAGCAGTAGTGGAAATAGTTGTATTATTATCATTGTTATTAGTAGCAGTAGTAGTGATAGTTCTATTAGTAGTATTAAGAGGGGGAGTTGTAGCAGCAGCATTAGTAGTGGTAGTGGTGGTAGTAGTAGTAGCAGTAGTAGTTGTAGTAGTAGTAGTTGTTGTAGTACTAGTAGTAGTAGGAGGAGGAGATGAAGTAGTAGGTGTAGTAGTAGTATAGTAGCAACAGTAGTAGTAGTAATAGTTGTAATAGTAGAAGTTGTAGTAGCAGTAGTAGTAGTAGTTGCAGGAGCAGTAGCAATAGCAGTACTAGTAGTAGTAGTAGGTGTAGCAACAGTAGCTGTAGTGGTAGTTGTAGTAGTAATAGTCCAGGCAATAGTAGTAGTAGTACTAGTAGTAGAAGCAAACATGGTAGTGGTAGTACTAGTAGTAGTACTAGTATCGTTAATAATAGTTGTGCCAATTGTAGTAGTAGTAGAAGCCTTAGTTGTAGCAAAAGTAGTAGCAGTAGCAGTTGTAGTAGTAATAGTTGGTGGAGTAGTAGTAGCAGCAGCAGTAGTAGCAATAGTAGTAGTAGTAGTAGTTGCAGCAGTTGTAGCAATAGTAGTAATAGCAGCAGCAGGTAGTAGTAGTTGCAGCAATAGTAGTAGTAACTATAGCGGTAATGCGAGTAGTAGCAGCAGTAGAAGTAGTAGTAGTAGTAGTAGCATTAGAAGAAGTAGTAGTAGTAGCAAAAGTTGTAACAGTAGTAGTAGCGGTAGGTGGAGAAGTAGTTGTAGTAGCAAAGGTGGTAATAGTAGCAGTAGTAATAGTAGTAGTAGTGTGAGGAAGTGTAGTAGTGGTAGCAGTAGAGGAAATTGTAGTAGTAGTAGTAGTAGTATTAGTAGTAGTAGTAGTTATTGAAGCTGCAGTAGTAATAATCTGAATAATAGTAGTAGCAGTAGATGTAGTTGTTGTATTAGTAGTATTAGTGGCAGTAGTACAAGTAATAGTAGTCATAGTAATGGTAGTAGCAGGAGGAGTAGTAGTAGAAGTAGAAGTAGGAGTAGTAGTAGTTGTAGTTGTAGTAGTAGTACGTGTAGTAGTAGTAGTAGTGCTATCAGCAGCAGCAGCAGTAGTCGTAGTTGTTGTTGTAGTAGTAGTAGTAGTATTAGAAGCAGGAGAAGGAGTTGTAGTAGTAGTTGTAGAAATAGTAGTATTAGTAGTAGTAGTTCCAGCAGCAACTGTAGCAGTAGTAGTTGTTGTTGTTGATGCAGTAGTAGTAGTCGTTGTTGTTGTTGTAGTAATAGCCAAAATTGTAGTAGGAATTATAGTAGTAGTAGTAGTAGGAGTAGTAGGAGTACTAGGAGTAGTAGCAGCAATAGTAGTAGTAGTTGTTGCAAAAGTAGTAGCAGTAGTAATAGTCATACAAGTAGTTGGGTGAGTAATAGTAGTAGTAGTTGTTGTTGTTGTAGTAGCAGAAGTAGTAGTCGTAGTAGTTATAGGAGTAGTAGTGGAAGAAGCAAAAGTAGTAGTAGTAGTAGTAGTAGAAGGAGGAGTACTAGTAGTTGTTGAAGTAGTAATAGTAGTGGTGGTAGTAGTAGTTGTTGGAGTACTAGGAGTAGCAACAGAAGTATTCGTAGAAGTAGTGGTAGCAATAATATTAATTTTAGTAGTCACAATAGAAGCAGTGGTAGCTATGGTAGTAGGAGTAGTAGTAGTAGTAGTAGTAGTAGTAGTCATAGAAGTAGTAGTGGTAGCTTTAGTAGTAGTAGTGGTAGAGGTAGTAGTCGTGGTAGTAGGAGTAGTAGTAATAGTAGTAGTAGTAGTATTATTAGTAGTAGTGGTAGTTGTTGTTGTTGTTGTTATTGTGGTAGTGTAGTAGCAGTAGAAGAAGTTGTTATAGTAGAGGAAGTAGTAGTAGTAGTTGTCATAGTATTAGTAGTAGTAGGCCTAGCAGTAGTAGAAGAGGTAGTAGTGATAGCTGTTGTAGTTGTAGGAGTAGTAGTAGTTCTCGTAGTAATAGTTGTGGTAGTAGTGGAGGTAGTAGAAGTAGCAGTAGTAGCAGCTACTGTAGTAACATTAGTAGAAGTGGTAGTAGTCATGGTTGTTGTAGTAGCAGAAGTAGTTGTAGTAGTAGCTGTAGTTTTAGTAGTAGAAGTAGTAGTAGTAGTAGTAGTAGTAGTAGTAGTAGTAGTAGTAGTAATCATTGTAATAGTAGCAGCATGAGGGGTGGTAGTTGACCTTGTAGTCGTAGTAGTAGTAGTAGCAATAGCAGCAATAGTAGTGGTAGTAGTCATTATAGTAGTATTAGGAGCAAGAATAGGAGATGTAGTAGTCGAAGTAGTAGCAATGGAAGTAGTAGTTGCAGCAGCAGTAGTAGTCATAGTAGCAGCTGTAGTATTAGTAGTTGTTGTTGTAGTAGTACTAGCAGAAGTTGTAGTGGGAATAGTTCTAGGAGTTGTAGTTGGAGTAGGAGTAGTAGTAATAATAGTAGTAGTAGTAGTGGAAGTAGTAGTAGTACCTGTAATAGTAGTACTAGTTTTTGGAGGAGGAGGAGTAGTAATAGTGGTCGTAGTAGTTGTAGTTTTAGTAGCAGTTGTAGTTTTAGTTGTAGTTGTAGTAGTAGTAGTAGTAGTAGTAGCCGTAGTAGTAGTAGTAGAAGTTATAGTAGGAGTAGCAGTAG